>ML803254.1:18088-104902 GCA_009831015.1 Picea engelmannii
GTTACGTTCTCGTAAAAGGGAAACATAATAATGAATGGGATAAGGCATTTAAATAAGGGATAAGGCATTTAATAATAGGATAAGGTCTTTAAGAATGGGATAAGGTGTAATAAAGAGTTAGGTGGGAGTTAATGTAGGGGGGCAGTGAAGGAGGAATAAGGGCGGTGAAGGAGGAATAAGGGAAGGGGGAGAAGGATTATGGGGGATTCATTCTACGAGAGGGGAAGTTTGGAGGATTGGAGAGTGAAATCTACAGTGGAATTTACAGTGCACTGGGGGGCTACAGAGGTTTTGGGCTCGGAGGGCTAGGACATCCATTGATGTCCTAGGGCTAGGCGTTACTAGTCGGCAGGGAGGTTGGTTTTGGGGTGTCCTAAAGAGCAGCATCAGATTCAAGCTAAGGAAGCAGCAACAGATTCAAGCTAAGGAAGCAACATCAGATTCAGGTTAGAGTTATGAATCGTTTGAATTAAATTGTTAGTAAATTTTATTTATTGAAATATTAGATTGAATGTGCTAGATTAAGTGAAAATTAAATTTACTATTCTGTTCTAAATCAATGGTAGTTTAAATTAAATAAGGTCTTTAGATGAGATGATTCATATGTAGCTAATATGAGCATACTGGCAATGAAATTACAAAATATAAAAGATATAAACACATACTTTAAGCCTCCAAATGATCCCTCTCAATCATGCCATGTTTTGGTCCCCATTGATTACATTGTGATATATTATAAATGAGAGAATTTATGAGCAAGTGCTTCAGCGCCCTATCACACAATGGTATTATATTTTTGACTCTAACTCTACATTCCTCTATCATATGCTTAATAATAAATTGAAAATTCATAAAAATGAAAATTGCATCCACACCAAATACATATGCAAATACATAATACATGTGCAAATTTTCCCTACTCCTTGATTTAGGGCACATGATATTATGAAATATAAAGTCCAATGCCTTGCCAAGTTGTATTTTCTATCAACTTCAATGAATTAATCATAATTTTTCAACAATGATAAATTATAGTTTTAAATATCAAGACCATAAACATCAATATTCATGTGACTAATGAGAGATTACTTGATTTGTTGAAATAATGTGTGCACTAGCCTTGATCAGGAGATATCTTGGGAAAAGTGTTGTTTTACTTGAGAGAGGTAGATTTTTGGGTCAAATATTTTTGGAAAAAGGTTGTGGGTTCAATCTTAGGATGTTGTGATAAATAGGCATTTGTGGTGATTGAATATGAATCATTCTATATCAAATATTTGGATAATGATTTTATAGTTTGTGTATATGGGTGATTGGTGAATTCTTTGTATGAGTTGTTATTCACCCAAAGTAAATATACATATTTTCATACTTTAACCAATCAAACTTGCTCAAGATGTAATTTATTTATCTAAAATCTAAATATGTAAATCATAGAGAAATGTCAAAATGTTCTTGTGCAACATCAATAACATCATGACTAAACATCTATATGTAATATTATTTATATCCATGCATGATATTAGATTGTATGGAGTCTAGTCTAGTGTAGTATCGATAATTCATGAACAAAAAACAACAATTCATTTGCTCCCAATATCATTAATAATTTATTTTCAAATAAAGATAAGATTGCATGAAAAATACATAACTACAAATATTTATATAAATTCAAAAAAACAAAAAAATATATTTTAACAAATTGATAATCAAAATAATTTAACTACAATAATTCAAATAATTCAACTACAATTTCAAATCCATAATTTAGTTGTCTTTGAAATTTCATCCTTCTACATCCACTTCATAATCAAATTGTTGTCTTACATGGTATTATTATGAAAATTCATATTACCAATACTTCTTTGTATGATACTATTTCTCAACTTCAAGAACATGTCAATTCTTTACATGAAACTATTTACCAACTTTATGAGGATTCTATTTCGTTTTAGAGAGACAATGTTCACTTTTAAACAATATCACCTCTTTGACTAATAACAATATTTGAATTCTTTACATGACACTATTCACCAACTTTATGAGGATGCTATTTCCCTTTAGAGAGACAATGTTCACCTCTTTGAAGAATAACAATATTTGAAGCAAGATTATTATCTTTCTCTTCATAAGCATGTGTTTTGATGATGTTATTCCACTTGAGAGCGATGATGTCAATATTTTTGATGAATATAAGGATTTGAGGCAGGCTTATTATCTCCTTATTCTTACATTGGAAAAGAAGCACGAGCCCATATAATATTTGTGACACTTAAATCAAAACCTTACACAAGAAGTAACTGATTTGAGAACTAATAAAGATATATTAAAGATTTTCTTTGAGAACTAATAAAGATATATTAAAGATTTTCTTTGATAGATCAAATTATTTCTGCTTTTTTTCTTTAAAAGTATGATCAAATTATTGAATGTTTAAAGCATTTTCTTAATGAGCTTAGGTATGTCACTTTCAAAATCTTTCAAAATCGACTAATGAAATCTAGACTTGAATAATTAAAAAAAAGTGAAAAACTACTCAACACCTTACTAAAGGATGTTTACTGATTTTTTTGACCTAATTTTTCTCTATGAGTATTTTTTTTTAATTATGAGTAATCTTCCCTTGATTTTGAAAAACATACTAAAAGGATTGGTTGGTTCCACATTAAATTATCATGTAGTTCATATCCATACCCCTAAGTATATTTAGTCAGTATCTAGATAGGTTCATTTTGATTTGGGTACGTACCCCTCATACAAACAACACCCAACCCCAAAGTGGATCTTCATATTTTCCAGCGAGCGATTGATTATTGCTTGTCTTCTTGTCTAAGGATGACTAATTAGTTAGTTGCACCTTTCCAGCTTGTAGGCTGCTTGCAATATTATTTAATTGTTTTTTCTTAGCCATTAGGTTTTGTGCATTCTTGACCGATTGTAATCCTTTAGACCGATAGTGTAACTAACTTTTTAGGTTTGAGCTGTATGGATGGATTTTTTTCCCACAGGTAACGCGTCTTCCATGTTGGGTGGGGAAAGGCAGAGTAAGCATGCCCTGTTTAGCCGTGGTATGCATGTCATGTGAATGCCTTTGAAGGATTCGTTGTTCCTGTTTCTTTACCGTCGATTGCTATGGAAATATTCGAGAAAGATGTAAATAATGCAATCTTTAATGTGTTTTATAACTATTTTATTTTAATGAGCGGTATCTTTATGTGTTTCATAAATTTTATATATGAATACCGATAACTATATTAATGGCTTATATTTAATGTTAAGTTTTAATATTTTCTATAATATGTTCTTTAAATTTATATGTATCAATTGAAAGGGACACATTAATATTATTAAAGTGGTTTTTATTAATTTTCATACTATTAACATTTTAAATGGTTAATTTAGTTTGTTATATTGACTTTTATTTATTTTATAGGGAATTGATAACATATGTTTCTTAATGTTTATGTGGTATGATGACTGATATTATAGTGTATTATTGTCCAGTTTAGAATGTATTATAGTGTAGATTCATGGTAGTTGAAATATAAAAATGGATTATTCATTAATATATAATAATATATAAACTAGTGACAACCATTTTATAAAAATGTTTGAAAAATAAAAATGATAAAATTACCATTAATATATTAATACATAATTAATGTATTAATTAATTATTACATTAATGTAATATAATACTAATAATAATGTATTAATGCAATACATTAATGTATATAAATTAATGATTTATTAATGTAATGTATTACATTAATGTAATAATAATATAATAAATTAAATTATTAATTTACATTATACCAATTATGGTATAATATAACATATTAATTGATTAATAATGTAATGTAATAATTAGTTAGTACATTAATACATTGTTAAAGTATTAATACAGTAATAAAGTAGTGTACCATTATTGATATATTAATGTATTAATATAATGTATAAATTAAAGTATTAATTTACATTAGTATATAAGTAAATATTAATAGATGGATACATTTATAATATAATCTATTAATTAATTTATACATTAATACACTAATAAAATAATACATTAATAAAGTAGTAATGCATTCACCTTAACTTATTTAGTAAAACATTATTAAAGTATTAATACATTAACAAACCATTATTGCACTATTGTAATATATAAATTAAAGTATTAATAGATTGATGTATTAAATAACATATTAAACTATTAATACATTAACAAAACATTATAGCATCATGGTGATGTATACATTAAAGTATTAACCTATTAATGTATTATGTAACATATTAAAGTATTAATACATTTATAATACAATGTATTAATTAATTAATACATAAAAACATTATTAATTAATACCTTCCTAATTTTTTTTTTTTTTTTTTTTTGTTAATTAATACTTTAACATCACGGAGTGGCTTAACAACACACTCCGTTACCGACTATCCTACACCTCCGGGACAATACCTTCCTAAAATATTAATACAATAATAAAGTAATAATACATTAATAAAAAAAATAATATATTAATAAATATATTATTAAAATAATAATACATTAATAATATATAATTAAAATATTAATACATTTTAATAAATACATTGCCAAAGTATTAATACATTTAAACATTAATAAAGTAGTAATACACTAATAAAATAATAATAATACTTTAAAAAAAATACATTATTATATTAATGTAATGTATAAATTAAAATATTAACTTAAAATAATAAATGCAATGTATTAATTAATTGATACATTAATATTGTAATGTATTAATTAATAAAACATTTATACAATATTAATTAATACATAGCTAAAGTATTAATACACTAATAAATAAATACATTAATAATACATTATTATAATAAAAATTCAAAAACAATACATTAAATGCATTAATAAATACATTACTAAAGTATTAAAATATTAATAAAGTATTAATACAATGATAAAGCAATACATTAATAATACATTAAGAAAATAGTAATTCATTGAACTTAATGAGGTTAGTAATATATTGTTAAAGTATTAATACATTAAACATATTAAATTATTAATACATTAATAATACATGATTATAGTAATTATATAGTAATAAATACATTATTATAGTAATACATTAATAATACATTATTAAAGTACTAATACATTAATACATTAACTCACAATGACCATGGTTGACTACGGTTGACCATGACCATGGTTTCTTATGGTTGATCGTGACCATGGTTAACTTTGGTATACCTTGGTTGACTTTCTGAAGGAATGTTGACTATGGTTGATCGTGGTTGTCATTCACCATGGTTGACTATGGTTGACCATGACCATGGTCAACTATGGTTGACCGGGGTTTATTATGGTTAACCATGCCCTTGGATGACCTTCGTTTACCATGTGGATAGGATTATGATGAGCCATGTTGATTATGTTTAACCATAGTTTACTATGAAACTACTGCATTGCAATGTTTATCATATTTTGTTTGTCACAGTGTGACATTAACTTTTATTCGTCAGGGAAATGTTCATCACATAGCGATGACATGACTATGTTTTTCACATTGCGGCGTTTGTATATGTTCATCACATTGCAATGTTTAGACATGTTTGTCACATTGCGATGTCGAGATATGTGCGTCACATTGCAATGCGCAAAAATGTTCATCACATTAAGACGACGGGTGATGTGCAACACATTGTGACATTTGTTTATGTTCGTCACATTGTGATGTTACTATACACATTGCCACAACATGGCTATGTTTGTCACATTGTGACGTTAGTTTAGGCACTGTTTGTAACATTGCAATGTTGGGACATGTTTGTCAAAATGCTATGTTGGGAAATATTCATTATATTGCAATGTTAGGGATTTTTTTTCACAATTCCACGTCAAGAGATGGTCAACACATTGAAATGTTGGGAAATGTTCATCACAATGCCATGTCGGGAAACATTTGAAAGATGTTGACGTTGGTAAGTGATTGGGACAATGCAAGGAAAGGGTAATGTTTGTCACATTACAACGTTGGGAAATGTTTGTTAGAAAGTGACAAAGGACAATGTTCATCACATACTCAGGTTTGGTCATGAGCATCAAATTTCGAGGTTCATGTAATGAATTGTTAGTTTTAGTCATATTGTTCAAGGTTCGTGACATTGTGACATTGGGAAATGTTTGTCACAATGCAATGTCAGATATGGTCAACATATTGAGATGTTGGAAAATGTTTATCACTATGAGACATCAAGAGATGTACGACATATTGTGTCATCGGTCAGCGACTGTGACAGTTCAAAGACGAGGGAATGTTTGTCACATTGTGACGTTGGGAAATGTTCATTACAATGTGACAAAGGACAAAGGGGGATGAGATAAAGAAAATGTTTTGTTGCGACATTTATATAAGCAACATTATCATTGAATTCAGTGTAAATATTTTTGCATAAAGAGAGACTTCAATACAAAGTTCGTCACAATGCGACGTTGAAAGATGTTCTTCACAATGGGATGTTCGTAAATGTTCATCATAATGAGACGCTGAGATATATTTGACATGTTGTGTCATTGGTAAGTGATTATGACAATGCAAGGATGAGGTAATTTTTTTCACATTTTGACATTAGCAAATGCTCATCACAATGCGACGAAGGAAAAAGTTCATCACATACTAAAGGTTGGTCATGAACATCACATTTTGAGGTTTGTGTAAGGAATTTCTAGGTTTACATATTCATCATATTGTTCAACACATTGGGAAATGTTCATCACATTGTTAACTAAGTTTAACCATATTTTAACATTAGCTGACTATGATAAGTTTCCTATGGTTCAACATGGTGATTCTGTAAAATGCGAGTTTTTCAAAGTTTGACATTGAAATATGTTTGTCACAAGGTGATGTTGAGTAATGTTCGTGACATTGCGACCTTGGGACATGTTTGTCAAAATGCCACTTTGTGAAATGTTCATGACATTGCGACGTTGGGAAATTTTTGTCACAATGCCACGTCAGGAGATGGTCAACGCATTGCGATGTTGGGAAACATTTGACACATGGTGGCATTGGTAAGTGGTTGGACAATGCGAGGAAAGGGGTATGTTTTTCACGTTGCGATGTTGGAGAATGTTCTTCATAAGGATACAAAGGACAATGTTGGTCACATAATGAGGTTTGGTCATGAGCATTAGATTTCAAGTTTCATGTAAAGAATGGATACGTTTAGTCATATTGGGCAAGGTTTGTGACATTGTGACATTGGTAAATGCGTGTCACAATGCGACGTCGGAGATAGCTGACATATTGCGATGTTGGGAAATGTTCATTGCTATAATATGCTCAGAGATGTATGACATAGTTTGTCATTGGTAAGTGATTGTGACAATGCAAGGACGGGGGAATGTTTGTCACATTGCAACATTGGGAAATGTTCATTACAATGTGACAAAGGACAAATTCCTCCACATAGTAAGGTATGGTCATGAGGAAATGGGTTTAGCCATATTGGATTTAGTCATATTAGGGATTAGTCATATTAATGTTTCAAAATTAAGATCCATTTATTGGGGGTTATGCTTGTCACATTGCAAGGTTGGTTTATGATTGACATGTATTATGAAAATATATGAACTTAGAATCATACTTATTCTAAGGACATTAATAGGAAATCATGTTTTACTTTGTAGACGATGATTTATAATTGTCCTAAGGACATTGATAGTAAATATCTTCAACTTTCGTAGATAATGAATTATATTGGTTACAAGGACATTGATAGAAAACCATTCAATAATTTATATGTGTATTAAAGACATTGATAGCAAATCATATTGAAATTTATAGATGATGATTTACACTTTTTTGAGCGACATCGATAACAAATTTACTTCATATATACTTTGCAGATAATGATTTATATTTGTTCTAATAACATTGATAGAAAATTAACTCAAAATTTTCATATGATGAACTATTCTTGTTATAAGGACATTTAAGTAGATCACATGTGGATCATATAATGTATATATTGCACCATGATAGAAATATGGCCATTATGCATCCATATTTTCATATTTTTCTATTTAAGAAATTGATCTTAAACAAATATCTTAATTAAATTTAATAAATATCTTAAGAAAAACCCTCTTCAAATTTAAGAAAACATTTGTTCAAAATTTAGAAAAGTATGTTCATCCCAATTTTATTTAAAAACTATACAAATACTATTTAATATATTGTATCAATCCATGGCACACACAAGATGAGTTTACATCTACACCAACCATTTCACAAATACGTTGTAGTTGCAACATGGAATCCTTCATCTTTGACAAAAAATGAAGCGTATTGTCAAATATAATTCCCAACTAATTTTTTAATCATGTATGTTGTCCATAATCCTTAATGAGCAAAATACTAAAAAAGAAAAAAGAAAAAAAAACCTACAATTCTCATGACATAAAGAAAGAAACCATCTATATAAATTTAACATTATAGAATATATCTATAAAAGATGTACTCTAACAACAACTTAGTATATTGTATTAAGATCTATATTAAAATAATAATAACATAATATATTATACATCAACATTAAATATCTAAAATAAAATTACTATAATAAAAAAATGGTTAATATTTTCTTATAATAAATAATAAAAGTATATTTAAATATATACTTTATAAAAATGATTAATAAATATACAACATAAATGAAACTGTTATTTAAGTTTAAAAAATATAAAGCAAGGTGAATAACAATATTATTTAATAAAATATAAAAAATGCTTTAACAAAATAATATTAATTATAAACTTTAACAAAATAATAAGAAATCTAAATTTCATATTTTCTATACTATAAATTTTTTTATCTAAATTTCATATTTTATATTTTATCTAAATTTTTTATATAAATTTCATATTTTAAACTCAACTCTAAACTTTATATTTTATAAAATATAAATTATAAATTATAAACTTTAACCAAATAATATTAATTAAAAATTAATTTTTGAAACTCATAAATGAATTTTTAATATTTTTTTAATATTAATTAATAATTATTTAAACTTTATATTTTATAAAATATGAATTATAAAATATAAACTTTAACCAAATAATATGAATTAAAAATTTATTTTTGAATCTTATAAATGAATTTTTAATATTATTTTAATATGAGTTATTAAATATTAAAAAATTATTGATATAAAATAAGTTAACATTTTCCATAATTAATATACCACTTCACTACTTACGTTCAGTTACCCAAATGCTTAATCTATTTAAAAGATGCTTAATGAGCCACTTAATGTTTAATCTTTCTTGGAATTAAATGGTTAATCTAATTAAAAATACCAATTTATAAATCTACTCATCGTTACTTACAATTAAATTAAATGGTGGACTATTAAAGTTTTTAATATTAATTAATAAATCTTAAAAAAAACAAATATCTGTTATGCCCATTTATGAATCTATTCATATTTTCTTGCAATCAGATGCCGTCTGCACCATCTTTATGAATCTATTCATCGTTGTTTGCAATTAAATGGAGGGTTTCTGTGCGTCAAATCTTCTGGATGATAATGGTACATTCACGGGAGAAAAGACAATCTGCCCAGATAACAATTCATTACGAGGACTCGATAACAATTCACAGGAGGGGAGAAAAGACGGTCTGCCCAGATAACAATTCATTACGAGGACTCAAAGTGATAGAGACCGCTAAGGAAGATTTGGAAAACGCATGCAAAAAATTGTATTCAAAAAATTTGGTTATTGAAATCATTAACGAACATATTCTATGAAATGAGAATCGGATGGAGGATAATTTTGAAATTGAAACTGTGGCATGTAATATGTCTAAGCTTTGAATCTACAAAAAATTAAATTACTGAGCATAAGTTGTTAGAGATAATGCCCATTAATTATGCATTAATTATGTATGTTAAAGTTTAGGGATTGGATTGAGTTTATTGAAAAATGTTGAGAAATTCTCTCAATTTCTCTCTTCAAGAATAGAATAAGTTGAATCTCATTCCAATTATATATACCTAATGTATATCTATTTATTATGAGAAATACAAACTATTATTGTATGATAATCATACACACTCCAATTTACAAATTAAATAACATTATTTTGTCAAAACCCTATTCATTGAAGCTAGTGAACAAGATATTCTTTCACAATCTTCAGATATTGATACATTATCTATTGGATATTCAATCAAAGGGCACAAGATATATTCTTTCACAAGTCATTATCTCCTTTGATATTCAGTCAAATAATACATTAATTCCAATTTGTCCTAATCCAATTTTAAACAGAGAAGAAAAAGTTTTAAACAGAGAGGGTGCGTGCATGCCTTAGTCGCTGTTTAAAATTTGTTTCCCTACACAATGAATGTATGCATTCCCTAGGGAAAGAAATTTTAAAGAGACAGTGAATGCATGCATGCTGCGGATCATTGAAGGCAGGTTCATGGTCCCTCTGCCTTCAATGGAACGAATGCATGCAAAACCTAAAACCAAATCCTTCATAGCATCTACTAATAATCAGATAACCTAGAAAAATACAAAATTACAGAAATTTTAAATACAATGATGAAGATCTTACCTCGTCCTAGTTGATGCTATGCTCTGTTAACAGTCCAATATATCAGAAAGAATAATCTTTCTCTAGCTTGTGCTCGAAATGCATCTAATTTGTCTGCTACACTAATAATATGCATCAAATAATAAGTCAGAAATCATAAACTAAACCAATTGAAGGAAATAATAATAGATCAAATAACCTACATCCTATCTCGTCCTGTTGATGTTTTTCTCTGTTAGCCTTCTTCCTAGTTCAGAAACAATAATCATCCTCTCGCTTATGCTCCATCCACAATTTCTATATTACAGCCTTAATATGAAACAATATAAAATAGTAATATGGATATGGCATAATATGAAATGTCAGAAAATAAAGGGTAAAGGGTAGCATTGGGCATTTAAATTAAAAGCAGGATACTTTATTAAAAAAAATGTATATATATATCTTAATATAAAATGTGTAGTAATTAAAAATTTATTAAAGAAAACATATACATTATAATTTTATTATAATTTTATCTATATACTATATGCCTGCATAATAATTGAATGAATAATATATGTATGCATAATTGAATAAGTAGATAATTGAATGAGGTTGAGGTGGAATTTTATCTATGTAATAATGTTATCTATTAGTAAATTTAGAAATCAGGATGTGGCATCGGCATCAGCATCAGGAAAAACAAATGCATGCCCTAATATAAAACCTATGTGGTAATATACTTGTCCTGATATGAATACACGCCCTAATATGAAACGTTTTTACATTGAATGCATAATTCAATTATAAACCCATAATTTTATTTATGTCTTCATAAATTGACGGAAGGACGTGGCATCAGGCCATGCTACCGTTGACTCTTCAACCATAAAAACTGAAGGCGTGCCCCTGATAAGAATGCATAAACGAATGCGTCCCTTTAATATGAAACGTGTGTGGTAAGAGGTTTAATCATGGTTTGTATAGATATTAATTTTTTTTAATTATTTTAATCATGTAAAAATGGAAATTGTATGGTTGTATAGTAATTTTTTAATATGACTAGGTAAATGTTAAAAAGTAAGTAGGTTAAAGGAAGTTATGAATAGTAAATCTTATTCATTTATTTGGGAGGATGATGAAGAATATGTGAGCCATGATTAAGATTTAAGATTAAAAGATAATTAATTGTGCCTATTTCCAATAGGTGTATCGAAGTAATTATATAATTTGAAATGTTACTTTTTCTTTTATGTTATATGCATATAAAAATGTTAATATAATTTTGATTAAATGATATAAATATTTTGAAAATAAGGAAAAGTAAGTAAAATTTGTACATTCATCAACTAAGGTGTTTCTTTACAACATTTATAACTAGATTTTGAGGGGTTGTCAAACTTATCAAAAAACATTGTTCAATTTTGTGACATTGTAAATGGTTAAGTTAAATTGTCACATTTATCTTTTCTCACTTTATGTGGAATTGGTTCACTACCTAAATGGTTAAGTTAGATTGCCACAATCATATTTGATTTTCTTACCTTGTGTGGAATTGATAATATACATTTCTTAATGTTTATGTTGTATGAAAACCTTCATGTAAATGTTATGTTAATATGTGGCATCAATAGGTTAACATCATTATTAACGTGGTTAATGTATGGGACATCATGTGAGGACCTAAATAGACTCTTAGTTAGGGATTTAACCGTAGTAAACAACGACACTCATCCACTTGAGCTAACCCATCGTGTTAAATTTATCATGAGTTATCTTTCACAATGATGAAATATGTTTTATGGTTGTAGTTGAAATGTGAAAATGCATTATTAGTTAAAATTAAAGAATCTAAAATATTATTTTTTATTTTATGTTATATGCACATGTAAATGTTAATATAATTTTGGTTAAATGATATAAATATTTTCAAAATAAGGCAAAGTAACACAAAATTGTTAATATAATGTTGGTTAAATGAAATAAATATTTTGAAAATAAGGAAAAGTAAGTATAACTTGAGTTGATTTTTAACAAAAAAAAAAATCTAATTTTGTCAATTAGAATTTCCATATATTTGTTGAGTAGTTATAAGGGTGGGGATGTGGATGGGAGAATGTAGAGGTGGGGGGATATAGAGTAAAACATATTATTTTTTACTCTATATTTTCCCCACCCTCACCCTGTTATGATCCAATGCCTTAAAAATAATAAAAATCCAATGCATTACAATCCACTTCGAGGGGGAACCTCCCTTTACAATATATCCAACTCAGAATATCATATGAGATGAGATAAAATTATCATAATACTAGGTCTCCTTCATATATATATATATATATATATATATATATATATGGGAGACAAAGCGGTACAGTTATGATAAAAGGGTGTAGGTTCTGGTTGACCCACACATATCACACTAGAAATGTAGTAATTCAATATCTAAGGCTTCATAAGGGGTACTTTGTAATTGCACGATTTATCAACTGTTTAATTATTGTTTCAAGGATTGTTTCTAGCTCTAGTATCATTTTCCCTTCTTCATTGATCTCTCGTAAAATATTTTGGACTAGGATATTGTTTCAGATGACCTTTTTTAACCAAGAAACATGGAATACTAGATGTACATGTGAAGATGGAAGAAACTCCAATTTGTAATCTGATTCCATACCTCTAATCCTTTGCAAGACATTATAGGGGCCACAATATTTGGGTGCTAATTTATTTTCCTTATTTTGTTTCTTGAAGGACATTTATTTGTATGGTTGTAGCCTCATAAATACCCAATCCCCCACTTCAAATTCCTTTTCACTGCAACGTCAATATGCTTGTTGTTTCATCCTATTTTGTGCCATAACCAAATTTTCCTTTAATAGTTTTAGGACCTCTTGTTGGTTCCCTATTATAACATCCCGCTATTGCGCACTCTAAGCGAACTTATTCTTTGAGGAAACTTTCTCGTAAGTGATCCAAATTATTAGATTATTAAACTCTTGATTTGGATTATGAGGCGTTATGGGTTGATGACATGTTATTTTGCTGCATTAACATAGACAAGTGCTATTGACTTGGTTTTACTGAGTGTGTAGGATTTTGGACCTCGAGAATGCAGAGGCATCGATGGAGCCCCTTGGACTCCGGATTGAGTCGAGGAGTGAACTATTGGGGTTTGATTGTTTTATATGTGATATTAGTGCATCTGATTAGATGATATGATTATGGATATATTTCTGACATGATTCATTGATGATGCAGGTTGACGATAGCTTGCCGACTAGACTCACATGTGGAGTAGAGGGGTCACGCATGACTACCAGAGATGTTGAGGGAGAGATGTGGACAACAGCCCTGCCGCTGCCTACTAGCACTCCCGTCGTGGCTCGAACTATAGGTTAATGATTACCTAGTTTGAGGAGACCCACGATGTCGTGAAGGCCGACTGCGACAGTCGCTCATGATAATTCTAAGGGGCGTGCAATAATTCAAGGGCCTTATTCCTTATAGGCCCTTAGTCTCCCACAAGATCACTTGGCGGAGTATTGACTCCACAGGTTTTTGATGTCTACCATGTCAGTCAAGAGGCGAGTGGTACCCTTGGAGCACGTACTGCATCCTGAAGGGCAAGTCGTGCAAGAGAAACAAAAAGAGGCGAGTGGCACCCTTGGAGCACCTAGTGCGTCTTGAAGGGCAGATCACGTTGTGATTTAATAATTGGATAAACCTAGATGGATTTAGGATGAATAATGTGTTAAGGAAGATTTAAAACTTTACCCCTAATAAAATGTCGCCTCATCTAGGAAAATAAAGTCTAGTTCTAAATTATACTTGTGATAAATTTTTTATCTATTTATAAAAAATAAATAAAAAGTATATATATATATATATATAATGATAATCTTCATTAATCTTGTGACAAGAAGGGGGTAAGAAATTAAATTGATTCATAAAAACCTGTTGGGATAAAATTTAAAAAGGGAAATAAGTGTTTTATTATATTATGCTAATTTAAAGTTATTATTTAAAAAGGGGAAATAATTGTTTTATTATATTATGATAATTTAAAATTTATTAATTAGAAAGGAAAAAGGGAAAAAGTTAATTTCTGCACCTACCAAATAGATTTCTAAATGAAAAGGGAAAGAGGGAAATCTAAAAGATTTATGAAACTAGGAAAAAGGGGGAAACATAAAAAGAAAGGGGAAACACAAGGAAAAAACAAAAGTCCAACTTAGTAAGGTATCTAACATTTAAGAACTTTATAAATTAATTCAACTAGTAAATTAGTAAGAGGGAAAGTCATTAAAATTGTGGGAGTTGGGATACCCAACTCGGTGAGGAATGGTAGCTCGGCCTTGCGAGGCGAGCTGAGAGCTAGTTGATTCTCTCGATAGTGTGTGTGGCCCCTTTGCGGCTCAGGGGGCTAAGGGGAAAGAAGAGTACCCCTAGCATGGGCTGGGAGGTACCAGTGAAGTCTCATCGGTTGGCAAGCGAAAGTTGCATGAAGCGCGTGGGACATCAACTTGAAGCGGACGATTGGGCAACGGTACACTTCCTTTACTTTTGCATGGTAGATTGTTAGTATGATTTACACTTTTAGATCTGCATGTTTAATTGGGTAAGGAAATGATTGTCTTAACATTGTAGTTCATGACTGAAAAATTTTCATAGCCTTTAGCTCGATGTTTGATTGTCTCCCGTGGCCTTCGATTGTTGGCATGTCTTGACCGCCCTGTGGTTTATTGATTGCGATGATTGCAGTTTATTTTTGTTTTGCCTTTCATCCCTAGCTCATCAGTCCTCTCCTTAGCAGTCGGCCAGGAGCATGATCTACGATCGTCGCTTCGGCGTTAATAGACCTATGGATCTCAATGCCCTTCTTTTTTGTGTGTGGATGATGAGCGAAGGAGGTTATTGTCAGTCATCTACCCTTTTTTAATGTTCCAGGTAGTGTGTAGTCTTGCGCCTTATTATGTTGAGTAAATCCACCATTGTTATCGTTCCTATTTCCATAAATTTAACTCTGCGTTTTTATTTATTGATGGATAAATCTTAACCCTGCAATTAAATTGATTTATAAAAATCTGTTGGGATAAAATTTAAAAAGGGAAATAAGTGTTTTATTATATTATGCTAATTTAAAATTATTATTTAAAAAGGGGAAATAATTGTTTTATTATATTATGATAATTTAAAATTTATTAATTAAAAAGGAAAAAGGGAAAAAGTTAATTTCTATACCTGCCAAATTGAGTTCTAAATGAAAAGGGAAAGAGGGAAATATAAAAGATTTAGGAAACTAGGAAAAAGAGGGAAATATAAAAAGAAAGGGGAAACACAAGGAAAAAACAAAAGTATAACTTAGTAAGGTATCTAACACTTAAGAACTTTCTAAATTAATTCAACTAGTAAATTAGTGAGGGGGAAAGTCATTAAAACTTGTAAGGGAATATGGGGACACCTAGGAGCGATTATAGGAATGATTTTAGGTGGGTGAGGGAAATAGGGGTAATTAATTAATTAAGGAAATTAATTTATGGTGCAATGAAGCGGATGGGTGACACATGTACAGGGAGGATTACTATGAATTAAATTATTTAAAAATAAATTAAAAGGGATTTTGGGAAAAATTTTGGACTTAGAAAATCTATATAAAGGAGGGAGAAGGAGGATGATAGATGTTTTCGGTTTTGTGTATCGTTACGTTGTAGAAATATATACTTGACTGACTTAGCTTATGGGAGTTGGGATACCCAACTCGGTGAGGAGTGGTAGCTCGGCCTTGCGAGGTGAGCTAAGAGCTAGTTGATTCTATGGATAGTGTGCATGGTCCCTTTGCGGCTCAGGGGGCTAAGGGGAAAGAAGAGTACCCCTAGTGTTGGCTGGGAGGTACCGGTGAAGACTCATCGATCGGCAAGCGGGAGTTGCACGAAGCGCATGGGACATCAAATCGGAGCAGGCGATTGGGCAACAGTGTGCTTCCTTTACTTTTGCATGGTAGATTGTTAGTATGATTTATTCTTTTAGATTTGCATGTTTAATTGGGTAAGAAAATGATTGTCTTAACATTGTAGTTGATGACTGAAATTGTTTTCATAGCCTTTAGCTTGATGTTTGATTGTCTCCCATGGCCTTTGATTCTTGGCATGTCTTGACCGCCCTGTGGTTTATTGATTGCGATGATTGCGGTTTATTTTTGTTTTGCCTTTCGTCCCTAGCTCATCAGTCCTCACCTAAGCAGTCGACTAGGAGCCTGATCTACGATCATCGCTTCGGCGTTAACAGACCTATGGATCTCAACACCCTTCTTTTCTGTGCGTAGATGATGAGCGAAGGAGGTTCTTGTCAGTCATCTACCCTTGTTGAATGTTCCAAGTAGTGTGAGTCTTGCACCTAATTATGTTGAGTAAATCCACCATTGTTATCGTTCCTATTTTCATAAATTTAACTCTGTGTTTTTATGTATTGATGGATAAATATTAACCCTACAATTAAATTGATTCATAAAAATCTGGTGGGATAAAATTTAAAAAGGGAAATAAGTGTTTTATTATATTATGCTAATTTAAAATTATTATTTAAAAAGGGGAAATAAATTTTTTATTATATTATGATAATTTAAAATTTATTAATTAAAAAGTAAAAAGGGAAAAAGTTAATTTCTACACCTGCCAAATTGAGTTCTAAATGAAAAGGGAAAGAGGGAAATCTAAAAGATTTAGGAAACTAGGAAAAAGAGGGAAACATAAAAAGAAAGGGGAAACAAAAGGAAAAAACAAAAGTCTAACTTAGTAAGGTATCTAACATTTAAGAACTTTCTAAATTAACTCAACTAGTAAATTAGTAAGGGGGGAAGTCATTAAAACTTGTAAGGGAATATGGGGACACCTAGGAGCAATTATAGGAATGATTTTAGGTGGGTGAGGGAAATAGGGGTAATTAATTAATTAAGGAAATTAATTTATGGTGCAATGCAGGGGATGGGTGACACATGTACAAGGAGGATTACTATGAAATAAATTATTTAACAATAAATTAAAAGGGATTTTAGGAAAAATTTTGGACTTAGAAAATCTATATAAAGGAGGGAGGAGGAGGATGATAGATGTTTTCGGTTTTGCGTATCGTTACGCTGCAGAAATATATACTTTACTGACTTAGCTTATGGGAGTTGGGATACACAACTCAGTGAGGAATGGTAGCTCAGCCTTGCAAGGCAAGCTGAGAGCTAGCTGATTCTCTGGATAGTGTGTGTGGCCCCTTTGCAGCTCGGGGGGCTCAGGGGAAAGAAGAGTACCCCTAGTGTTGGCTGGGAGGTACCGGTGAAGTCTCATCGGTCGACAAGCGGGAGTTGCACGAAGTGTGTGGGACATCAACTCGGAGCGGGCGATTGGGAAATGATATGCTTCCTTTACTTTTGCATGGTAGATTGTTAGTATGATTTACGCTTTTAGATCTGCATGTTTAATTGGGTAAGAAAATGATTGTCTTAACATTGTATTTGATGACTGAATTTTTTTTCATAGCCTTTAGCTCGATGTTTGATTGTCTCCCATTGCCTTCGATTCTTGGCATGTCTTGAACGCCCTGTGGTTTATTGATTGCGATGATTGCGGTCTATTTTTGTTTTTCCTTTCATCCCTAGCTCATCAGTCCTCGCCTGAGTAGTCGGCCAGGAGTTTGATCTACGATCATCGCTTCGACATTAATAGACCTATGGATCTCAACGCCCTTCTTTTCTGTGCGTGGATGATGAGCGAAGGAGGTTCTTGTCAGTCATCTACCCTTGTTGAATGTTCCAGGTAGTGTGTAGTCTTGCGCCTAATTATGTTGAGTAAATCTGCCATTGTTATCGTTCCTATTTTGATAAATTTAACTCTGTGTTTTTATGTATTGATGGATAAATCTGAACCCTACAATTAAATTGATTCATAAAAATCTATTGGGATAAAATTTAAGAAGGGAAATAAGTGTTTTATTATATTATGCTAATTTAAAATTATTATTTAAAAAGGGGAAATAATTTTTTTATTATATTATGATAATTTAAAATTTATTAATTAAAAAGGAAAAAGGGAAAAAGTTAATTTCTACACCTGCCAAATTGAGTTCTAAATGAAAAGGGAAAGAGGGAAATCTAAAAGATTTAGGAAACTAGGAAAAAGAGGGAAACATAAAAAGAAAGAGGAAATAAAAGGAAAAAACAAAAGTCTAACTTAGTAAGGTATTTAACATTTAAGAACTTTCTAAATTAAATCAACTAGTAAATTAGTAAGGGGGAAAGTCATTAAAACTTGTAATGGAATATGGGGACACCTAGGAGCAATTATAGGAATGATTTTAGGTGGGTGAGGGAAATAGGGGTAATTAATTAATTAAGGAAATTAATTTATGGTGCAATGAAGGGGATGGGTGACACATGTACAGGGAGGATTACTATGAATTAAATTATTTAACAATAAATTAAAAGGGATTTTAGGAAAAATTTTGGACTTAGAAAATCTATATAAAGGAGGGAGGAGGAGGATGATAGATGTTTTCAGTTTTGCGTATCGTTACGCTGCAGAAATATATACTTTAATAACTTAGCTTGTGGGAGTTGGGATACCCAACTCAGTGAGGAGTGGTAGCTCAGCCTTGCAAGGCGAGCTGAGAGCTAGCTGATTCTCTAGATAGTGTGTGTGGCCCCTTTGCGGCTCGGGGGGCTCAGGGGAAAGAAGAGTACCCCTAGTGTTGGCTGGGAGGTACCGGTGAAGTCTCATCGGTCGACAAGCGGGAGTTGCATGAAGCGCGTGGGACATCAACTCGGAGCGGGAAATTGGGCAACGATACACTTCCTTTACTTTTGCATGGTAGATTGTTAGTATGATTTATTCTTTTAGATCTGCATGTTTAATTGGGTAAGAAAATGATTGTCTTAACATTCTAGTTGATGACTGAAATTTTTTTCATAGCCTTTAGCTCGATGTTTGATTGTCTCCCATGGCCTTCGATTCTTTTCATGTCTTGAATGCCCTGTGGTTTATTGATTGCGATGATTGTGGTTTTTTTTTTTTTTTGCCTTTCGTCCCTAGCTCATCATTCCTTTCCTGAGCAGTCGGCCAGGAGCCTAATCTACGATCGTCGCTTTGGCATTAATAGACCTATGGATCTCAACGCCCTTATTTTCTTTGCGTGAATGATGAGCAAAGGAGGTTCTTGTCAGTCATCTACCCTTGTTGAATGTTCTAGGTAGTGTGTAGTCTTGCGCCTTATTATGTTGAGTAAATCCGCCATTGTTATCGTTTCTATTTCCATAAATTTAACTCTGCATTTTTATGTATTGATGGATAAATCTTAACCCTACGTTTTATATTCTTGGATAATTTAAATCTGTGTTGTATTTGATGATCAATTGGGCACTGCGTGGATACCTCCCTCGCAGCATAACCCTGTGTGGTTATTTATGGCCATTTTGTTGCGTCCCTTTCATACCTCTGCACCTCAAATTCATGAAGACGATGTTAGTCTACGATGTCCATTTGATTGACAACCTTCGCTTGACTGAGTTTTTTTTAACAGCCTGCACGAGGAATTTAACCAATCTTAAAATAAACCAGTTGCAAGTGAAACCTCACTCCTTGCATAAGCTAGTAGCTAGACACCATCTTCCAAGAGTGATAGAATGCCAGATCCCATATTTTCATCCGTGTGACGGTTAGGTGCCCTTCTTTTACCTTTGGTACCAGCAAATTTCTATTTTTTTGTGGACTCTGGGACTGCTAAATTTGTTTGAGAATAAGAAACAATCCTCAACCTATGACCATATCCTAAGTAATCCTATGTTGACTCGATGGTTTAGAATCTAGCGATGATGACAATCTTCTCCAGGAGCCTTTGCCTTCTCTGTTCACATTTTTTCGTGGATTGGCTTTCTGGACAAAGGTTCATTGTACTGTAACTTGTTTTTTATTATAAACAGTGAGTAAGATCTGGTACAATCAATCGATTGCAAACATTTACGAGTGGATGGACATCTAGAAGTCTCTTTTTCAGAAAAAATATATTTGCCTTGTATGCATCATAGAAGTTTGACTCTCTGGTTACATGCTTCACTTCTTGTTAACCAGCATGGGCCTACGTTTTTCTACACCTAGCTAGCGAAATATTTTCCTTTGCAAATTGACTTGTTTCCAAAGGAGAATCTACCTGCCCTTGGCTTTGATTTTCCTTTACTCATGCTCGAATTTGACAGCCTGACTTTTGGATTTAGATGCATTTCCATCGATGGGACCCCAACATATTTACCTACTAATTATTTATTACACCGATTTTTACTATACATAGATTTTATTTTATTACTGTTGCACAGATTTTATTTCCACGAAACTCCATTAAGGATGAATGTGTGTACTGCCTTAAAGACTACGATTTTCCATTGAAAGGGTAGCCTTCGTTTTGTCGATTTGTAGCACAATGATTTGCCTTTAAATTGATTGAGTTTGTTGTTGAATGGGCACGTTTTGCGATTAAAAGTGTAGCCTACATTTGTTGATGTGTGGTACAATGATTGCCTTTAAAAACATGATGACGTTGTTGTTGAATGACCACGAGTTGATCCTTCTACAGTTTTGTATTGACTTTTATCCTCCTTAAATTTTGTGTACCCAGCGTTCTCACTGCCAAACATTAATTGCTACAACAATGTTATTGGTCATGATAATTGCTATGTTTATTTCCATGTTAACTTCCAGGTTAATTGCTACAACGATGTTAATGGTCAACAGTTTCCTTCTTAATGTTAATAGACAACCAGTTATTTTGGTACAGTTACTATAGATAGACTGCATGTGTAATTAATTGTTTACAAGTGTTATAATGGTAGCATTCTACATTGATCTAGCTAATGTGGTTATATATTGTTAATTGATAGTTAGATTGTAATTTTGGGATTAATTTAGAATTTCCCAATTAGATTGTGATTGATGGTTAAATGAGATTAGTGAGTATTGACCAAAGTATAGATTAAGCATGCTAAATTAAGGCAATACCACATTATTTTTCAATGATATATATTTGAATTAAATGTTATAATTTCAAGGAAATACTGCAATAGTTATAGTGATTAAATGTTATATATCTTTCAATCAATCACTGTGTTATTATATTAGGTTTTAATGCCTAGCATATGATCTTCTATTTACTGATCATTTAGTGGAATGACTAGTTATCCGATTAAATGTTATATAGTAATATTTGTTAATGTCTTACACGTCATTCCAACTATAATTGCATTTAAGATTAAATTGATGGTACGTTGAGGACCAAACTATGATTTAGACTTGCTCTCTTCATACACTTTTAATGTTAAAATTTGATTGGCATGCATTGACTTGATTGCAATTAGACTTGTTGATTTTTATGTTAATTTAGAATTGGAATTTACGGAGTAATTGAAATTGACTTACTATTAGATTAGTAACTGATGTTAAATTAGATGGTCAGTTTTGACAAATTTTAGACGTGATTAATGCTTGGGTTGTTGACGAATTCGCGTATTAGCTTGATTTCTTCCTTGATTGTCATTTCCTTGCGTCTGTCACCCTGTTGCTCGGGGTCTGGGCATAGCCTTCTTGTCAGGATTCAACTCCTAGCGCGTCGAATTGTCTAGAGTCCTCGGTCCAGATAGATTAGGTTGCACCAAGGTTATCGACGAGTCTATCACCTGGGAATGACATGATTCTTTATGAGGCGATCATTGTGTGCCCTAAGGTATAGAGGCGAAGGATAACTTGGCCGAGGTCTGTGCCTTCCGTGTGGTTGTTGTTGGCTGTTGTGAGTTTTTGTTAGCGCTTAGGTTGTTACGCCTTCATGCGTTGATACGCGCGCCTTGAGGTTCTAGGTGCGATGCCTCCAGTAGCATCCATGCCTAAGGGGTCTAACCCCCAGGGAGACGAACATGTTGTTGGGAAGGAGCAGATAGCAGTAGGTGATGTGGTTGGAATGATGAGATCTTTTCAGCGCATGTCTGAGGCACTGATTAGTCGTTTGGACAGAGATGAGGCCAGAGCACCGACACCCCCTGAGGGTCCACTGCGCGCTTCGATTGATAATGGTAACATTCATCGCGAACTCAAGAAGGTCAAATTTCTTGAGATATTTGGTGCCTCAGATGGTGTAGCCGCCAAGGCATGGTTGGAGAATATGGCGATGTGCTTTGCGCTTCACGACTATACCTCCAACATGAAGGTCCACATGGCGGTATTTCAATTGAAGGGGAACGTTCTTCTATCGTGGAAGACACTCCTGCCACAACTGAACATGGTCATCAAAGACGTGTCATGGGAACTATTCGAGGAACAATTTCGAGAGAGGTACCTATTAGTGGAATTCATTGAGTGCCAGCTCAATGAGTTTAATGCCTTACGACAGGGTGGTCCTATGGTGCCCAAGTACAAGGCCCATTTTATGGAGATGCTCCAGTATGCTCCGCATCTTAACATTGAGAAACTTAAGGTCAACATGTTCATGTTCGGACTTAATGGCAGCATACGTGTAAAGGTTCAGATTCTGATGCCTCAGACCTTACATGATGCCATCCAAAAGGCCCTCATAGTAGAGGAGGAGCTTATCAATGGGGGTTAGACTAGGACTCTAGCGAGACCAGCAAGGCAAGTGTCATATGGTGCGCAGCAACATCAGACACCAGCCAGACATATGCCAGGATATCGTGGATTCCAGAGGGGATCCACTTTCACTACACCTCGATGATCGGTGCCTCAACAGTGGACACCTTATCAGGGACCACAGCATCAAAAAGAACATCGACCAAATCAGCTATAGTTTTGGCCTGTTCAGTAGAACAGACTAGGATTGCAGGCCGATGGGTCATTGTATTTTTCTTCGGGTACCAGGAGTACTGGACCGAAGAAGGGGTGTTGGACATGATGTGGGGAGCCACACTACTAGCGTGACTGCCCTGTGGAGAGAACTAGAGAACCTAAATCAGTCGGACCCACTACCGTGGGAGATTTGGGCAAGGCCCATCGGATTCATGCAGTGGTGAATAACCACCAGGTAGAGTACCAGTCGACTGTGCTCGAGACGTCAGGTACCATCGCTGACCAGACCCTTAGTATTTTGATAGATCTTGGTGCTACCGAGAGTTTCATTTCTGGTGCAGCGCTAAAAAGGATTAAGGTAAATGTAGTCGAACACGACGAGTTTAGCTTCGTAGAGATGGCTTCGGGAGCCAAACATAAGGTTGGAGGAAAGGTTACGCGTTTTACTCTTAACCTGAGATATTTTGTCACCAGGGCCAACCAGTATGTCACGATCTTAGGATCTTATGACGTTGTGATTGGTATGGACTGGTTGGAATCACACACGTCTTTGTCGATGATGAGGGAAAATGACGTGTGATTGTAGGACGGAACCATGGAGTTTCCCTGAGGTTCATCTCTTCCTTGCAGCTACGGAAGAGCATGCACAAGGGATGTAAGATTTATGTGATCCTTGCGTTAAACAAGAAGGGAGTAGCAGAAGGTCTAGAAAACCTTCCAGTGGTGAGAGAGTTTGTGGACATCTTTCCAGAGGAGTTACCGAGGATGCCGTTGGAGAGGGAATTGGAGTTTACTATAGACCTAAAACCAGGGATTGAACCAATAGCAAGAACTCCTTATCAGATTTCGACCCCGGAGTTACAGGAGTTGACAATGAAACTGAAGGAATTGTTGGACCTGGGACTAATACGTCCAAGTGTGTCACTATGGGGTGTGACCGTTGTTTTCATACAAAATAAGGATGGGTTGTGGAGAATCTACATTAACTACCATCAATTGAACAAGGCAACGATCAAGAATCAGTATCTGTTGTCGAGGATTGATGATTTATTCGATCAGATGAAGTGCGCAACAGTGTTCTCAAAGATCGATTTGCGATCAGGGTATCACCAATTACAGATCAGGGAGGATGATGTCCCTAAGACCACCTTTAAGATGAGGTTTGGACATTATGAGTTTACTGTTTTACTGTTTGGACTGAAAAATTCCCTAGGGGTATTTATGAGTTTGATGAATGGGGTGTTCCGCGAGTACTTGGAAAATTTTGTCAAAGTATTCATTGACAATATTTTGATTTACTCTCGGACAACGAAGGAGCATGATGAGAACTTGCACTTGGTACTACAATGTCTATGAGAGCACAAATTGTATGGAAAGTTGTCGAAATACTCATTTTATCAATTGAAGATTCACTACTTCAGGAATGTCATCTCCAGCGAAGGTATCGTTGTGGATCCAGCAAAGGTCGAGGATATTATGGAATGGCTTGCATTGACGAAGGTCCAGGAAGTATGTAGCTTGATGGGTTTAGCAAGATACTATCTATGGTTCATAGAGGGATTTTCAAAGATAGCAAATCCGATCACGGAATTGCAGAAGAAGAACAAGAAGTTTGTTTGGACCGAGAAATGCGCAGAAGCATTTTAGAGGCTCAAGGAGCTATTGACAACAACATCGATACTAAAGGTCGCTGACATGGATGTGGACTTCTTGGTATTCATTGACGCATCCAAGGAAGGCTTAGGCAGAGTCTTGATGCAAGGCAGTCTAGTGATCGCATACATCTCGAGGAAACTGAGAAGGCATGAGGAGAACTACATAACACGATTTGGAGTTGTTAGCCATAGTTTATTCCTTGAAGTTTTGGAGACACTACCTTGTTGGAAAAAAATTTGACCTAAAGATGAACCAATGTGGACTACAACACATCTTTACGCAAAGTAACCCGAACGTGCGACAACGACGTTGGTCAAAATTTCTTAGCGAGTATGACTTCGAGATTACTTACATAAAAGGAACAATGAACTAAGTGGCAGATTCATTGAGTCAGAGACCATGCATATTTTCGGTGTTGCCTCTTCAGACGAATCTACATGAAAAGATTCTAACTTTACAGCATGACGATGACTGATACAAAGAGGTCGAGGGTTTTATCGGACCAAACACAATGATGGTACCAAGATTTGAAGGATTTAAGTATGACGACGATGGATTATTGAGGTTTAAAAAATAGATTTATGTACCACCAAACAACGAGTTGAGGAGCTTGATCCTAAGCGAGGCTCATAGAGAAGTTTACATGGCTCACCCGAGGGTCATGAAGATAAGGGCGGACCTTAAACCCTTATTCATCTGGAAGGGAATGAAGGAAGACATAGTAAATTATGTGGCCAAATGTCTAGAATGTCAGCAGGTAAAGGTTGAACATAGACATCCAACAAGATTACTACAGCCACACGCTATTCCGGAATCAAAATGGGAGGTTATTTCGATGGATTTTATTATTGGATTTCCACTAACAGAAAGGTGACATGACTCGATTTTCATAGTAGTAGACACTCTGACGAAGAGTGCTCACTTTATTTCTATGCGTATGACGTATCATGCACCTGACATAGTTAGATTTTTCATCAGTGAGATTGTGAGGCTGCATGGTGTGCCTAAGAGGATTATATGTGATCGAGGATCGGTGTTTACTAGATGATTTTGGATGAGTATCCAAGAGGCCATGGGAACCCAACTTAACTTCAGTATTGCGTATCACTCGGAGACTAACGGGCAGACCGAACGAATGGACCAGACCTTGGAGGACATGTTGTGCATGTACGTGATGTACCAACAAAAGCGTTCGGAAGAATTCTTGCCACTGGTGGAATTCGCTTATAAAAACAGTTACCAAAGAACCATTAAGATGGCGCCTTTCGAGTTTCTTTACAGGAAACCATGTCGGACGCCTGTGAGTTGGGATCGACTTGAAGATAGGGTCCTGGTGGGAACTGAAGCGATCCAAGAAATGGAAGAGAAAATGAAAACAATAAGACAAAGGATTAAAGAAGCGGATGATCAACATAAGAGTTATGTTGATGCGTGCCATGTCGACCATAGTTACGAGGTTAGAGATTGACTATTCTTGCGGGTTAAACTGCATAAGATTTAGATCAAGTTTGGAAAGGGAGATAAACTATCTCCTAGGTTCATGGGACCTTTCAAGATCATGGAAAGAAAGGGGCTCATGGTCTACCGACTAGCCTTGCCTGATTCCTTGAGGTGTATGCATGATGTTTTTCACGTATCTGTTTTGAGACATTATATTAGTGATCCTACACATGTTATTAACATGATCTCCTTGCAGGTATCAGACAAGGGGGCACTCACGAATGAGTCGATATGCATCTTGGATCATTACATTCAAAAGCTATGGCGTTAAACAGTAGAGTAGGTCAAGGTCCAGTGGGACAGATATAGTCCACACTCGGTGTTACCCATGTCTTTGGTCATCTAGATGGTGTATTAACAATGGTGTACTCAAGCTCTCAACAAGAACTTTCTCCTGAGAAAAGTGGAATTCATCTCCTTCCAGAAAACTTATTTGAATAGAGTTCACAGACTGCATATGCTCCAGGGTGCGAGAATGACCCATTCTCGCAGGCTACCTTCAACTAGGGTGTGAACCCCTCACACTCTGCTCTACACCTGGGGTGTGAACTTGATGTAAAGCTTGGAAAAAAGGTGAAATCTCGATGGTTGTAGAAGGGTATCTTCTAGTAAATGGGTTGGCATTTGAATGGTTACCATTTTACTGGTTTCTCTAATTTGATGGGATCATTCTCATCCATGTAACCATCTTTTCCTCTCTTATATATTGATGGGATTCTCATAGAAAAGGTTAAGCAAGATTATTTGGAGAATTGGTGCAGGAATTGTGTGGAGAACCCAGCTTGAACAAGAGCTTGGAGACTCTAGTAAGTCTATCAAGAGGAATTGGATCTTCTTCATGCAAGGACCGAGCAAGTGTGTGTGTTGGAGCCAAGAGTCACTGAAAGGAAGCTTGTGACATCAAGGTGATCAGGTTGTATCTTCTAATTTCGATTAATATGATACATCGGCATGTCCTTTTCCCATAAAGTGATTCTCACTTTATTGTGTAATTCCTTGATCATACACATAAGTTGACTATTGAATATGTTTAGCTATATTCACTTTGGTTGGTTTGTGTCATCTTGATCTTGACCTCGCAAGAGCACTGGAGCGAAGCGGGAGCAACAAAGACCCAAGGAAGCGATTCAAAGGTATGTCACTTGTTCCTCCTTGTTAGCTATTTTGATGGTCATAACTTAGGGAAAGAGTCATGTCCTGTCCTGTTTTGTTCTAGATCTAGGTGGATCTAGGGAGATCTGTTAGTGTCTGCACCTACCGATTAGTCCGATAACAAAATTGGCGACTCCACTGGGGATGCAACCCATCTTTTCGTGGTTTTTTGTGTTTTTTCTGGGCCATTTTCTCTTGCCTTACTGACGCAGATGGCTACTCAGCGCACCCACTTCCACCAGGACCTTCTCTTTCCTCGGCCCAAAGAGATGAACCACTCTTCAAAATCCCTTATCGGGACTGTTCTTCACCCACAAGATGCTTCTCCGACGCTCTCCCTTTACTTTATCGAGAAATCGGAACTGACTTGTTCACGAATCCTGCGCTCACGGATTCGGTTCTCACAATTCCTCGAAACTCGATGGAATATCCACTTCGTGCCTTCCTCGTCTCCTATCAGGAATTTCCCTATCAGGAAATTGGTACTCACGCAGTCATGAGTCACTGCTCTCATGAAACCCCGATCCCCGAACTACGATGCCACCTGTCCTCTGCGCTGTCGTCTAGACCCCATGCTTTCTGGGCAAATCGGGAAATCACGTTTTGGGAATTCATGATTTTTGTTGCACCGTCCATAGGACCTTCCAAATACCGAACTCCGATCCACACGCGGTGCTCTCCTCCGCGTCACCCTCTCCTCATCGTGCTATCGGGTATCGCGAGATCACGATTTCAAATGCAACAATTCCTTTGCATGGGAAAACCTCGAATGCCGAACCCCGACTCTCAGGATTACTGACACGTGTCTAGTCCAGGATTCACGGCTACAGTCCTTTCGGGAAATCACGGGTCACGATTTCTCCCGGTGAGGATTCTATGTCCCTGGAGACTCTGATTCTTCGATGAGTCAAGTTTCGATGAGCTCTGACTCCTTCCCTACACACTAAGGCTTAAATCCAGCGCAACTTCTCCAAGATCTGACGGCTGTCAGAACTTCGCTAATTCCCTCAACAAATCATGACCGTCGATTTCTCCTCTTTGGATATTTCTCAAAATGACCAAGTGTTCCTTCTTGCTCTTCGTCCTTCAAAGCCTGCGCTTGGAACTCATTCTTGGAACGTCCACGCACAACTCCCAGTGCTCTCCTTTGACGATACCATGGGGTGCTACACCTCCTAAGCTCGTCAACTCTGACTCTTTCAAAGGTTCTTGTGCACACTCTTTGCACTCGGCATTAAACAACTTCCCAGGTGTTGAATCCTTCAGACATTGTGCACTTTCTGCAACAACAGTCTTCAATCTCCCTTTGCTCAGACTAACAACTGAGACTCCTTCTTCCTTCAACCTACATACTCTCTGCATGGCTGCAATGGCTCACTCTCCTTCTGAGCAATTAAGAACAAAAGTTAGACTATCGAGCCCTCATCAACGCACTCCTTGTGGATGAATTCAACTGCACTCCTTGCAGGAATCTCCTGGCTCAGACAGAGAAACAATTGAAACTTATTCTCTTCTCAGACTTCAATTGAACCCTGAAATCACATGCACAACATATACAAAGCAAATGCATACAAAGAACAAAACATTCATGAGCACAACATCCACATACACAGAGAACCAACACCAGCCATTAATTTGAATCGGAACTCCATTCTATTAATTAAACATCCGTACATGGGTGTTCTTCACAGTTTCCTCTACTTGCTCCTCTCTTCTAAATGTTGGCTAATGTTACAATGATACAATGAGGGTGTCTATATCCGTTTTCCCTCTCGAACTCTAAAACTATCTAATCTGGAAATAAAATCCTATCTACCTGCATTAAATTTAATAAATGCCTCCTATCTATTTCAGACAAGAGCATATGGCTCGAGGTCTGATACATCATACAAAAGGCGCTCCTTCATAAAAGATCATTTAAGACTTGCGCTACAATCCCAAAGAACTTTTCAAAATTTGGGTTTGTTTCTCTAGCTGATCTTTCGCTTGATGTGTTGGCTCGCTTGCTGAGTTGGTGATGCTCTTGCATCATACTCCTCGGCTTGAAAACTTTCATGGGCTCCTATCCATGAGCTCCTGCATGGTCTTTTCATGCTTTTGGATAACTGCTTCTGTCTCCCATATGGCATATTCCACTGGATGATTCTTCCATTTCACCAGATACTCGAAGTATTGCTTCCGTCTGGTTCTTTTGCTGACTCTCTTGTCAAGTATATACTCCATCTGTGGCTTCTCTTGAATCGACATCTGCTTCTGCCACTGGATTTCTGGTTGCTCATCACTTGCATCTCCTGCTTCCTTAGCCTTATATGGATATAAGTCTGAGACATTGAATGTCGGAGATATTCCGATCTCATCCGACAATTCAATTTCGTAAGCATTTTCTCCCAACTTCTTCAGGACTCTGCATGGCCCAATTTTCTTCATCTTCATCTTGTTGTATGTTCCCCTTGGGAACCTTTCCTTCCTTATATGTGCCAGAACTAGATCACCAAATTCGAATTGAAGTTGTCTCCGATGCTGATCCGCTCTGCGTTTATATTCCTGGTTCAACTCTAGCAATCGTTGCTTCACTCTGCTGTGAAGTTCTTCCATCGCCTCTGCGAATTCTTCAGCGCTTGCACTCTTTGTGATTATATGTTCTAAATCCCTCAACTCAGATACTCCTCTTGGTTGCCTGCCATATACAATTTCAAATGGACTTTTACTTGTGCTTCTGTTTACTAAATCATTGTAAGAAAACTTTGCCTGTGGCAACACATTATCCCAACTACTGTGGTGCTCCGTCACCAGGCTTCTGAGTAAATCTCCCAAAATTCGATTCACCACCTCTGTTTGCCCATCCGTCTGAGGATGATAGGATGAACTAAACATTAAGTTAGTTCCCATATTTTTCCAGAGTGTCCTCCAGAAATGTCCAATGAATTTTGTATCCCTGTACGATACAATGCTTCTGGGTAAACCATGAAGTCTAACAATCTCCTTGAAGAATAGATTTGCGATATGATTCGCATCGCTGGTCTTCTGGCATGGAATAAAATGTGCCATCTTTGAAAACCTGTCGAACACCACAAAGATCGAATCATTTCCTCTCTGCGTCCTCGTTAATCCCAATAGGAAATCCATGCTGATTTCATCCCATGGCCTCTCAGGTATGGGTAATGATTGATAGAATCTCGCATTTTTCTTTCTGCCCTTCGAGTGTTGGAAAACTCTGCACCTGTCAACAAACTTCTTGACATCTTTTCGCATCTTCGGCCAAAGATACGCTTCACTCATATTTGAAAACGTTTTATCGTGGCCAAAATGCCCTGCTAATCCGCCACTATGCTTCTCTTTTAGCAGGTTCTCCCTCATGGAGCAATTTGGAATGCATAACTTATTTCCTATGAATAACAGTCCATTCTGGATCATGTAATCCATCCACAGGCTTCTATCTCTGAGAACTGGATTCTCATCTGCCTCGTATGTCTCTGCAAAATTAGCATCACCTGCATACATATCCTTAAGGTTTTCAAAACCCACTGTCTTGACTCTGAACTCCTGCAGCAACAAACACTTCCTGCTCAAAGCATCAGCCACTTTGTTAGCAGTTCCTAAAATGTGTTTAATTACAAACGTAAAATTCTGAATATACTCTACCCATTTAGCATGTTTCTGATTCAGCTTCTCCTACTGAGTCACAAACTATAATGCATGGTTATCACTATACAGAACAAACTCTTTCGGGATCAAGTAATGCCTCCACTTCTTCAACACCTGTATGATAGCATAAAATTCCTTATCATACGTTGAGTACTTCACCTTTGCCTCATCCAGCTTCTCACTGAAATATGCAATTGGTCTGTCCTCCTGGCTCAAGACCACTCCTATGGCAAAGCCACTTGCATCACATTTCACTTGAAATGTCTTCATGAAATCTGGTAACACCAACACCGGTTGTTCGGTGATCTTTCGCTTCAACAGATTGAAGCTCTTCTCTGCCGCTTCAGTCCAATGAAAAGATTTATGTCTTTTCTTGACTGTGTCCATCATCGCTGCACTAATTCCACTAAAGTTCCTGATGAATATCCTATAGAAGCTTGCCAATCCATGAAAACTTCTCACCTCTAAAACATTTCTCGGTGATAGCCAATTTTTAATTACCTCCACTTTACTTGGATCCATCTTCAATTCATTTTCTGATATGACAAACCCCAAGTAAATGAGTTTTGTCTTCATAAATGAAGATTTCCTCACATTGATCAGCAGCTTCTCTTGCTGTAGCTTCCTCATTACTGCAGCTAAATGCTTCAAATGTTCTTCTTTGGTTTTAATGAAAATCAATATGTCATCTAAATAAACAATGACAAACTTACCAATGAATTCCTTCAGCACTTCATTCATCAGCCTCATGAATGTACTTGGTGCATTCCTCAAACCAAATGGCATGACTAGCCATTCGTACAACCCTTCATTGGTTTTGAAGGTTGTCTTCCACTCATCTCCTTCCCTCATGTGAATCTGATGGTATCCGCTTTTCAAATCAATCTTTGAAAAAAACTCTACTCCACTCAAGCAGTGCATCAAGTCATCCATCCTCAGCAATGGAAACCTGTACCTGATGGTTATCTTGTTGATGGATCTGGAATCAATGCACATTCTCCAACCTCCATCCTTCTTTGGACTTAGTACCGTTGGAATGGAACACAGACTTAAACTCTCCCTAACTAGTCCTTTATCCAACAACTCCTGTACCTGCCTTTTGACCTCCTCATTCTCCTGCGGTGTCAACCTGTACGCTGCTTTGTTTGGCAAACTAGCTCCTGGTATGAGGTCTATATGATGACTTATACTCCTCATCGGTGGCAATGAATGAGTTAATTCGTCCACGATGATGTCAGCGAACTCTCTTAGAAGTTCCTGAATCTCATCTGGCAGATCATCCACTCTTGTGCTAGTCAAAACAACTCTCGGTTTCCTAACCACAAAGAATTGTGGATCTTCCTTCTTCTTTACTTCTGCCAGAAGCTCTTTCCCACTCATGAGAAGTATCCTGTTGTTCACTTCTGGTTTCACCTCCTTATCTTTTATCGGAAGTAACATATGTGTTCTCCCATTCTTCTCTAAAGTGTACGTATTCATCTTCCCATCATGAATTACGTTCCTGTCATATTGCCATGGTCTGCCTAGCAATAAATGACATACATCCATAGGAATAACATCACACAAAATTTTATCATTATATCCTCCTATCTTGATGTCCACTAAGCATTGTTTAGTGACACTCACCTGATGTCCCTTCTGTAGCCATGAGACTTTATATGGACTTGGGTGATCAGTTGTCTCCAGCTCTAATTTCTCCACCATCTCGGTTGAAATGAGATTGTCGGTGCTTCCGCTGTCCACAATGACCTTACATTTCCTGTTTTTGGTCTTGCATGCAGTTCTGAACAATCTACTTCTCTGCGCTATGTCCTCCACCTCCTTCTCGGGTGTTAAGAGAACTTTTTGCATCATCAAAGACCTTCTGTCTTATGTGTCTTCTACTTCAGTAGCTCGCCTTTGTGCCTCAACGATGTGAGCTTCACCTCCATCCTTTTTCCTATCTGGACAGTCAACTGCTTTGTGTCCATTTTTCCCACATGTGTAACATGTGATGATTCCTCCTCTGCCTCTTCCTCTACCTATGGTACGAGGAAAAGTACTGTTATCAGCATATCCTCCATCCGTTTATGCCTATTTCCTTCGATGTTCAATGTGCTGGCCTCGCTAAGAACCTCCACCTCTTTCCATTCTAATCTGAGGCTTCTTCCAGTCATCCTTAGATTTCTGGAACCTATCTTGGGAAACTAATTTTCCTCTCAGTTGGCTCTTGCCTCGCCCTCGCTGTGTTGGCTTACGGCTTAGTTTCTCTTCTGCCTTTAATGCCATCTGATACGCATCCTCAACCATTCTGACGGTTGTCATGCTCATCTCATCCTGGATATCGTATCTTAAGCCATTCATATACCTGGCAACTTTTTCATCATCGCTCTCCCGATGACCTGCTCTAATATTGAGATTGTAAAATTCTTCGGTGTATTCCTTCACCGTCATCAACTTCTGTCTCAGGTTCTGCATTCGCCTAAACAATGTGATTTGATAATCCCTTGGGATGAACTTTGCCTTCATCTTCGCAATCATTCGATTCCAACTTTTGATTTTCTGTTTGCCTTTGGAACATCTATCTGCTTGAAGCTCGTCCCACCATAATGGTGCATGTCCCTTCAATTTCATGACATCATGCCTTACCTTTTTATCCTCTTTGATATCTTCATAATCGAAGTAGGTATCAAGAGCTCTGATCCAATCCAACAACTCTTTTGCATCTAGACTTCCTTCATAAACTGGAATGTCCATTTTTGTCTTAGAACTCATTCGGGCGATAGCTTTAATCAATCGCTCATTGGCTGCCTCTTCGACTGCAACTTCTCCTTGTGGTTCAGCCTCAACTTCGCCTTCGGAGTCACTCAGATCTCCAACATTGGCTATGCGTCTCTGCGCTACTTCCATATCTTCCATTCTGGCATGAAGATTTCATATTTCCCTCTCCATCTCTACATTCTGTCCTTGGCTACTTCTTTCTCTGGACATTTCTCTTTCCCCCTCTGGATTGGGTGATTGTCTACCTCTTCTCGGCGGCATGGTGAAATTTTCTCTTCTCCTCTGTTACAGAAAACAGAGAGATTTTCTTTCTCTGATACCACTCTGACACAAATGGCTACCCAACACACCCGCTTCCACCAGGACCTTCTCTTTCCTCGGCCCAAAGAGTTGAACCGCTCTTCAAAATCCCTTATCGGGACTATTCTTCACCCACAGGATGCTTCTCCGACACTCTCCCTTTACTTTATGAAATCGGAACTGACTTGTTCGCGAATCCTTTGATGATACCACGGGGTGCTACACCTCCTGAGTTCGTCAACTCTGACTCTTTCAGAGGTTCTTGCGCACACTCTTTGTGCTCGGCATTAAACAACTTCCCAGGTGTTGAATCCTTCAGACGCTGTGCACTTTCTACAACAGCAGCCTTCAATCTCCCTTTGCTCAGACTAACAACTGAGACTCCTTCCTTCAACCTGCATACTCTCTGCGCGGCTGCAACAACTCACTCTCCTTCTGAGCAATTAAGAACAAAAGTTAGACTATCGATCCCTCATCAATGCACTCTTTGCAGATGAATTCAACTGCACTCCTTGCAGGAATCTCCTGGCTCAGACAGAGAAACAATTGAAACTTATTCTCTTCTCAGACTTCAATTGAACCCTGAAATCACATGCACAACATATACAAAGCAAATGCATACAAAGAACAAAACATTCATGAGCACAACATCCACATACACAGAGAACCAACACCAGCCATGAATTTGAATTAGAACTCCATTCTATTAATTCAACATCCATACATAGGTGTTCTTCACAGTTTCCTCTGCTTGATCCTCTCTTCTAAATGCTAGCTAATGTTACAATGATACAATGAGGGTGTCTATATCCATTTTCCCTCTCGAACTCTAAAACTGTCTAATCTGGAAATAAAATCCTATCTACCTGCATTAAATCTAATAAATGCCTCCTATCTATTTCATAAAAGAGTGTATGGCTCGAGGTCTGATACATCATACAAAAGGCGCTCTTTCATAAAGGATCATTTAAGACTTGCGCTACAATCCCAAAGCACTTTTCAAAATTTGGGTTTGTTTCTCCAGCTGATCTTTCGCTTAATGTGCTAGCTCTCTTGCTGAGTTGGCGATGCTCCTGCATCACTTACCCTTCTCCATTCCTGTCAATCTCTGAGTCTTAAGGATACCCTGATAGACACCCTGGGTCCAGAAGCCCCTTCAAATTTTGTGTCTTTTTCCAAAAATTTGATTAGTTTCAGACATTCTCGCACTACACTCCACACTCACCTGCGAGAATATACTGAGTTCACATCCTTATTTTAGGTTTAGTGCGAGGTTCTTGCACTCTTCTCAAAGCTCACCTGCAAGAATGACCCATTCTCGCATTGTGTAATACTCTCAGCCCGTGAACCCTTTTTTTTCAAAGTTTTGGTTTTAAGATTTTTACATGTTTAGCTGCCCAGCTCAGTATAGGTGCCTGAATAGAGATTCTTGGATCATTGGTTGATGTTTTCTTGTCTTTGTTCTTGTGCACGAACAGTCTTAAGAAATCAAGGCTCTTCCTATCCATTTTTCTTGACTTTCATTTCTTGACTTTTCTCAGAAAATATATACTCTCCGATTTTGGAATCTGAGTGTGCCTATTTTCTTAAGAACCGATGATCGGTTGAAAGTTGAATTTCTTTGTCATTATCATTTTCTCATTATTTGGAAGACCACTTTTCTCGTGCAATTGAAAAGGCTAGTTTGTTCTGCTTGTTATTTTTGTTTCCATTGAAAGATTGATTTGGGTTTTGTTGATTGCTTGTTCATTAGTCATTGATTTTCCTTACCTTCACCACTATGGCATAGATCCTTTTTGAAAAGTAAAAACATTTTTCTTTCAAAAGCATTTTTCATTTTTGAAAACATTGAAAATCAATTGTTGAAATAGTTGAAAAAGAAATAATTGTCCCTATTGCATGATTCATTGAGATTGCATTTAAAGGAAATTGTGCATCGTATTTCAAAGTTGTTCCGAAATACTTCTCTTTCCCTCCTGTACATAGGATTCATCAAACAAAAACTGATATACTTCATTCCTATCTGTGCATTTTTTGGGTCAGAGTTTCTCACACAACATCAGTTTCACCTTCGTTTCCTTTGAGTAACAATAGCTCTTAAAAAATATTGCGTGATTTTAAAACTTAACTAGTAACTCTTTTCTAGGGCTCTATTACACCAACTATTAGCTAGGCTAGTGCTTTGGAATAGGGAGAGAGATACACTCTCCAAAGCACAAAACACACAATAGCATCTTGTGTTAGGGAGTGTCAAATTCCATTTGCAACATTCTGTCCTAGGAAGCCCTTCTCACACAAGGGAAAACACGAGGTCGCATTGATATTGGCAAAGTTACCCACCCTGCTTTGTCTATATCGGTGTAGAGATTGCACATATTATGGGGATCGCTTATAGGTATACCCACAATGATGAGTGGAAGCCTCTTAAGTTGATTTCAGGCTAGATACCCTGCCCTTGCATGTGGATTGGACTTTCGACTGTCCCCCCAGGCTTTATTGTTGTCAGTGGTGACCTTAATGGCCTATCTTCTTAGGATCTTACACAAGGTGACTGTGAAGGGGCAAGTCTTCACGGTACCTGGAATCGATGTTGGCCAAACTCACTCGGGCTCCTTGGAGGGTATACCCACGATTATGAGTGGGAGCTTGCACCAGGGTGTAAGTCTGTTAAGTAGGTCATCAACGTAACTTTTCCACCCTAGCCCCGCCCCTTCTCGTCTCATTGTTGCGATGTTGGATTTCATCACCAACTAGTAACTTCGAAATTAGAAGGTATTGTTTGCTTGGTATTGTTTCCTAGATTTTGTTTACTAGCGCATGTTGTTTGTTTACCCAAAGTTGGCCATAAGAATTTATTCATAAGTTTGTAACTCGTTCACAATTGATCCCCCACGTCATTCCCGTAGAATGTGGGGTTTGTCTCTGGAGCGTCCGGAAGGTTCTCAACCCCTATCTACAAGTTTCCTGAAGGGCTCTCCTCAACAGAGTGAAGTCCAAGATGTCTCCACCCCACAAGTGGAAAGAACTAACTCCCTTGAAAGTTTCTGAATTACCAATACTCAAGAGGACTGTCGGCTTCACCCTAATTCTGAGAGATGTTTTATGCAATAAAACTCTTCCGGAGACTTAATTGTTGTGTATTCTGGATCTCCGACTGGAGCTGGACCTGAGGACCAATATCCTTTTTCGTCTACAATCATTTTTAGATGGGACCTTTTTGGTCCGGGATCACTTTTGATTTCTGGAATCTCCAACCCAGAGATAGTACCTTCGACTGCTGCTTATTTCCCTAGGACAAGAGCTCCGCGAGTTGACCACACCTTGATTCCCTCCTCGAAAATGGCCCATTCCACAGACACTACGAATGTTCACACCGGGATTATAGAGGTTAGTCAAGCCCCCATCGACACCGCTCTCATCCAATGTCACCCCGACGCTTCCACTCGGGTACCGTGCATTGAATGCCTCTATTCCCATTCCTACACAAATCCCATCCAGAACTACTGGTGGTCCCTCTTTGTCTGGGCACTCTCTTCCTGGTTTTATTCTGACACTCTCTCAATTTCCTTTTGGAGGACCTTCCTCATCCTCTACCGGAAACACTAATCCTAGTAGCACCATTTCATCATTCACACCAAATTACCAGATTCCTGGTGGACAATTTCACCATGGAGGTTCGACTTACCCCCCCTTTGTAGGGAAAATTCCTATTGGAACGCAAATCCCAATTGGAACACAACCCCTAATTGGAACACAACCCTTGATTAGAGGGAAACCACCACCCTACGGACAAAATATGCCTCTATCCTTGTCCCTGTATTGGAACCACCTGATACAGAATCCTCAATCGACTAGGGGGCAACAGCTTCCAACTACGTCCACGATACCCCCTAGTATAGGCCAACCATATCCAAGTACGTCCAATCCCATCTGGGGTTTGAATGCTCAAAATCACGTCCCTATTCTAGGATACAATCCCATGAGCTACTATCCCCTCCAACCACCATCGAATCTACCTGGGTCTTCGCATTACATGCAGACTGCTTATGGTCCTACTGGTTTGTTGACAGGATTCCCTCCTCAAAGCCACCAGTACCCGCATGTGAACAGATAGTTACCCTTCCTGGCTACTTTGGATCTCCCGGATCTGTCAAGGATTTTAAACGATCCCATCCATCACTCTTCCCAATGGCCCGCTATACCAGCCAAGCTACCATCGAATATCCCAAAATTCGATGGCAAAGCGGGAGAGGACCCGAACAATCATGTTATGACTTTTCATCTCTGGTGTTCATCCAACTCCTTGATGGATGACTCCATATGATTACTTATTTTTCAAAGAACTCTCACAGGTTCTGCTGTGAAGTGGTATATAGAATTACCACGAGGTTTCTTCACTGACTTCAACACCCTAGACATGGCTTTTCTCACCCACTACCAGTTACCAATTCGTTATGAAACAGGGATCCATATTTTGAGTTCCTTCAAACAAAGTAAAGCCACTCATATATCCGATCACATTCATGAGTGGTGACGAAGACGACGTCTCATCAAGCTCAAACTCCCCGACTAGTTACTAGCAGAATGGTTCACAAAATCATTTGTGAATGACATCGCTCGTGATATTTCCATGGGTGGAGTTGTCATGGAAGAACAGGCCATAAGTCATGCCCAATAACTGGATCTCGTTTACTCACAAATGGGTACTCTTTACGACTTACTCCCTGATGCACCTCGTCCTTCCTCTTCTGCCACTTCAACTATCCAGCTGCTTCTCACACAGCAGACGGTGTGATTGGAACTTTCAATGCCCAACCACATTCCGCCTCGAGTGATCACCCCAAACCCGCTTCTAATGTTCAAAATTCTCCATCTCCTACCCCTCCCACCGGCAAGACTTCTGAGGTAATTGCAGTCCAATCTACCCCAGCCGGTAAAAACAAATCTCGAAAGGGAAAGGGTAAGAATAAGGAGGAAAAAAATACTCCCCAAGCAGAGAAAACCAAAACCCTCCCTGTTGATGATAGGGATAAGTGCAAGCCTCGATATCCTTGCCTTATCTGTGGTGATGATCACTACACAAAAGATTGTCCGCGACACGCCGAGGTTACTAAGTTCCTTCAAGGAGCTCCAAAACCACCCACTCCTGTCATTTTGTCCCAACCTTTCCCCTCTCCACAATAGGCCCTATTGGTCATTCACGACCAACCTTCCTCTTCTGCCACATCCTATGTATTGATGTGTACTAGTGATTCAAAGTAGAACGACATTGCACTCACCACTTGAGCCAAATATTATTCTCCCTCTAAAGAGAAGGTTGATGATCTACCTCCTTCATTGGTACAACCCTCTTCTCTGAATCCACCTACCAACGATCATCTTCATCTCAAATGATCGGGCCTTGACACAGTTCTTCAACCCCCTCCAAAGGGCGTCGTTCGAAAATCGACTTTCAATCCTCATGCTCATGCTACCCAGCACTACAACATTGCTGAAGATCTGGCACAAGCACCCTCTGCGATGTCAGCCCTCGAAGTCCTCCAAAGTTGTCCTACACAACGGAGGGCGCTGTTAAAATCCATCGGTGGAATCAACCCAACGGATACGAATTTAATAATTTTTGACTTGGAAGATCACATTCCAAGGTTACCCCCTCAACTCATGTTCCAGATCCAAGTGATCGTCGCCGACAAAAGCATTTTCCAAATCGTTATTGACGAGGGTGCCTCGACGTGTGTCATGTCTGTTACCTATTGGAAAGACATCGACTCTCCCTCCTTGACTAAATCCCATAACACTCTCAAAGCCTTCAATGGCTCTAGTTTTAAACCCTATAGTGTTCTTCCTTCGTTGTCAATCACGCTAGAAGGCAAAACGGTTCAAGTTGAAGTAGAGGTCTTCGGCACTCCTCTCGATTTCAATCTTCTACTTGGCCGAAGCTGGATTGATTCCATGCATGCAGTTATGTCAACCCTCTTTCATGTCGTACGCTTCCCCAATCAAGGAAAGATCATCACCATCGACTAATTAGCCTTCTTTAACTCAGATACACGTACTAGAAACATACCGTTCATTTCTAAAACCCCACCGAGTTATGAGAATGTCGGTGTAGGCCTTCTTAAAGACTCTTTGTTAATGGGTACTTTCCCCATTCCCCCACCCGATGTTCCACACTTGTCCATTGCTTCAATCAACATGATCTCCACCTCGATTCACAGAACCCCTACATCTCACGACCCATGGATGGTACCTGACCCTGGTGATCATCTCCGTTACGGCAACAAAATGTCGTTAAGTCCGGTTGAATCCGCCTACCAGGCCATTCAATCGGCAACCCCTTCTACCCCTTCTCTTGATGAAGTATCCCCAAATCCGTTCCGTGTCATTTTTCCCAAAGACGAGATGATCATGTCTATCATGGAAGAAACCCCTTAGGACGATGGTCATCATTGTTCCATTCTCTTTCTAGAGCAACATACCATCAAGAACTACCAACGGATCTCGACCCCGTCAACCGTTGTTGTCATGTCAACCATTCCTGAGTCCACACACGATGTGCTTTCCGAAGGAAACCTAAGAAACATCTTGCCACTATTCCCATCGACATATCCATCAAACCTGGAGTTGTCAAAAATGTGCACATTGGAGCTTCGTGTTCCCCTAACGAAATCGCCACCTACACGTCACTCTTCAAAGAGTTTCGTGACCTTTTCACCTAGAGCTATGAAGAAATGTCGGGTATCGACCCCGACATTGTGATTCATGAGATCAAGACATATCCAGACGCCATACCCATCCGACAACGCCTTCATCTGGTTCACCCTCGTAAAGCGGTGGCTATCAAGTTTGAAGTCGAGAAAATTCTTAAAGCCGACTTTATTTACCCGATGGCCCTCACTAACTGGGTTTCCAATCTTGTCCCTATTGACAAGAAACAAGGTATGATTCGTGTATGCGTTGATTATAGGGATATCGACAAAGCTTGTCCCAAGGACAACTTCCCTTTCCCCTTCATCGATCATATTGTCGACAATTGTTCCGGAAGAAAAATCTTCTCACTAATGGATGGTTTCTCCAGTTATAATCAAATCAACATTGTTCTCGAGGATCAACACAAAACTATTTTCATTTTTCCTTGGGGCACTTTTGCCTATCAGAAACTCCCTTTTGGTCTCAAGAACGTTGGTGCAACGTTCCAACGCACTATGTCTTATGATTTCCATGATATCAATTACATTGTGCAACCGTATTTTGATGACTAACCCGCTCATTCTATGCACTGAGTCGATCATCCAAGACACCTCCAATCCATTTTTGTCCGCTGTTGGTTATACCGTATCCGCTTGAATCCTCACAAGTGCATTTTCTGCATGGAATCCGGCCGACTTCTAGGGTTCATTGTTTCGCGTCACGAAATCCAAGTGGATCCTTTAAAGGTCGATGTGATCCTTAATCTCGCTCCTCCTTCTACACTTCGCTAGTTACAAAGTTTGCAAGGGAAAGAAAACTTTCTTCGTCGTTTCATCCTGAACTATGCCAAGATAACTCATGGATTTACATGACTCCTCAAAAATGTGTTTGAGTTCATACGGGATACCATCACAAACAAAGCCTTCGAAGCTTTGAAACTATCCCTGACACGTGCTCCACTTCTCTCCCCCCTCGATTACAGTCGCGATTATTTCCTTTACCTCGCAGCCTCGGATTACACTATTGGCATGGTTCTCATCCAAGAGGATGATTCTCACGATGAACATGTTATTTATTACTTGATTCAAAGTCTAACGCCAACCAAAACCAAATATTTACATGTTGAAAAACTGGCCTTGACAGCCGTTCAAGCAGTCCAACGCTTTTGGCACTATATCCTCTCTCGCAAAACTACAGTGATTTCTAACTGCAACCCTATGCAACACATTCTCACACGTCAATTTATAGGGGGAAAATACTCCAAATAGATCGTTATACTCCAAGAGTTTTACCTAGAATTCAAACGAGCCAAGTCCAAGAAGTCCTTAGTGTTTGCCAAGTTGATGTGCGACTTTCCCTACTCTGAAATGGAAAATGTAGTAGCCGATTCATTACCCGATGAATCCCTTTTCTTTATTAGTTTCGATGATCTTTGCTATGGCGATATCATTATATATCTCCAAACCCAGACTTTCCAGCCCAATTTGTCTAGTACCGACCGTCGTCGAATACGCTACCAAGCTCGTCAATATATTATCCTCGGGGACACTCTTTATCGTCGACAGATTGACTTAGTTTTTCGACACTGACTCACATTCGACGAAGCCGAGAAATCCTTAAGTGACTGCCATTCTAGAGCATTTCGTGGTCATATGTTCGAGTATGCTACTTCCCAAAAGGTCTTACGTGCTGAATATTTTTGGCCTTCATTATTTCATGATTGCATCATCGCCATTCAAAAATGCCACACTTGCTAGACCTATAATCAGAAAATATGGTCACACCCTGCTCCTCTTCATCCTATGGTCTCCGTTGGTCCCTTTGAAAAATGGGGTATCGACTTCATGACATCTCACCCTCACTTGGCCGGGGGGCATGGATACATTATTGTAGCCATCAATTACTTTACGAAATGAGTTGAGGCGATGCCGACATTTGACAATACCGGAAATACCGCAACATTATTTATTTTCAATCACATCATAGCTCGTTTTGGTGTCCCTCAGGCTATCATTACCAATCATGGTAGTCACTTTTGAAACTTCATGATGTTCGAACTTACTGAAAAGTTGGGTCTTCACCATGAAAACTCAATTCCCTATTACACACAAGCCAATGGCCAAGTCGAAGAAAATAACAAAATTGTCATAACTATGCTCTGACGAATGATAGGGATTCACAAAACAAGTTGGCACACAATGTTGTTTTCAGCATTATGGGCTTACAGGACATCTGTCAAGTGCGCTACTAGGTTTACACCTTTTCGGTTAGTCTATGGTTTGGAAGTCGTTCTCCCAATCAAATGTGAGATACCCTTTTTAAAACTAGCCGTTGAATTCCTACCAAACACTTATGAAGAAGAAGAACGTCTGTTGTACCTTATGTGATAAGACAAAACTCGACGCGATGCCGCCCTAGTCATAGAAACCCAAAAGAAACGTGTCAAGGCCCAATACGACAAACATGTCAAGCCTCGCGTTTTTTCCGAAGGGGATCTGGTTCTCCTCTACGAACAAGATCGAGATCTACTAGGGGATGGAAAATTTGAAGCCATGTGGTGAGGTCCTTATATTGTTAAACGAGTTTTGGAAAAAGGAGCTTACGAGTTACTAGATTACGATGGTATCCCTTTGAGCGAACCCAGAAATGGGTTGTACTTGAATAAGTATTATGCATAAGATCACCTATGCATGAGTACTTGTATTTTTATTGTATCATACTTCTCGTGTGTCATTGTAATTTTCTTTCCGTTATCTAGTCTCTACCCTTATGTGACGTTGTGTTTGATTTCCAGATGTCGGAGTCTTCGCTACCCTACCTTGGCTTCGCTGATGGCGCTATCCATAGTACCCAAAACCTTGCTTCCGCTGCATGGACAATTTACGCCCCTACAAATGAACTTGTCTCTTTATGAGGTGTATGCCTCGGCTAGGCAACCAACAATATTGTAGAGTATAGCGTCGTTGTCGAATTATTAATTGATGCTATCTCACTCGGTATTCATCGCTTGGTCGTACATCTCGATTCACAGCTCGTTGTGCTACAGTTAAGTAATATCTATACTATTCGAAGTCCTACTTTGTTACGAGTGTATTTGTGAATTCGCCTCTTGGAACGCTATTTTGATTACATTGAATATCAACATATTCCTAGATGTCTAAATACATTAACTGATGCATTAGCCAACTATGTTTTAGACAAGCATTTGGATCATTTATAAAATCAATCACATCATGAGCATCACACAACACAAAATAATCTGGTAGAAGCCATATGTATATATAACGATCAAAAAGTTTTTTTACAAAAATTTTTGTCCGAAGACCAAAATTTCAAAAACTGAAGCTCATAGCTTCTACAATATGATGTCATGGATGATGTTCATGGTAACAAACGACTGCCCAGGAAACCCTATGAAGCAGTCGGCCAATGGAATCTAACACTCCCACGGTATGACGCTGATATCTTAGCGGAACTTCTCCAAGAGGCATGTCCGGAATATCTACTGTTAAACCCTCTAGGTTTTGTTCCACTGCTTGATAATCCTCGACGTCCCATTGTGGCATTGGCGCCACCTCTCCTCGTCGTTGAATAGGAGAAGTACCAGGAGGTCGGTAAGGTCCCACATCTGTGTCATCAACAATGAATTTTGATTTTAGTCCTTGGACGAACATATAAAAAACATTTGCATATGATAAAATTCACAAAAACATTTAAAAAGGAAAAAATGTGTACTTCTTACCAAGTCCCCCCCACTGAGCACCCTCGGGTAGAACCAAGTCTAGATATCCTCAGAAATCCAACCCAGCATAAGCATAATCATCGACCATCAACATCTGTGGTCGCAACCAGTCGAAGAAGGTATCATCATACTTGATGATTGGTCCCGCTACGTGTCGGGCAATGAGCTGACACCATCTCAGCAGAATGACTTCAGAATGAATTTAGAATGACTTTGAGAGGTAATGTTGTCGTCAGAATGACTTCTTGTTACTATACAGGAGCGAAGTGTGGGGGAGGAGTCTTGCAACCTCCATGTTCCATCAATAGTGTTCAGTCCCTCCTTCTAGCGCAATTTGTTGACGGGCGAAAATGACCATTCATCAATTGGAAGAACGAGTCTGGTACAGGGTTTTCTAAATCACCCAAGCCGTTTGGTATGAATCACTCTGACAGGTTTAATGTTTCCATTGGCCAATCTAAAAGTCCTCAAAGAAATGAATAAAAGAAAAAGAGCAAACTAACAAATAACTACTTAGTGTATATATGTACATACGTATCTGTATAACTATTTTAAATAATATTTACACAATGGATCTGTCTATCTTATTTATGTGCATGATATACAATTTGCGAATTTTAATCTAAACTCAAGAAAGTCTATGAAAATATCTCTTTCAACAAAAGAAGATAAAGAAAGCAAATAAAATATTTTTTGTTTTTATCTTTATTTATCTATCAGATTAAATAGAAAAATATACTATGAAACGGGAATATGTAGACAGTCAAAGCCAGACCACATATAAGAGTTTTGAAAACAAACAAACAATAAAAATAAATAAACTAACCTATTAATGAGTTAATCGGCATGCATCCAATCATCTGTATGATTATAGAATGTCCAGCCAGCCTGCCCAAGAGATAGACCTGCAGTGAACCTTGAAACTGTTCAAAATAAATGCAAAACAATATATTGACTATTGGATTTTGATGACAAAATGATAAGACACAAATAATAGCTATGATATTTGTGATTGTGACAAATTACATGTAAGATAAATCTAACCGTAACAACCTGCTTTTAATCATTCAACAAAATTAAGTAAAAACCTTATCATTTGGATTGAACGAGTGATCACTATTTTTAATATCTGAAGCATCAAAATGTGGACGATATTAAAATAAATTATCCTGACGACATAATAATTTGTGAAGACAAAATCTATCAACAATTATTGAATTATTAGGATAAACAAACCATAAATGAAAACAACATTTATAGAGAGCTAAAGCAGAAATGTAAATATATGTTCCGTCTAAATTCGTGAATAAATTGTCCACCTTCATCCCCAGTCCAAGATGTCTACATTACAAAAAATATGAGTTTTTAAAGGGTTCAAAAAGGTAATTGTCTTATCTTATGAGATAAGATACAATCATCTATTGATTACAAAAATAGAGGGGGAATGTAACCACCCCAGATCACACTAAATCTTTAAAGGCTAAAAAATGTTTTTTCCTGTTTATACAAAAATGGATCATAGATATGGATAATAATCCCAAACAATGCTTCAGATCACTTGGTCACCATAAACTCCCAGATATCCTAAAAATAAAAGATAAAATAAAAAAATTCAGATATACATTTAACCAAAATTTTCCAAATTGTGAAATAGAATAGACTGGCTACAGAATCTGTTGATTTTGTAGCTAGTCTATTTTAGCAATGAAATCTAATTTATTCAATAAACAAAATATAACACTATTTTAAGATAAAAAGAAATCTCACCTTTAACTGTAAAATCAAATCATTTCACATGATCTCATAATTTATCACCGTTGTTGTAGTCTCGACATTTTTTAATGTGATGTTCCCTGTTGTTTTCAAGCGTTTTCCTTGTCTCTTAACAATAGACTTGAGCCTACGATTTTCATTTGTTAAGGGGTCGACCCGATCAGTAAGGGATTTGATCTGTGACAGTAAAATGGGTATGTCTATGTAATACTTGTCAATCCAGAACAGACAAGTTTCACATCTTGACTCTGTGATGATCATTTGAGACTACCCATGGTTATGTATTGGAACGTCCCCAATGTGGCCTGTAGATTTGTTACCAAAATTAATACCTAGAAACCCTTCACTGTGCTTCAAACAGGGTGACAAATTATCCATGAAATTGTAAGACTGATCGAGGTATGTTTGGAAGGAAGGAGGGTCTTCTTCGGCCATAAATATATCAATCTCAAAATCTGAGCTCTCATGGATCTCAATCGTCTTGATCGAGCTCACATGAGGGTTTGATTTATTTCATAGCTTCCTTGAGATCAACCTGCCTACCCTTTTATTTTTAAAACTTAAATCGATATCACCTTTAGATGGCTTGCCTATAGGTCTGTTTGCATTTTTGGTAGAGGCATTAGGCTGTGCATCTTGTTCATGGGTCTAGTTAGCAAATTTTCGGTCGGGTATAGGCTTACTATGGGTGGTCGTAACACAAGCTTGTGTAGATGAAGGGAACGCTCCGGGAGAGACTATGGTTTCCTCAATCACGGGCTTGTCAACTTCTACATTATTGGAGTTAGCAAAACCATTTCAGGTTAGGAAGGCATCCCAGTCATCATTCTGTAACTTCAATTGATGCACAAGCATTATTTTTATCAAACTGTGGTGGAGCAGGATTGAATCCAAACATTGCTTATTACACCTTTTTTCCATTTTATAAAGGCTTCTTCACAGGTAATAAGGCATATTTAATGGAAACCCAATGAAATTCATGAGCAATCGTAGCTGATATAAAAAAACGAAACCAAAACGGCCTTCACACATCACAAATTGTTTCAAAACTGCAAGAAAACCATGCCATTGGGTTTTCAACAGGGACATTGGCATACCTTTATCAAAGCAATTGATCTTTCGAGATGTAAAGAAAAGACTCCATGGAACCTCCTCGACCTTAGCATTTTTTAACCACTTTTTCCTGCTCGGAGGAAGACCTATTGCTTGACCTAAAAACTCCTCTATGACTTTGAGTTGAATGTCCCCAACCTTGGCTCGACATCCGTCAAAAGAGAGGGCGAATTCCTGAGTGGTTTGCAAGTTAAAACCCTAGGTTTTTTCAAGGAAAACAAGCCAACCTTGACCCTTGAGATCTTCCCTTGCATCATCGCATAAGAGTAGGGTCTAAGAGACATTGGGTTCAATCCTAACAACTAGATCCATGGGAAATTCGATGAGAAATCACCCAAACACAGTGAGTATGGAAGGTTTCTAAGAATAGACCAAAGCTATACTCCAGACCCAAAACTCATCAACAATCTATGGCGTATGAACAGAAAATCCTCAACGAAAAGATAGGCGTTGTTTGAAATGAATGCGAGGAGTGTTGAAAAATGCAAAACTGAGCTTCAAAATGACGGGCTCACTGTAGTTGGACTGCCACCTCCTACATAGTACAGGCCACGACCAAGTGCATTAAAATAAAAATGATTGCGCAACAAGGTGGGTTAGGTTCTAAAGTTTGGGAGAGGGAAATTTTATAAACCAAAGTATAGTGACAAGGGAACGTATGATCAAGAACCACACAAAAATATATCGATGCTTAAATTAAATTGACCTTTGTTGATTCAAATAACAATCCATAAGCATGCTTCACATTCGAGGAGTCGAAACAAAGAGAATGAACTTCATAGCAAGGAACACAGACTTTGTTAACAAAACTGTGGAGCCATTTTCCTTTCATAAACTTTTAAATAGAGCAGTAATACAGTCATAAGTTTTAATGCTTTGTTTTCATGCTTTAATTCATGAACGAAGCATGAAAACAAAAACACTAGGAATAACTGAAAACTTACATTTGTCATTTCAAAAATTGCTTATGAAGAACAGAAAAATGTACGACCCTAGTTAGGAAGCTACATAGATTATTATTTGATATAAATAGTTAAAAATATGTTGGGCTGCCAACACACTTTTAATGTTAAAATTTGATTGAAGTGCATTGAATTAATTGCAATTAGACTTGTTTATTTTTATGTTAATTTAGAATTGTAATTTACGAAGTAATTGAAATTGACTTACTGTTAGATTAGTAACCGATGTTAAATTAGATGGTCAGTTTTGACAAATTTTAGACGTGATTAATGGTTGGGTTGTTGACGAAGTCGCGTATTTTCTTGATTTCTTCCTTGATTGTAGTTTCCTTGCATCTGTCTCCCTGTTGCTCAGGGTCTGGGCATAGCCTTCTTGTTAGGATTTGGCTCCTAGTGCATCGGATTTTCTAGAGTCCTCGATCGAGATAGATTAGGTTGTGCCAAGGTTATCGACGTGTCTATCACCTGGGAATGGCATGATTCCTGATGAGGGGATCATTGGATGCCCTAAGTTATAGAGGTGAGGGATAACTTTGTTGAGTTTTGTGCCTTCCTTGTGGTTGTTGTTGGTTGTTGTGAGTTGTTGTTAGCGCTTAGGTTTTTATGCTTTCATGCATTAATGTGTGTTCCTTGAGGTTCCAGTCTTGTCCGTCAAGGTCGTTGTGTTAGGAGGGGGATGTTATCTCTTTCTTGTAGGCATGTCTAATTGCGTCGGCTGGGTATTCATTCCTCCTTGTTGTCCTACGCATGTCTTGCCCAGCTGCTCTTGTTCCAGTGCATGAAGTCATAGTATCTTGTTCCCTGGACTACGTGTGTGTGTTCGTCGTCAGTTGTGTGGTTAACTATTGTTGCCGTGACCATATTGCCTTTCAAAAAAAAAAAATCTCACTTCTTCTTCGCTTGTAGTCGTGAAGAAGGGGTCATTACACCTATGTGGTCGTCCACTGCTTGAACCTTTGTATTCCCTTTTAATGGATGGAAGATGATATCCATAAACTGCCAAAAATTGGGACATTTTTAATAAAGTATGGAAGGATGTGTTGTAGCACCATTCTGCCAAGTGAAACCACTTGAACATATCAACTTAAAATATTTGAAATATTAATAATGAAAATTTTGAAGTAAAAATTGAAAAACTTTATCTAAAATTTTAATCCCTTTTAACTTAAATTTAAAATATCAACTTAAAAATAATTTACTACTCTAAAGGTTTAACTTAAATTTAAATATCGTCTTAAAAATAATTTTCTACTCTAAAGGTTGGATGTCTTTTATTTTGAATATTGTGAAAACAATTTACAAAAGTTTTACTTAAATTTTTGCACTTAACTTGATTTCTTTCCACCCATATTTAATAAATTTTAATAAAAAAACATCAATTAATTAAAAGTTTGTATTTAATTTTTTTTAGCCCTTTCAATTTCAACTTCATCTTGATAAATTAATTTCAAATTAAACTTAATCCTATGTCATCTCCCAACTGTTCACTAACCTACTACATTATAATCCACTCAAATCCATTAAACCCTATCCCCTAACCCTTTATTGGTAACTCCTAACCCAACCTAATCCTTACCAACTAACCCATAACTATCCATTGTGCTAGAACATGGATGAGGCTCAATTAAAATGAGTATATGATCACATAAACAATTGATGATAGAAAATTCATAGTGGATAAACCAATAACAAGATAAAACTTTATTTTAAACCATATTTCTCTATTACATGAGGAAATGGTGTATCAAGTCATCATACATCTAGATACAAAGAATCCATATCTATAGTAACTATCCCTATTAGTCTTAAGATTTGTAAACATATGTAAGATTTGCCAATATGAAAAAGGAAAGCGACAAAACACTGGATTGTATCAACCATTTCCTATTCTAGATAGGCCTTGGGATGGAATAAGCATGGATTTCGTGTTGGGATTGCCAAGAACACAAAGGGGAAGCGATTCCATCTTTGTTGTAGTTGATATATTCTCAAATATAGCACACTTTATCCCATGACAAAAAACCAATGATGCAACACACATTGCAAATCTGTTTTTCAAGGAAGTTGTGAGACTTCATGGGTTGCCCAAGAGTATTGTCTCAGACACAGACACTAAATTTGTTGGTCATTTCTGGAAATAATTATGAGAGAATATGGGGACATAACTATCCTTCAATTCAACATATCACCCTCAAATAGATGGATAGACTGAGGTGGTAAATCAGATTTTAGGGAATTTGTTGAGGAGTCTGGTCACTGAACATCATAGTCAGTGGGAGCATATTCTGTCACAAGAGTTTTCCTAAAATGACTCACCAAATAGAAGTATAGGAAATATTCGATTCCATATAGTATATTGGATGAAGCCAAGAGGAGTATCAGAGTTGATATATTTGGAGCATAATGAATTTAGAATCCTTGGATAAGAATACTTCACTGCAGGAATGTAAAAGCTTCATAATCATATCAAAGAGAATTTGCAGAACAACAACAAAGAATATAAATGCAGAGTTGATCAACATAGGAGAGAACTTCAATTTGAAGTAGGAGATCAAGTTCTGACACATCTTAGGAAGGAAAGGTTCCCAAGGGGAAGATATAACAAACTGAAGTTGAAGAAGATAGGACCGTGCAAGATCCTAAGGAAATTTTATGCTAATGCTTATGAGTTAGATCTTCTAGAGGATGTGGGTATATTTCCCATATTCAACATTTCACACCTGTATCCTTACAGGGAATATGACACAAAAGGATCAAAGGGTCAAAAAGAGATCCAATGGGAGAAGAAGATGCCTATAGAAAAAAATCCGCAGATGGAGAAGATCATAGATCATAGGATTGGCAAGAAGACCGTGAGAAAGACTTATTTTGAGTATTTGGTAAAGTGGAAAGGACACCCAATAGAAGATGCCAGTTGGGTAAATGAAGTATATATTCAAAAACATCGAAATTCAGTGCAGGAGCTCATGGACAGGAGTCCATGAATTTTTGTCCAAAGGAGTATGATGCAGGAACATTGTCATCAAAGCGCAAGTGGAGGACAACTCAATTCCCTAGCACACATTATGAAGCGATTTTGAATTTAAATATGGCATATCATATAAATTCCTTGAAAATATTGTAATTAAATAAGATCTTAAATGTTAAGAGGTTGAACCATCATGTGATATCAATGAAGATTGTTTTTTCTTTAATGTAGTTAATGAAAATGCAGATATGAAGCGTTCACTCTTATCTATTTGTACTGATCATTTATTGTAATAATCCTTAGTAGTTGAAGGCTTTTAATTTGATAGGATATCACTAAGGTATTCAGAGGGAAATTCTCTATGAAACCTCTTTTATAAATATGTGTATTGTTTCCCAAATGAGGTTGATGAAGGTTTGTAGAAATCTTTTGAAGCTCAATTGAAACCGCTGGAGATTATTGTAGATAAAGTTGTTATTGTTGAAGCTTATCAAAGTTGTATAAGCCCATGTACATATCATTTGAATGAATATAACATAAAATCATTGATCCAAAAATGTTTAGCGTTGTTGTTACTGTGTCTATCTGAATGAGTGGTAGGCTTTATGTTTAATTGCAATTCTTTGTTATTACTTGTTCTTATCTTATGAATGCATTACATGATTAAATGTATGAACCTATGAAGATTTAGATAAGTTTCAATTGTTTCTCTTATACGAGCTTATGCAAGGTGTGCATAGTGTCTACAAGGAGTGTCTTGACAAAGTCTATTTGACTTAGAAGATCAGAAGAGATAACATGGAGCTTTACATGCAAGGAGTGCATAGTGTCCGCAAGGAGTGCATTGACAGAGTCTAGTTCGACTCAAAATATCAGGAGGGATAATGTGAAGCTTCATTGCAAAGGAGTGCAGAGGACCACACAAGGTGTATGTAGGCAGAAACACACTCAACATCATATTGTTCAGGAGGAACAATTGAGTCATGTAAGAACTGTTGCAAGGAGTGCACATTCACCCACAAAAGGGTTAAGGGAAAGAAGCATTTTGCAAGGTGTCCAGAAGGTTGATATTTGACTAAGTTTCAAAAAAACATTCTGAGGAGTTAGAAGTTCCAAGGAAGAAAAAGCTCAGGAGAGATAGCGGATGGGAATTCTTCAATATGGAGGAGCCCACTGAAAATTTCCAAATCAATGTGCAATATCCATTCGGAGGAATTAGGATCTTTCCAGACTATGAGATCTGGGGAAGTGACGCGAAGGATAGTCTTTGAATCCTTTGTAAATTCGTGTATTCATAGGTTTTAAAGTGTCTAAGGAGCGGGGTCACTGAATTTCTGAAGAGGCAAAGTGAATCTAAGTCATCGGTATCAAGGAGGATACGTGGCAGCAGAACAAAGAGTCTGAGAGGTAAAGATCTAGAAGATTTGCGTGGAGAAAAAGAGCAATTCTTGTGAAGTCATGAAGGCCGAAGAAGATCTGGACTGTCAGTATCCATAAGGACACATGGCAAATATCCATGTACTTTGGAAGTAGAGCACTTTGGAGAAAAGTTAGTGTGGAGTGTGCAAAAATTCCCAAAGCCCGAATTGCTGAAGTAAATTGTGACCGTCAATCTGAGAGGGACACATGTCATTAGATCGTGGAATCTGGAATAGTGCACTCTAGAAGGGAGAATAAAGGAGGAAGTGGAGAATTGACTAGAAGTCATCCAAAGATTCAAACATAAGGGGTAGATCCTAGCAGTCCATTGTTGGGACACGTGGAGATCGAAGATTCACTCCAGGAATAGTCACTCCGAGAGAAAGTGGAGTGTGAAGGCATGAGAAATCCTGAAGGCTGAAGTGTCATAGTTCATCTGAAACATCCATTCAGTATGACACATGGCAAAAGATATTTCACTTCAGATAATTTTCACTATGGGAAGAAGAAAGCAGAGGATCGTTGACTGGAATTCATCCGAAGTGGGGACACAGGATGAATCTTGACCATTGATCGAGGAGAGAATGCGACACTTGATCCATAGCTCCAGGTATGGGACACTTCAATATAAAAAGTGTGTTGGAACATTTGAAACTCTTGAATATGAAGTTCTGAAGTGAATCACAATCATTGGCTGTTGGAGAAGAGCGATCCATAGATCTTGTTCGTGTGATTTCGTCGGTCCGGAGTTCGGGGAAAAAGGAGTCAGTTGCACTCAAGGCCTCCAAAGTCCGAAGTTGCGAAGGGGGCTAGCCGAATATCATATCTCATTGTCACAAGGAGAAGGGCCTAGAAAAGGAGCTAGTGCTTGACACTCAATGTTACCAGAAGCACCAAAGAAAGGTGTGCAGGTGAATTGAGCCTGTGTAGGTAACAAAAGGGGACCTATGTGAATTGATTGTAGGGTCTAGCAGAGGCTCGAAGAGAAGATTTGACTCATTTTATTGAAGATCCTTGACCAAGAGGTCGCACATCCCTTGGGAGAGAGGGGGCCCTACATAAGGTTTCAAAGAAGTTGTAGTTTTAACCCCAAAAATAAACAAATGGTGCTAATATTAACACCACTTTAATATTTAGGGATTGATTTTAAGGATTTTGTCCACAATATTTCAATTTTTTTAAGGCCATGATTGAAAAAGGTGGTAATTTTAACCCCTAAAAGAAAAAAAGAGTGTGCTACCAATAGCACTACTTTTCAAATCGAGGGTTCATTTTGGTGTTTTTGACCAAAAAATATGGTTTTTTAATGCTAGAGTTCTCATTTTGAGGTCACATTTCCTGTCAAGTCGATAACTATGTTGGTGAAGTGTCCTGATATAATTGATGTCCTCCCAAAGATACTTGGAACCATAAATAAAAAGGAAACAGGAAACCAAAATAAGAATATGAGAATCCAAGGAAAACCAACTTTTTCAGTATGCTTTGCCAATGGCCTTTGTAAAGGATTACAATAGGTCCAATCAAGAATGCACACAGCCTAATGTCTAAGACAAAACACTAGATACTAATGCATGCAATCTGCAAGATGGAAAGATGCAACTATCTAATTAATCGTGCTTACACAAGAAGACACACAATAACCAATAGTTGGAAAAGAGGAATTTCCCATAGGGGTTGGGTGTTTTTTATATGAGGGGTACGTCCTCCTTGGGGAAGTTTCCCTGGTTATCTACATCAATTCCTCCTAGTTTAGTCCATAAGAATCCTATTTTTCCTCCCATTTTAAGAATGAAACTATTGAAGAAAAATATGTTCTCTAACATGGTTGAAGATGGTGTTTATAGAATGCTATGGACCTCTGTCAAGCTAGAAGTGTAGTGCTAAGGTGTTGCATTACACATGATAGTGAACTACTTGATGTTTCTATAAAATAGAGGACTAATGAGAGTGTCATCATCAATAATTGGAGTTCTATAATAAAGGATGTATTGTATCCAACCAAGGCCTCTCGATTTATGAAGGAAACTATAAAAGAGATCATAGTTGTGTAAAACTATTGAGGATGAATCTATATACTAACATATGTTTCTACAATGTAAATGAAAATCCCAATTGATGGTGTTATGAAATCATGACAAATTGGCATAGTGGTCAAGTTGTGCTATGAAAAATATGTGGAGCTAAGAACATAAAGACCATGCTAGGTGGTGGATGTTGTCTAGAACTACTATGAAATGTGAGTGTTGTATCTTGTACGTGCTAATCCATGGAAATTAGGGGCTAGAGATATGGATCTATTGTAAGAGAAAATATGTTCTTCTTACACTTAGTACGTATTATACTTCAAGTGTGGAACTGAGGTAGGGACAATTCATCTTGCACTAGGAAAGGCTTCCTACATGGAGAAGGGATTCTACTTCAAGTGCGGAAATGAAGTAGGGAACATTTTTCTTGCACTAAGAAAGGCTTCCTACATAAATATGTGCTTCTACTTCGAGTACAAAACTAAAGTAGGGAACATTCATCTTTTACAAGGAAATAATTTATCATTGAGCAAGGCTTCCACTTCAAGTACAAAACTAAAGTAGGGAGAAATAATTTTGCACTAGGAATTGCTTCTTGCATTGATACGGGTTTCTACTTCGAATGTGGAACTAAATTAAGGAATACTAATTTTGGATTATATAAGGTTTCCTACATGGATCATATATTCTACTTTGAGTGTAGAACTAAAGTAGGGAACAATCCTCTTGCATAGGGAAAGGCTTCTTTCATGGAGTAGGGCTTCTACTTTGAGTGTGGAACTGAAGTAGGAAATAGTCATATTGTAGTGAAAATGTAGGGGGTAGATAAGCACTAGATATGGAATAGCACAACTGGAAACAATGTATCATGGTGAAGAACAAAAGGTGAATCTCCAAATAAGATCAAATAACTTAAGTTTTTACTACTAACATCACTTGTTTTGTTCTATGTATCTCCATGTAGTTATACTACTAAGTCAAGATTAGAGTGATGAAACAATATCACTAACATCCCTCCTTAAGATTAACTTAGAGAACATAACATTGAAAAATTATTATAATGATCCCTAATTCATGTATCTAAACAAGTAAATATGCATCTCAACATGATGTCCCCTTAATGTTGTTTTTTCTCATTTGGGGTTTCCCCCCTCTATTTTTCATTGTCTCTTTTTATTTTTATTTTTTCCTTTTTTATGATTTTGTTTGCAATAGTGTCGGATATTCGAGCTTGAGCCATGTTTTCTAAACTATTACAATTTTAAACCCAAAATAAAAGAGGGTGCTACTAATAGTGCTACTTTTCAATTCCGCATTTGGTCTTAAGATTTTGGTTCCAAGGGTATCGGTTGTCAAGGCCACGATTTCAGAAAACTTGTAATTTTATCCATGTAAAAAAGGGTATCACTACTAGAAGCATCACTTTTTAAATCAGGGGTGAATTTTGATGTTTTGGTTGCAACAATATCAATTGTTAAGTCTAGAGGTTTCAAAGAAGTTGTAGTTTTATCCCCAAAAATAAAATAAAAAATGGTGCTAATATTAGCACCACTTTAATATTCAGGGGTTGATTTTAAGGATTTTGTCCACAATATTTCAATGTTGTTAAGGCCATGGTTGAAAAAGGTGGTAATTGTAACCCCTGAAGAAAGGAGCGTGCTACCAATAGCACCACTTTTCAAAACGAGGGTTCATTTTGGTGTTTTTGACCAAAAAATATGGGTTTTTAGTGCTAGAGTTCTCATTTTGAGGTCACAATTCCTGTCAAGTTGGTAACTATGTTGGTGAAGCATCCTGATGTAATTCATGTCCTCCCAAAGATACTTGGAACCAGAAATAACAAGGAAACAAGAAACTAAAAGAAGAATATGAGAATCCATGGAAAACTAAATTTTTCATTATGCTTGGCCAATGACCTTTGTAAAGGATTACAATAGGCCCAATAAAGAATGCACACAAACTAATGTCTAAGAGAAAACACTAAATACTAATGCATGCATCCTGCAATCTAGAGTGATGCAACTATCTAATTAATCATGCTTACAAAAGAAGACACACAATAACCAATAGTTGGAAAAGAGGAATATCCCATAGGGGTTGGATGTTGTTTGTATGAGGGGTACGTCCTCCTTGGGGAGGTTTCCCTGGTGATATACATCAATTCTTCCTAGTTTAGTCCATAAGCATCCTATTTTCCCTCCCATTTTAAGAATGAAACTGTTGAAGAAAAATACGTTGTCTATCATGGTTGAAGATGGTCTTTATAGAATGCTATGGACCTCTATGAAGCTAGAATTGTAGTTCTTGTTGATGTCAAGGGACTAAAGAGTCCCCAACATCAACATTTCAACCTCCCGTGAGGCTAGGAGAGAGGAGACAAGAATATCACCCTAAGCTTAAAGCCCCGAACAAGAATGCGCATTAAACTCCAGGCCAAATTTCCCCTAACCTACAGTCCAAGCGTGAATTCCTTTTCCTTGTAATTTTACTTTTTAGTAATATTTGATTTTTATGTAATTTATGATTTTGATACTTTTATGTTGGAGTTTATACATTTTGACATAAGAAAATTAAATCTAATAAAGTAAATGCAAATAATAAAATGAAAAGGAATTTGTTGTATATTTCTTTTATAAGAAAATATCTAAAACAAAACTAAGAAAGGTTAATATAACTATGTTATTTTTAAAGTGATTCAAAAGGAAAAGTTTATTAAACAAAACATTAGTTTGAAGACTGCAAAAGAGTAACACTTTATTGATTTAATATTTTTTTATGTTCTTTTAGAAGTTAGGATATGATAAATAATAAGAAAATTAAAATAGTAAAGGAAGCAAGAAAACATTTATACATATTAACAAGCTAATGAATAAAACTTATACACGTGATTTTTACAAAATAAACATGTTCATAAGTTTTCTTTCCTTTTTTATTTTTATCTTTAATGTTGTATTAAGAAAAGATGAGGAAAACTAAGAATTTAAAAAAATAACAAAGAGACAATTTCAGAGTGTAAAAGAATTTGATCTTCATTTAAAATACTCCCTATACAAATTCTTTAATTTTTGAAATCTACAAGTCTCTACAATATAAATACCAAGCACGAAAATAAAAAGGAAAGTTGAGCCAAAAAATGGAATGGAGCAATGAAGGAGAATCACGAAGAGAAAACCTACATATCAGAAACCAATTAGTGCCTAATAAAATCGAGCTTGAATACAAAAAACTAACAAGTAAACTATTCACCTTATGAGAACCAGCAAGATCATCCTCGCTTTATCTTTTTGCTTCTTCACAAGACCCCCTGCTACAAATGATTCCATCAATCCCTGTTGAATATGTAAAAGAAGAATGAAAAGAAGCAGACCTCACATCACTCCAAGCATACCTCTCTCTAAATTTTCTGCCAAAGTTTTTCTCTCTCAAAATTTCTGCCTCTTTAGTTGCATGTTGCTTCCTTTTATATTACTTGATGAACAGTTTAACCAAATGGGTTGAGAAGAATTATTGAACTGAAACGCACTGGCTAGAACCGCTTCCTTTTCTTCAAAATAATATGAAATTAATTTGCAAAAGTGAAATTAGTGTTATCTAAATAATACGTCTCTTTGGTCCTTTGACAAAATTTGAATTGGCCCCCATGCACTTGTGAAAGGAATTATATATGGCCATGTGGAACAAATCGGTGCCAACCACTCATGAATTCAGTTATTTCCAGTCATCAGTCACATTAGTAATTTGAGGAGGATGTTGAAGCATAAACCATCCTTCATAACTTCCCACTGAATGCATGAGTTCATTTTTGGAATTAAGTTGATCTAGTTCCTGTAGATGCATCTTCAACAATGTAAAATCATGGTGTATGCTTTTTATTCAATCTTCAATCATTGACATTTCTTCCTTGACAAAGTAAATACACTGATTTAATCAAGCTGGAATTTCTACGTTATTAGAATCTTGTAGACTTTTCCTTCTGTCTTCACTATATTGAACCATAGGATATCTAGCCAACATTCTTATAATCGTGATCTGACTAACTACAAGGATGACTACAAAAATTAAAACCAAAATTAAACTGAGTTGGCTCACATATTTCCAGTGTAATGAAAGACTATAATACACATGCGATAGTAGAGGAGATGGCTGGAGTCTTTTTCAGATGGTTTTGTAAACATTTTTTCTCCAGTACTTTGTGATTTGATATTCTCAGATATAACACTGGACTCATGTGGTAGCTCCCTTTAAGAATTTATTGTGAGAAGTTGTCCGTTAGTAGTGTGTTGTCCTCTATTATCTGCTTCTATAATGGCACAATCAATATGTGCTTCTTTTTCTTGAACAATTAATATTTCTTCTCCATTTTAATAAATTCGTCATACATTATTTATGATAACGGTTGGCCAACTCATGGATGATCCACTAAAAATTGTATGGTATTTATCCCTTCAAACGTTGATTACACATCGAATTATCCTATGCTTGTCAAAACTAATTTGGAAAAACATGCAAGTATGCCAAGTCTTTACACTACTATAAATTGATAGAATTTCTGACGCCCTATTTCCATACCCCTGACATTTGATGTCGCTCAACCGCTACTTATGAGGGCTCAACTGGCGTCGGAAAATCTCCCGTGGTTTTTTCGACGTTGGACTATTGTCGGTATTCTAACTCCCCTAACGTCTGACAACTAGTGACCTTTAAAAATTTAATTTCAAAGGAGAATCGAAAAACTACCAAAAACGTCCGTCGGTATACCGACGAATATTATGACACTATCCCTCCAATGCGACCGACAAGTGTGCTATATTTCTGATGTTTTTTTGGGAGTGTTTCCCATCAGAAGTCTGACCTGTAGTAGTCGGAAGACAGACATACCTAAATATTTAAAAAAAAAAAAAATATTGAAAAGAGGTGAGGCCTTATTTTTCTCAAGTTCATAAAAGGCACATAAGGTTTCTTCAACACTAACTAGCCTATTCCAGTTGCCAAATTCTACAAGATCCTAGAGAAAATCATCGGTTGGCTCAAGCTTCAGCAAAGGGAGAGATGGATTGGTTGTTGCAATTGGAAATGGGGAAAATAAATGGCATGGAATTTATCAAAAGATGATTCTATCAAGTAATAGGGCAAAGAAATGGCATGGAATTTATCAACATTAGTCCCTCATGGCCACATAAATGTATTCTCCATGTTCATACCAAACCAAAATTTATTCACTTATAGCACCTATGGGATTCACAAAATGGGTTTAGTAACTCTAATCATCTAGTCATACCATTTGTTGAAAGTGGCCTCATTGAATGCAAAATTCTTAGTTTCCTTCCAACTTTTCCAAGCATCAAATTGCAATGAAATAATTTGTTGATTGGGCATGGGATGAAGTTATCTTTCCTATAGGGGATTCCATTTCCACATCCCAAAAGCAACCAATGGATAGCCAAAGATGAATTAGGTGGATTATGTGTGGGGATTAGCACATGCCTAAAAGACTTCATCTATTAATAACTTAAACCAATTCAATTTAGTTCCCTGCACACATAATTTAGTGACAAATTGGGAATCTAGGTTGAATTATTCCTTGGTGTATTTACACATGAGATGGATTGCAATCAACTAGCAAGAAAAATTGCCCTCAAGGTTAATAATCAATGATATGATGGCACCACAACCTCCCCTATATGTACCATACTTGTGATATAGGCTAGGTTCATCCTTATTGTGACCATGCTTCCTCATAACTTGAAATGCATGGGAGACATATTCCCCCTCCATAGAAAACCTTGTTAAAATGTGTACATCCTGTACATGTATAGGGTGTTCCCATTCAATCCATATGTAATGCCAAAGACCAACAAGTCATGCAACACCACAAAATTATATTTACAGAGAGGTTCAAACATAGGCTTCCAAACTATGGCAATGTCACTAGACTCAAATGGAATGTAATGAAGATAGGCTTCATGTCTAGGAACAAGTAATCATCAATGAATTTTTTGTTGACCAGTCTCATTTTCTCAACCTTCCAATGCAAATCCTATAAAAATTCAACTCTCAAATCATAGAAATCTATTGGAACTGCTTCTTTTTTTCACAGTGTAGCTTTCAGAGCCAAAACCCTTCTTGTCAATGCCTTGCAAATCTAATAAAAATAAAACTAGATTTTATCACTCTAAACTCTACAAACTCTCCTCAATGCCTTACCCTTCTTGTCAATGACTTACCATTCATATTTTGCCAAGAACAATCTCTTATACCAAGCAACATTCTTCAAAAAGATCCTCTTCTAATTTCTCAGTCAAAAAATCAGTTGGTTTTGGTTGGAGAATTCCCTTGTCTTGTATAGGTCTCAACCATTGACACTCTGATTTTACGCCTGAGAAATTAGAAGAGGGGATTTTTGGCAGAATTTACTTGTCTTGTATAGGTCTTAGCCATGAACTCTCAGGCTTAAAGTGCTTCAAAACTTGCATAAAAACAATGACCAAATTACTTCAATTGTCACTAAACAACTTCAATAGCTAAATATTGTCTAACCTTCAATAGCTAATTAAAAAACTTATAAGTATTTAAACAAATACATATTGATCCTTATGGGTATGGGGAACAATATCACATCCCAGAAATTGTACAAAAAATTGCGATGGAGGCCAGTTCAAATTTTGTTAGAATTACATATTTAGCCCCAGGATAATCGAAACAATGTTTAGTATAAAATAGAAATAGATGCACTGCAAATTGATAGCCTTTTGATCCCAAATCCACTTTTCTGTGAGTCGATTTTAAAACTCTTGGACGGGACCGCCAATGACAAACATAAGAGGATTTCAAATATAAATAAAAAATAAGGGCCATAACCATACTCTAGCTACAAACAAAAAAATTGCGATAGCTACCAACTCTAAAGTATATATTTACCCCAAGGCGAATAAAAACAATCTTGAGAATAAACCATTGTAACAATCATTGATTTTTATCAACACAAAATTAAATCACAAAATCGTTTACAAAAGCCAAATGCCACTTATAGCTCAACTTTAGCGTAGAAAATAGAAATTGACGTGTTACAACTTGATAGCCTTTGAGCACATTGGACAAGGCTGCTATTAAAAAAAAAAAAAATAGGGTTTTAAAAGAAGAAAGGAGAAACAAGGAAAATTCTATAACCAGACCATAGAATAGAATAAGCTTTGCAATTTCAACATATGGCCAACATATGCAATTGAAAACCAGCTAATCACTAAATATTATCTAACCTTCAATAGATAATTAGGAAATTATATAACTATTTGATTTATGAAACATTACTTTGGAGATTATAAAAGAAAAATACACCCTTCAAAACAATGATGCATCATATATATAATTAAAACTTCTAGACTAAACCCTTTATTTGTGCTAGTTTCACCTCCAAGTTACAGTGTCATGAGTTGCTTCATGCTCAATAGTTTTTCCATCAAGACAAACATGGACAAGACAACAAAATCCAAGATTATTCAATGGACATATTTAACCTCCAGGATATTCCTACTCAAGATAATAAATCACTACATTGGACAATCTAGAATATTAAATAAAATATGTATTTTAAAAAAATTATTCAACTGCAATTATTTACTATACGTTAAGATGCACTAAATTGAGAATGTTAGAACATACCTTGACAATGCTTAAAAGCACCTTATCAGCCTTTTTTTGGAGTAACCCCTCATCATCCTAGATTCAAACATCGACTTACTCACTGAAAACAAACTACAAACGTGATAGTTATAGAACTAGAAATAACTCTTGAATGGGCTCCTCTTGGTTTCAAGAATAATTTATTGGAGCCGTCTAATCCTTGCATCAAACCTCCCTCGATCCGATGGAGCAACAATGAAGTCAACATTGGATTTGTTGTTGCTCTGGTGGATCGAGAGAGGTTTGGTCCAAGATTAGCCAATTCCTAATTTATTATCTACTAAACAGGGCCAACCACATGAAGGTGGAAGCTCTTATGGCCCCTCCCCCCCCCTCACATCACTCTCAATTCCTCAATACCCAATCTAACTGATATATTTAGGGTAAAAACTGAATTAGACAAAAAATTAATATTTTTTCTCACAATATGCTTACTACATATTGGATCTAAACATAAGGGTAAAAAGAAGATAATAGAAATATAACAAAAAATTTCAGATCACATCAAGAAGATAACCATTGATAGCAATTGAATATCAATTCATAATATGAACATACTATGAAGATAGGTACTGTTGTAAAATAATTCAATGATCTTCAATATGAAACTGAACAGTGAACATAATAAATAATAGTAGTAAAAGAGATAGGGTTATAAACTTACCTGAGTGTGGAAACCCGCATAGATGTACTCAGTAAAGGGAGAAGTGTCAAGCACTTACCTGAGGGCAGACCTTACCAAGTGAGAGAGAGATGACCAACAGGAAAAACAAATCACAACAGACTCTAAAAACAAGATGACCTCAATCAATCAAAGAACCCTCAGAGACCAACGTTGCCTTGTAACCATCCACTTTGGGTCACGTTTCTCTTAACACATTAGGAAAACTATGGAGGGTCAAGACAGCCTTCCTTGAGGCACGCCACACAACACAGAGGTACATCAGAGGTCACAAGAGGCAGAGGCAAGTTGACAATGCCAAGGTTAGGCTGTGGAAGGGTCAAGGCAGCCACGACAAGGCTATCGATGGGTAGCTATAGGCTAACAGCACCAAGGATATGTTGTGGTAGGGTCAAGGCTACTGAGGGGCAGCTACAAGTTGATAGTGCCAAGGATAGGCCACAGCAAGGTCAAGGCATCCACGACAAGGCTATAAAGGGGAAACTACAGGCTGACAACGCCAAGGTTAGGCTATGGCAGGGTCAAGGCAGCCACGACAAGGCTGTCGAGTTGCAACTATAGGCTGACAACGCCAAGGATAGGCTGTGGTAGGGTCAAGGCTACCGAGGGGCAACTACAAGCTGAAAACACCAAGGATAGGCTACGACAGGGTCAAGGAAGCCATGACAAGTCTACCGAGGGGCAGCTACAGAATGACAGTGCCAAGGATAGGCTACAGCAGGGTCAAGGTAGCCACAACAAGGCTGTTGAGGGGCAGCTACAGGCTGACAGTGCCAACGATAGGTTGCGGCAGGGTCAAGGCTGCTGAGAGGTAGCTATAGGCTGACAATGCCAAGGATAGGCTACGACAGGGTCAAGGAAGCCACGAAAAGGATTCCGAGGGAAAAATACAGGCTCACAGTGCTAAGGATAGGCTGCGGCAGGGTCAAGGCAGCCACGACAAGGCTATCGAGGGGCAGCTATAGGTTAACAATGCTAAGGATAGGATGCAACAAGGTCAAGGAAACCACGACAAGGCTACCGAGGAGTTGATACAGGCTGACAGTGCCAAGGATAGGCTACAACCAACACATAAGAGGGGGAACCTAGCCACAATAAGGGTGACCAAAATGTACAAGTCAACAAGAGGGGCTTAACCAATCACAAGATAATAACATAAAGGGTCATATCTCTATCAAAAGGTTGAATCATAATGTGGGGGTTTCATCCTGATACAAAGGGGTTTTCCACACTTTGATGTGGGATTTATACCTTCCAGTCTAATCCAAGGGTCAAATGGTCAAAGGCAAAGAAAAATAACACTATCTACTAGATAATATGCATTAAAAATATTCAAAAAAATGTCACGGAAAAGTAAATTTATCAAGAAATCATTGAAAGGAAAAGAAAAAAAAAAGGTATGAAAGACCTTAATATTGACAGGGATATGTGAATTTGTTTTTATTATAAATGATCAGTATTATAATATTATACATCAGTACTAGGTTTTTTTTCTTTTCTTTGCACGACTTGCTGCTAATTTCCTAAGTATTTCATCTATATTTGTGTCGTCTTCTCTTACGACATTCTCTTCTATTGTTGATTGTCCTTGTATTCTCACACGCATTGCATTTCTTGTCACGTACTCACGGCATTGAGGCACCAGATGCGGGTCATCGCCTACAGCGACAAAAAATATTAAATTTATAGGGAAAGTTATGGAATACGATTGATTTAGTTCATTAATAAGAAAAAATACTACTGAAATGTAATGATTTACCTGCCTTATGCTCCTCTTATGTTAGAGGATATCGATGTATGTCATGCAACTCTACCACTGAAACCACAAAATTTATAAGTAGACAATCATAATTGAATTAGTAAAAAGAAAAAATAGAATCACAAAATTCATAAGTACGAAATTATTAAGTTATATATGATTAATATACAACCATATTACCATCATGGCTCTCATGTGCATCAACATCATGGGGCTGCACCAACCCAGATATGTTAGGATCAGGCTGCACTTCACTTTTAGGAGGCTGCACCTCACTATCAGGAGGCTGCACCTCACTTTCATGGGGCTGCACGAAAGCACCATCTTGTGGTTGCTCTCTACTATCAACAAACTGTTCTGCAATACTATTGATGGGCTCAGTAATATTGTTGATCACCTTCTATAAATAAAAGAGAAACATATAAAATTATTGGACGATATCAAACGAAAATGTATTTTAAAGGTAATGAAACTGTGTTATTGTGGTTAGATTTTTATAATATACCATCTCATGCACACTGCATCTTGGAAACTGTCCCAATTTTTCGGTGATCAATAATAGCTTCGTATCCATACTTGTAACCAAGCTGGCGGTCTTCCGTAGTGGCTTTGGTACCAAAATCGTCCCCCTACATTGCATAAGAGTATTGATTTTTGTTATTTGTTGCCCCATGAATTACCAGAAACTTGGAAGGTGATATAACTAATAATATTGTTAAGATATTTGATTAATTACAATTCGTGCCTGTAACTTCAAATAGTCGCCTTGGCCTAGTCTGTGTTGGCCATGTTTCTCAACCCTTGCCTTGGTGGCTTTCGAAGTGTCAGGGAGCCTATGAAAAATTTCAAGTATGTTATATACCGCAATTGTATTTAAAAATAAAGAAAGCTAAAAGTATTAAATTCAAATTGTAATTTACCTTCCTGGACTAGGTGGATTTCTTCCTTTTTTTCTCAATCTCTTCTCCTTTGCATCCTCAATGAATGCCTTCCATTCCCCCTCAAGAATAACGGGTGGGCGCTCATAACTAGGGTTCTTTTTCAAGTTAACCTTATACATGTCATGTATATATTTTAAATATAGTCCCACCTCTTTGGAGACCTTGCTTTTGTCGAAGGTATCTACCCCAAACATACATTCAAGGTAGTCCAAGACTTCTTTTTTGAGGTGAATACTCTGAGAATTCCACCTCGTGCATAATGTGGGACCAAAAATTTCCAACGAATGGTCATGCAAGTGTTTATAAAACAAGTTGTTTCCTACATGCAAAAATAAACGATCATTAATTAGAAAATAATAATATACAAGATGATATATGCTTCAGATATACAACAACAAATGGTTAAAACAATTAAAAACACCTGGAATTTTTAATGTCTTTATTGGAACTCCTTTCTCATTCACCAAAACAATGCATGAAATTGTTCCCATGTTGGCAACATGTGACGATCTAGAAAATTAACTGACAGTGTCATCACTGCCACTTCCACCGTCTCCTGTGTGTGGCTTTGCCACCTCCAACTGAAGGGGTATGTCATGCTCATGGTCCCCAGCTATAGGTGTGGACCCAGTCTGAGTATGACTGGGATCAATCATAGGTGGAGTGCTGAATAGCCTAGCCAGTATATGTTGGCTCATGCTGGCTGGACGTTGTGGTGTACCCTCTGCAACGTGACTACTACCAACATCTACTGTAGGAGCTGACTGAATCGGAGCCAAAATATCCTATATAAGAAAGAAAAAGGTTTTTTGATTAGAAAATGTAAAAGTTATAAACATGAAACATTCATAATTGAACTTACGACCAAAAAAAAATCACTTTAAGATATGGTTATTACCTTATATTTTTGAAGGTCTTCCTTCAACTGCTCTATCCTTTCTTTAGTTTCTTGATTTTGATCTTTACTTACAATCAAGCAAAGGATTTCTCTGTTCGTTTTTATGATGATTTTGTTGATTGTTAAAATTATGGTGGGGTCATCCAACAAGTATTCATCAACCCAATCATCACAACCATGGCCCGTGGACTACATATTTCAAGAAAGAAAAGTTATTTTCAATTATATAAACAAATAATAAATTTCACATTAAATGTAATTCAGAAATGTTAATCATATGCCTGTTCTGGGGGGGCTGGAGATTTTCCATGATCATGTTGCCAAGAATTAGGTGTTATAAATCCATAACAAATGAAATGACTCATGCAAACTCACAGAGTATGATGTGCATTATAGTGAAGTGCATTGCCTGTAATTTACCTGTTTTGAGGGGTCGGCTAGTGCTTTTCCATGATCATCCTACCAAGAATTAGGAATTAGAAATCTATAACAAATGAAATGACTCATGAAAACACTAAGAGTATGATGTGCATAATACTTAGGTGTTAGAAATCCATAACAAATAAACATCATGAACAACGATAAATTTACAAACAATGGGAATACAAATTTACAAACTGCACCACATCACATCATGATAAGTAAACATAATAGATTTCAAATTACTGTCCCCATAATAGAAATGTTTCTATGTATTTAATTCAAGTTGTAATCAATCAACAACTCCTCCCCTATAGTTATTGATTTTATTGCACATACGAATACATGGTTTCGTTCCCGCCCCTCAAAAAGGAAATGGGGTTCTTATTTGTTGTCTCGGGTCATGTACTATTTATAAACCCTGCAATATTTCTCGATTCCTTTGGCCTTTCGTCAATATACATAGACCCTCCTTTGTTTCTATCATTGTCTCTTAGCTGTATATAATTTGTAGCCACTCCGTATATCCACATACCTCACGTATATTGGACTAGCTTCATCCAATATCTATAATTGTAACAAGGGCCGACATACTCCATCAATTCAGTTATTCCACCGTAAAAAACCTTTATGCCATCCATGGAAAATATCCCCAAGCCATGTAACGATGATGGAGCAATGTGATATATCCTCTCATCTAGACAAAAATTAGTGTTTACTTGAGGAAGGTCCTTGGGTACCCATCATTCCACTAAATGTTTGTACCTCAAGGGAACCTCAATGTCGTCTATTCTCTCAGCATCATAAGAGCAGGACCCCCCTTCAGCAAGAAAAAATTCCATGCATCTATGGAATTTTCTTCTAATCTTCTCACCTCTAGTTGCTCTCCATCTACCTAAACTTTCCTCACTCGATAAAGATAGATCTGACAAATACCTATTTGGTTGTACCTCTAGTCCATCGAATGAGCGAACAGTTAAGAAGAATGCCCCTTTCAATTATATTAATGATAATTGTGTAGGATACAAGGATGACAAAAGGAAAACAACAAATATGCATTCTTCTTAAATGGCAGATTGATCAACTCGTATTTGTGATGTAGATATACCAAGTGACGTATCAAGTTGGTTCAACAAAAAGAAACGACTCTGCACAAAAGCATGCCACAATTAATAATAAGCATCGAGTATGGTCTTGTTACTCCTCACTGATCTTGATTGGATTCTATGGGTTGTTGGAGTTGGGAGTTTGAGGCACATTTGGTCTATATCTTGTTCATATATGTGTTTAAGGTAGGAACCCATATCGATATTGCATTTGAATTGGAGAATTCTTGGTTGCTTGTGCTTTGGCTTGGGTTACTATTGTGGTAAATTTGGTATTTTGTATTTCTTCCATACTCTGTGTTTCTTGTTGTGAAATTATTTAAAACTATCCTCGACACAACACATGGATGTGTTCAAGACCCCCTGCTTGTCAGTTGTCACACAGATGTTAGAGACCCTCCTAGCTAGGATATAGAATGTATTCAATGAAGTATTGGTGAAGGATTATTATACCATTGAAGGACTATCCTAGGGCTCAATCATGAAAACATCCAATGAACTAGTCTGTAGCCCCTTTTGTCAACAAATACCTCTAGCATGACATGGAATTCTCCTTCCAAGCCTACAACAAGCATCTAGGATTGTTTCTCTCCAACTTATAGCTATGAATTATTTGAGTGCATGGACAAGGAGAATGTTAGAATGTTAGGAAAGAATAAAGAAGTCGTGAAAACTCTTCATATAATTTTCAGTCATGTATGGAAGTCATGCCAACTCTTCATATCATTTTCAATCATGCCAACTCTTCATATCATTTTCAATCATGACAACTTTTCATATCATTAAAGGAAAGTTTCTCTAATTTACATTATATATGTGGGGAATGCCACTTAAATGTTTATTGACATTTTCGCTTATCTTCAATTGACAATGAACCTTTGTGAGAAAATCAAAAAGTGGTAGTGGATTATTTCTTGTGGTGCATGTGTGAATATCAAAAAACGTATTTTCATCCAAATAAGGTTGAAATTTTGGAAAGGTGCCCTTATGATGAGATAAAATCTATCCTCTAAATGTGATGTCTCATAAAGCTTGAGTTGGCACATGTTCACAATGTCATGTATACCAAGCTAAGAAGGAAGATCCAATCATGATGCATTTTCTCCAATTCACTAGAAAATGGTTTGAGGACCATACTAAATATATTTAATATTATGATTTTTCTTGAGGTTTAAACCATTTATTATCCAATTAAAGTTAATATCAACTTAACATCTTTGTAGGTATCTATAGTTATGTTGCAAGGTATAAATGTGGCCCTTTTAGAAAAAGTGCATACAATAATGAATATACAATCATCCTTCCAAAGACTACTGGAAAATTCACTTATAAATTCCATGGATATGGATTCCCAAGGTTGTGAGGGGAGTCTTCATACACAACAAATCTAGTATTTGGAATATGTAAAATATTAGAAGGAGGTCTATTTAACCAATCAAGAATTTTGTTAGCGGTCTTCTATTTTTACTTAGTAATTAGATGAAGTTATTGAACATAAGAATCCATTTAAGACGCCTATGTTCCTAAATATTGAATTGAGAATTCAAAAACATAAGGGGTTTGAAAATTTTATGAAGGTTTCCTTATTACCAAGGATGTAGTTCTTCCATTGCTTGAGTGTTTGAACCAATGCATAGAATAATTCTTTACTATATCCATTACTATTATAGTTGGTGGAAGAAAGTGTTTATGAGAAATATGGAACAAGGTGGCCTCCTTGCTTAAGAACAACACCTATGACATAATATGAGCCATCAATATCTCTCTCAAAGGGTTAATGAAAATGAGGAAGACAAATAATTGGAGTGTTAGCAAAAGGCATCCTTGCACTATTGGCATGCCATAGTTGTTGTGCAATATTCCATCATAAATGTTTCTATTTGGAGTAATGATGAAGTGGTTGGGAAATGTGAGAGAAATATCGAATGAATTTTTTGTAGAAATTCATGTCAGCAAGGAAATTATTCAAATATGTAGGATTAGATAGAGTGGGCTAATCTTGGAGGAATTTGACCTTGGTTAGCACTATATGCATGCTAGTGTGTTCAATAGAAAAATACAAATAAAAATGGGTGTTTCCCATATGAGTACTTCTTCATTTTTTCTTATACTTTATAATGTTGAGGAAGGTAAAGAGAACAAGAACATTTATCCAAATGATAGGAAGGATATAGTCCTATAGTTTTTATGGATGCTTATTACTATAAAAATAGATAACTAGTTGTTGTTGATGAAGTCAAAGAAAATCAAATAAAATACTGATAATGAGAGTGAGGATTCAGGAAGGAGAGGTTTCAAAATTGAGCTTATTATAGGTAATGGTTCTATCATAATGAAATAGTTATTCTACAACTCCTTGTCTATTATTCTTATGGTGAATTTTATGGTGCATTATTGTTCATTTTGTTTGTTAATGATTCCACACATGGAAACTTAATTTTATTGGTGAGTTTCCATTGTAGATTTGTAGGAATTATGATCCCCTCCTAGACATTCCCCATATCTGAGATATCGAGATTGAAATAATTTGTACATCAAAGTATCATTTTGCTTCTTGGGAATAAGGCTTAATGTATGTATTTTTATTCAAATATTTATAATGATCTACAAACTCCCCTTGGCACTCTCAAAGTCTATATGTTGGGACATGCACCACAAACATCATAGTTGGTTCACAATAATTTCATCGTTTTCTGTCCTCCAACCTTTGTTCACCATTATGGGAGCATCGTTAAATGGATTTCACTTCACCCTTTGATGTGCAATTGCATACTTGGAAAAAGTTTAGGATCTCTATGTAACCCACAAAAGTTCCATGAACCACACTACTCTACAAACACTTGACATAATTAGTTGACCACTACACTCCATTTATGGATTCATGTTGGAGTTGTTCTCAATAGTGGTATGAGTTGAGGTATATATGATCTCATTATAGCCATCGAAGCAAGTTGTTCAAGCATATAAGATCCACTATGATTTCTTCTTTGTTTCCAAACTTTGTTTCTCACAACTGATAATGATGAAAGTGCATACAATAGAACCCAATGTAAAAATTGATTAAAAAAACCTCAAGTCTCTAGGATGACCTCATTGTAGTAATTTCTCAGCTTTCCCATAGCTATCTAATCACCATAAAAGCATATAAAGTCGACTCTCTCTATAGTAGCATATAAATTCGCTTGAATAACATATTTGGGTTTTCATAACCTGCTAGGCTAAGAATAACCAATAGAAACACAATTTGTTACAAAAATAACTATCAAGGGTGATTTTAGCAGACTTGAAGGGTGAAAGAACTATCAAACTTACCTGATTTGAAACAAACATGGTCGGCGTATCCTTCTTCCTTCACCATGGGCTCCACTCTAGCTTGATAGGGGTCAAATAGAGTAGGGTTGACTGAAACTTGCTTCCAGAACCTTGCTCTTTTCTCTGGAGGAGGCTTTTCAAAATCCCAATATCCCCAAGTCTAGCTAGTAGGCATGACTCGGGGTTGGTGTTGAGGGATACATCAATTCTTAGGTGGGATCGAGGGTTTATGCAGGGTGCAGGGGACAAGAATGGGTATGCAGGGTGTAAGAGACAAGAATGTGTATGCAGGGAGCATGCGACGAGAATGGGTTTGGGAGACGAGAATAGTTTGGAATGGGCGTAGGTGACGGGAATGGGTTTGGGCGACTGCAATATGGGAATGGGTATGTAGGGCGCAGACGATAGGAATGGGTATGCAGGGCGTAGACAACGAGAATGGGTTTGGGCGATGGGAATAGTTGGGAATGGGTTTGGGCGATGAGAATAGTTGGGAATGGGTTTGGGCTGGTTTTGTGATTTGTTTTTTCTTGTTTTTTATTTATTTATTTTAAATAATTAATTTTATTTTATTTTATTATATTTTATAACATGTTTTTTTTATTATATATATATATATATATATTATAACATATGTTTTATTATATAGATGTAATTATGTATGTTATGGGAGAAATGTTGACACAAGGAGGTAAGTTAGTATGTTATCATTTTGAGTTATTTTATGGAGTAGTACTATACTACCCCAAATATGACAAGGAGTTATATTCCTTTGTTTGATATGTTAAGAATTGGATTCACTATATAATGGGAAAAGAGACAATCATCTACACTAATAGCTAGCCTTTGTAATACTGATAAGGGGGAAAATTCCATCTAATGATGCCTTTGCACCCAACTAATGCAATCACCTAAACCTATGTGTTTCCCCCCCAAGTAGGGTTTTAAGCTTAATGAGTGTGGAGGTCGAGGAAAATCACTCAAGGTATTCAACACAAGCCATCCATATACCCAACAATCACTTAAAAAATGGGCCAAAGATCTATTTGATTAACTAGATGTGGTGTCGAGGCCTCTAGATTTATACTACCCCATGCAAGAACACCCACTTTAGATCTCGGTGTTTCCCTAGTTGGTTGGGTTCACATATAGCTTAGAGGTTCCTATGCAAGGACTATACTTTCCACTCAATATTTCCTTATGTAACCTTATTTGGTTAGGTACACCTAGATATGTGAAGTCCCAAGGGCCCAAAATCAATTTCTAGGCTCAAACAATGAACATAGTTCCCTTAGTTGGTCAAGTACACACATATCCTCATACATTTACATAGACAAAGATGAAGAAATTATTGAGTTTCTCCCATTTAGTATACATAATCCACAATTCTCTTTTTCAATGAAGGAGTTCACTTCAATCCACATAAATCCACCCCTCACGCATAAGTCATGTATCTCTTTTTGTAATCTCTTACAAGATAATATATCCCTCCCAAGAATGTCTCTTGGACTTCCATTTTCCCCTTCCTAAATAATCTTAGGGTTAAATTAGTCTTAGGAGAATAATTACAAGTGTCACAAAATAGGTAAAAGGTGAAATAACATTCACCCCTCTTAGTATTTTTACCCTAGATCACTTAGGAATTAAATTCAAGTTAGCTTTCCCCTTCCCAGTCTTTTTAGACCCGAGAACTAGGTACTTGTCATATTCATTGAGAAAGGGTCCCATACCTTGGGCATGATTTCCACAACTCAATTAATATCCATCTATGTTGCTCTAATAATTTAACTTAGGTTAGTGTGGGTCCTTGAAACAAGGCCCTCAATGAAGTATAGGAAAACCATACTCCACTAGGGGTGTTACAACAACCCCCCTAAAAATGGCTACAACCTCAAATCTTGATTACCATCAACCAAGTAAGTATAGAGAAATATAAGGATTGATTTATGGAACAATGTGCAACACTTCAATGGGATCTTTTCTCAAAAAAAGTTCCTTTACTAAAACATATTGTATTTTCCCCATTAATGCACTTCAATCATGATTCTAGTATAAAATTAGCGTAATGATCCTTCCAAATTTCCAAAAAAATTAACTCATAAAGTCTATGGACTTCCCCATGATGTGTGAGGTTAGGAGGAAATTGTATGACCAAAATACATCACAATTTTATTTGGCAATGCTCAGAGAGGACCAAGGAGGGAGAAAAGTGTCCAAGGAAGGAGGACCACCTGTGGATGAACCATAGAGTACCACCTACCACATAATAGAACTAGGGCAAGAGATCAAGTCACATATAAGCATGGAAAAATTAGCATGTTCACAGACAGCATAAAATCTACATAAACGTATAAGGTTATAAAATATTAAAGGAGACAAAAGAAAAAAAATATTTAACTAACCTTCAAAGTCTAAAATCCTCTTGCACGCCTTGAACAATGAACACAAAACTAAGCTTTGTAGATCAAAGATCAGTTCGATCTCTTAATCAACAAGCAAACCTTCACATAAAAATGAATATTAGTGGAGCTATAACACATAAAATATGTCGCAACTATAACAAATTAGTCAAAATTTGGTTCGAATTAACTAATTTATAGATTCGTCATCGTCGAAATTCCGACGACTATAACCCTAAATTAAGGTTGACCATTTCGAAGTCAATGACCATTATGTTGACCTACAAATGGCTATATTAAAGTGTCAGAACTGGGATTCATACTTCCGATGACCTTAGAACATGTCAGAAATCCGACGTTATCGGGACTAATTTAAAAAAAAACAGTAAAATTTCATTTTTTTTTTTATGTTTTTTCGACAAAAAAATTGATTTTATCACAATCGTCGTAATAGTTTGTCGATGTTTTATCCTATATGTAATAGTGTTATGCCTCAGTTTCTTGCTTCTATAGTTTTACAAATATTGTAATTCTCCATGCAAGAGATGTATAAATAATGTACTCACCATCCCCACACACTGCAACAAATATTTGGATTGTGCTTTAATCTCTGTGTATATGGATCACATCTCCCCAATTCCTTCACACATAAAGACAATCTCTCCCCATTTGTCACTATTACACATGAAATGTGCACACCTAGGTACCTCTCCCTAAGTGTCGTAAAGTGTAATATAAGTGTCTCATACACCTTGACACCATGGATTAACCTATGTCACAATCCCTAGTCAATGTGGAGGAGGGATATATTACATGAAGGAGGATATATTACATGAAGGCCAAAATACCAAGTACACATGAATTATTATTAATATTCATTAAGTGTGAGAATCAAGTGCACATGAATTATTATTAATATTCATGAAAACAAAAGTAATTAAGTGTGAGAATCCATCTCACATTTGGTTTTCTATTTTTTAGGGAAGGTGGAGGATCTCATGGATGGTTGAAATATTTCCTCTTTAAAATCCTTGAGAGATATTTCCTCCCCAAAATCCTTAAGAGATATTTTCTCCCTAAATATCTTAGAGAGCCATTTTTTAGTGGATTTGATGAGAGATCCTCTCCATGGTGGTTAAGCCTACAAATCTTGTATAATGAGGGATTTCCATGGAGGAGGGGGAGATAGAGGAGTTTAGAGATACCAAACTTATGATCTCATGAGAATTAGTGAGGAGAATAATCAATGAAAGTATTTTCATTCTGATCATGGAGCTTTTGAGCAAGGGGTTGGACAAGGAGAGCTTGGTGAGGCTGCTACATATGCATCTACATTTGTAATTACTTTGATTTTCTCTCATTAATATATATGTGCTTGGCTTGTTTCCTTCAAGTTTATGTGTATTTCTCATGGAATTGTTCCTTTTGGATAGATCTAGTTTAAAGATAATCATATTAGAATAGGAAGTATTATTTGTCTTTGTTGTTCATTGGATTGCAGGGTTTGTTGAAGAGCTTGGAGATCAAGATCAACCCGGATCGAGAAAGGAAAAAATTCATAAAAGGTACTCATACCTTCTTCTCCTTCCTCTTTGATTATTTTAACTTCTTCTAAAGGAATTTCAGTACCCAAAGTTATCACCTTTCTGTCTTGGTCATAGGGGTCTAAGATCCAAGATGGAATTCAACTATCCATAGGGGAATTTTCCTACCATAGAAACTAGCGACTCCACTGGGGAACGACATATATTTTTATTTACTTGGTTTGTATATACCCTTTACCCACATTTTAGATTATTTTTACTATTTTTTTATGATCCATTACCCTTCTCCCATCTTCACTTACATTTTCACCAATTTTTATGCATTCTGGGTGAGTTTTTTTTGCATTTTTTGGCTCTTTCTTTTGAGGTTATGGGAAGATAAACGCCCCCCTATAGGTCATATAAGAGATATTATATATCATCATTTCTCACCTATAGTGCTTTAGGGAGCACTGTAGCGCTTTGTACCCTTGAGATAGGGAGCGCTAGTCTCTGTTTTGGAGGTTTTTTGCCCTTTTCTGCTAAGATTTTTTCAGCCTATCTTGTGGAAGTATTTACCCAGTCTTTATGGATGGTTTGTGAAGTTATTTAGGTTGATATTTTCTACTTATAACCCCTTATTGTATTTATTGGAGCTTGAAACATTTTCAGAAATGTGAAATTTCCCTTTCTAGCTGCTTGTTTTGTCTGGACAATTTGGGTATTTTCTCTTTCCCCTTGTCCTTTGTTGGATTCTTCTCTGCATTCTCTTGTACTCATTGAATATTTGTTAGTTGTTGAATCCTTGATTGATTTATTTTTTAAACAATTTTCTACTTGTTTTCTTTCAGTTCTCATTTCTTTGAGTGCATGCTTTGTTTGAAACCTTTGTCGCTTCATGTCTTTTGCATCTGCATATGACTCTTTCTTCTGATTGAAAGTTGTGAAGCATTGAAGGATTTGTATTTAATTTATTTATACATTAGAATCAAACAAAGAAGATAGATGCATTCCTCCTTTTGTGTAGTGAAACTAGCTTTCATTTGAAGTAGTTGAATTGCATGGTTTTTGGCATTTTGGGACATTGTGCATCTGGAATGATGAACATTTTCTCCTTATCGTAATATAGCTTTCATCGAAGTGAAATGTTTGCATTCTCATTTCTTTTAATTTTTTAGAGTCGGTAAAAACATCATTTAGTCCACGCCATTTTCCTCTTTAGTAAGAAACAACCTTAAAATCAAGCACTAAACTAAAATTTATTATAAATTTTTATATTTTCTGGTAGCAAACCTACATTATCTTAGGGTGTAGGGATTTGGAATAGGTGTGAAAGATAAATTTCCAAATCTGTAAACAAGCATGGAATCTTGATTTAGGGAGCAGTGAAATCCACTTGCTACGTTTTGTCCTGGGAAGCCCTTCTAACACAACGGTCAGTCACAAGGTCACATTAAGACTGACATAGTTACTCACCCTGCTTTGTTGGTCTTGGTGTAGAGATTGTGTGTATTATGGGGGTCGCTTGAAGGTATACCCACAATCATGAGTGGAATCCTTTCAAGTTATTTTGGGCTAGATACCCTACCTTTACATGTGGATCAAACTATCGATTGTTTCCCTAGGCATCATTGTCATAATTGGTAACCTTAGTAGCCTTTCTCTCTAGGGTATTTACATGAGGTGACTATGGAGGGGAAAGTCTTCACGGTACCTGAAATCAACGTTGGCCAAACTCACTCAGGCTCCTTGGAGGGTATACCCATGATTATGTGTGGGAGTTGGAACCAGGGTGTAAGTCCATTAAGAAGGTCATCAATGTAACTTTTCCACCTACCCTATCTCAACCCCTTCTTATATTGTTCTCACAATGTTGGATTTCATCACCAACTAGTGCGTTCATTGTGAAGGTTTTGTTTGTTTTCTTGCTTCCTAGACTTTTAGCGTGTGTTGTTTACTTTCCCTAGCAGACTCTAGGTTGGGTATTTTTTTAATGGCATCAGTTCCCGGAAATACCAATGGAGCAACCCCTTCTCTAGGAGAACCTTTTGTTTTTCATTCTTACGGAAACATTTGTCCTCCTTACATCGCTACTTTGAGCCTTCCAAGTCTCACAATTGGGTTACCAGTATGGTTTTTTTCCACTCTGGTAATCATGAATGCAATAAGTAATTCAGATGTAAGCACACCACCCACACATCAAGCTCATGCTAAAATTTCTCCTTCTTCATCCGTTAGGTCTCCTTCTCTTTCTCCTTCTTCTCCTAGTGAAAGCTCTAAAGCGAGTATCCAAGTTGATAAGAAGAAGAAGAAAAGAGAGGAGAAGAAGAAGAAGAACCAAAAAGGGACCAAGTCTCCAACTACATCAGATGTTGGATCCAAGCAGCCAACTACTATTAATCATACTGGGAGTGTTGATGAGGTTGACAAGATTAAAATGAAGCATCTGAAAGCCAAATTCCCTTGCAGTATTTGTAAGGGTGACCACTTTCTGAAGTATTTCCCTGGTCTTCCCAAGGTCTTAGAAATGTGGTCCTCCACATCATCATCCCCCTCTAGACATGCTGGTGACGCCCCATCAACTAGTGACGTTAAGGTTGGTAATAAGAAGACAACTGTCAAGTTTCCTTGCATGTTATGAAAAGGTGATCATTACTCTCACTTTTGTCCTCGTATGGACGAGGATTATTCTCTTTTGAAAAAGCTTCAAATTCCAACCGATTATAGTAAGATTTCCCCCAAGAGGAGGGATATATTACATGAAGGCCAAAATACCAAGTACACATGAATTATTATTAATATTCGTTAAGTGTGATAATCAAGTGCACATGAATTATTATTAATATTCATGAAAAAGAAAGTAATTAAGTGTGAGAATCCACCTCACATTTGGTTTCCTATTTTTTAGGGAAGGTGGAGGATCTCATGGATGGTTGAAATATTTCCTCCTTACATCCTTGAGAGATATTTCCTCCCCAAATTCCTTAAGAGATATTTTCTCCCTAAATATCTTAGAGATCCAATTTTTAGTGGATCTGATGAGAGATCCTCTCCATGGTGGTTAAGCCTCCAAATCCTATATAATGAGGGATTTCCATGGAGGAGGGGGAGATAGAGGAGTTTAGAGATACCAAACTTATGATCTCTTGAGAAGTAGTGAGGAGAATAATCAGTGAAAGTATTGTAATTCTGATTGTGGAGATTTTGAGCAAGGGGTTGGACAAGGAGAGCTTGGTGAGGATGTTACATTTGCATCTACATTTGTAAGTACTTTTTTTTGTTCTCATTAATATATATGTGCTTGTCCTCTTTCCGTCAAGTTTATGTGTATTTCTCATGGACTTGTTCCTTTTGGATAGATCTATTTTAAATATAATCATAGTAGAATAGGAAGTATGGTTTGTATTTGTTGTTCATTGGATTGTAGGGTTTGTTGAAGAGCTTGGAGATCAAGATCAACCCAGATCGAGCAAGGACAAACTTCATAAAATGTACTCATACCTTCTTCTCCTTCCTCTTTGATTAGTTTAACTTATTCTAAAGGAATTTTAGTACCCAAATTTAGCACCTTTCTGTCTTGGTCATAGGGGTCTAAGATCCAAGAGGGAATTCACCTATTCGTAGGGGAATTTTCCTACAACAGTCATCTCAATGTCTGCTCCAACTTCCTTAATATTCACGATCTGTATTTCATTGTGCTTTTCCCAAATGATTTTCCCACTCACAATATTCTTTAATTCATAGAGGAATCCAATCAACAGTCATAACATCAAATCTTTATATATGCATATTAATTGATGCCTTGCTGTCTTACAAAACTTGTTATTGTTCAAAGGATTTCAGGCCATGAAAAGTACATATGTGTAAAACTATCTCCCCCCCCTTTCGACGATCCCTTCTGTAGCTTTCTCCAAAGAAAATGTTGTAACAACTTTTGGGGTCTCCTATTTGTGTGTAAGAAACCATACAGAGTGTGGAATTGCTCCAGCCTTCATGGAATAAGAGTAACAATCGGTTATGATGTAGTCTGTGGCTGAGGTTTGGTTCTTTCATCCTTTTCTAAAACTCCAATCTCTGCGAGGGACTGTTGCTTCCCTTGCACCTATGTTTCCATACTCGATGTATCAACAAGTTCCTACCCTGTCGATTTAACATTCAACCCCAGAAGAAGTTGACCTACATCAAATCTTCCTCTATAACAAGAAGCTTGTGATAATTGTCTTTCAAGAGATTTTATCATAGCTAAATTTGCCAATACTCCAGTTGTTGCCTCCTTTACTCCAACTTTTTCATCGTTGAGTGCCTCTGCAGTTTCTTCTGCAATTGAAGGTATACCTGATGGGAGAAGGCTGATAGTTAGCATAGCACCACCATCCAACCTTTATTTCCAATCCTTTTCTATGTATTTCTTCATCTGAATCATCCAAGTATTCTGCTTTGGAATCTAAAGGCAAAAATTCTTCCTTCACATATGTTACTACAATATTTAAAAAATAAATATGTGAGGGGAGAGCCACAAGGATATAAGGAAATAGTGTGGATCTTTGATTGTGAGAGGCTACGTGGATTTGGATGAATTAGGGAACCAACCAGACTTATATAACCATATTAATGCATCACACCTTTGAAAAAGAGTGACATGAGAAAGGAATTGAAGGTTATGACACGATTATGACAAGGCTAAGAATGTGAGAAAAGTCATGGCAATATGGTTTAATAATATATATTTTTCTTTTTGACATGGCATGAAAAAGTGCCAAAATTAACCCAAAGTCATGATAATAATGTTATTCTTAGAAAAAGAGAGGTATGAGGATATTCCATGAGTGCAAAAAAAAATGAAGGTTATGAGTGAGGAATGGGATAATAGGTATTTTGAATCATAGTTCGAGAGCCATGATAGTTTCGATAGGAACCCTATGCTAACAACTTGTAATGAACTTTCTTCCATTTCAGTGATCATGTAACTTTCCTTGAATGTGTAGCGGTAACTTAGAAGGCGTGCGTACAACTTTATGCAAGAAATTGCAGAATGAGGGGGGAGCCTTGCAACGCTTTTCCGGCTAAGCATTGTTGACAAAAATTATCGTCAACAATTTCCAACCAACAGATGCGCATTGATTATAGTGGCATGCAATATTTAAACATTAACTTATGATCCTTGATTCTCTGAAAGAAAGGGGAAGGGAGAATAACGACAGGATTGAGGGTGACTTGATGTGGAACAAGAAGAGGCTGATAGGGTTGGGTGGACTAGGTTATACAACAGGGGGAGACATGATGTAGGTCAAGGGATTCATGGATTGGGACTTCGTGGAATAACTCATGAAAAGTGGTAAGTATGAGGCAGTTTGGTCTTGTTGTATAACTCGAAGGGATGACTCTTTAGATCTTGACAAAATGATTACAAGGATAGAAAATTTTCGTGGATGTGCATTGAGGGAAAGACCCAAGTTTAACACTGAGCATCCACAATGTTTATGTTGGAGGCATCTCAAAATAAAGGGGACGAAGAAAGGGAAATAAGGAAGATGGGGATAGGACTGAAAAACATGACGAGCGAGGATGTTTTGCATAGCAAGTGCATGGTAGACAGGCGAGGGATTATGACAAAGGAAGGAAACTTGGTTTCCCTACAAGTTTGTTGTCCACCAAAACACATTTGGTCAATCAGTTTAAAATATATAGATATCATTTTAATATCTCCAACTATTTCTCCATCACTTCTGGCCATCGAAGGGAAACATCGTCCATGACTGGGGGATTATCTTCAAATTATTCTTGTTTTTTCTAGTTAGGTACTTATGTGGGGCGAGCATGTTATAGACCTTTCGGTCTCCGAGGTTGAAGTCACTAAACTTCAATGCTGCAATCTTATCCTGGTTTGTTCGAACTATGCGTATCCCCTTCGGGAGGTACGTCGTAACCAAGGTGTATTCGAAATCTCTAGGCACGCTGTCTTGATTTACTGCATTGCTTAGATGTGGTATGTAGGCGGGTAATATGGTTGGAATTAATTTGGAATTTGCTAAGTCATCCCTGTGCTTGGTTCACTTTTCATCTGATGGTTGGGATGGTCTGGATCTGCGAGCAGTCGGCGGAGACACTTTCATTGTTCTTGTGGATGAAGCTTGTACTCCTATTGACATTCCTCTCTCAAACATGACTCTTTCAGTCATCATGTCGAGGAGTAATTCTATCACAGATTTCTTGACTGCGTTAATCTCCTTGGATATACGATCTCGAGATTAATGATATCGGGTTCAAGATTAAATTAGAAATTGCAATGAAATAGATTATAAGAGTGCGATGATCACTGTGAAAATTCCACTTAGTCTGCAGGCTCAAACTCGCAGTTAGAAAAAGTGTTCTTGGTGCATGGCACGACGGGATAAATAGGAAAATCGATAATGGATCTCTTGCAGTGGGTATTAACTTTGTTTTGTCTATTATGGAACAGTCCAATGGTCTAATGGCGAGTTTTCTAACCATAAATTCCTTTCTACCCATTTGAGGCATCATTCAAACGGTTATAATGTGCCCAATGGCTATATTGCTTCACCACGATGAAGTGTCATGTGTCGTTGTTCTGATATCCCAACGAAGTTCTAATTTTGCAAATTTTTCTTCTGCGAAGTTCTTTCTGGATCCTTCTGTAACGTAGATCTCTTCTTACTTATCTTTGTAGCCTTCTTTCCAGTGAGATTCATCTCGATATTCCTTTTTCCATTTTGAGTCTTATCTTCTTTTGACATAGTTACTTCACGCTGTGGAAATTCTTTCCTAGGATTCAAGGGTAATATTTATTCTTTATATGGAGTAGGTACTTCAATCCTCTATGGGTCTTCTATTGTTCTTTCAACTTCGATATCCAGGTTAAATCACTGCGATCTATTCTTCTGCTCTTCAATCAAGTGTGCAATCCTTCTAGTCATGAAATCCTTTAATCCTTGCTTCTTCTACTCTAGGAATTCTTCTTCTTCTCTCATTCTGGCCTGATCTCTTTCAATCCAAGGTTTTCCTAGTAACATGGTAAATGGGGCGTTGTTCTCAATAAATTTAATAATCTCAAAATCTTCTTTTGTCGAGGTTCCATTGGCATTCATAGATATCTGAGTGAGATTTCCACATAGGTTTATCATCTTTCTTCTGAATAACCCTATTCCTCCCAAGGAAGGAGTCATAGAAGGCTTCCCTAAAAGTTCCCAAGTTCTTTCTATCATAATATTCACCTATGTTTCCTCATCTAGAACACAGTCAACATCAAAGTCTCCTATTCTTTCTTCAACGCATTCTTTTTCTTTGAAGATATTTGATAAGCTGACATGTAGATGGTCATTCAATGTTTCTTTCATCTGTAGCAATACTTTCTATGATTATTTCTGGGGTTCAGTCATAGTGTCTAGATCTTCCTTAGGATTTTCTTGGTTCAGATTCATTCTTTCAACTTTAGCAATCATTCTAGGGAACTCCAACACTTCATGGTCCATAGTCTTACAACAAAGACAACTAGGTCTTCTCCCAGGTCATTCCTTAGCAATATGTCCTAGTTTTCTGCAACTGTAACAGAGGTTTAATCCTCTCTTTCATTTAAATGATCCCCAACCTTTCTTGTACTGCGTGCTAGGATCATAGTAGTTAACCTGCAACAAATTCTATCTAGGATCCTGCATCCATTTGTTAGTCCAAACATTCTTTATATGCATAGGTATAACATATCTTTCACTATTTTTATCAGATTTATTCATATCAAGCCTTATTTCATCTCTCAGTGCCCTATTTTTCAAGCTAGGACAAAATCTATCAAACATACCTAGATCCATACTTTAGAAACAAAAATTTCCACTTATCTTACTTTTACAGAGCGCAAAGCTTCCATATCTAAAACGTTTCACTATTCTTAACTTTATCATAGCACAAAGGTTCTAGATCTAAATATTTTCACTATTCTTACCTTTATCAGAGCATGAGCTTGCAGATCTTACCTCTTTTCTTCAGATCTGACCTCTTTTCTTCATATATGATGTTCCTCTTGGAACAAAGCTTCACAGGTCAAGTAGAATGTTGCACACTAGGGAAACATATCTACACACAGAGGTTTCACAGTTTCAAGTCAAATCTTTGCACAAAGATTCTTCTTCCTTAGTTCCCAGCAATCACAGTTTCAAGTCCTGGCAACAGAACCATTTGTTGGCATAGGGGTAGACCCAAGGTTCAACGCTACAATAGTGCACCAACAAAACCCTAACTACTATCCCTTTCGGAAACACTTGCAAAGCAGATGAAGTCTCACCCGAGGTAGAGGCAGGGGTGGTTGCAGGACTCAGATGTCTGCAACCTTAGCTGGGACACAGATCTGTGATTGTACTACTTAATAAATCACTTAGCACTGTTAGTTCATCAATATTTTACCAATATCTACTCTGTAGATAATAGAGGGCATCACAACATTCCCTCATATCTAATGCATCTAAGCACTTAGCATAAAGAAATCGATCAGATCTAGCAGATTCAAGCACCAAGAAAGTTCACATAGGTCAAGTCTAGCATCCAGATTTATCATAAGCACAAAGAATAAAAATATATATCTATCTATCTATATCAAGCATCAACACATCACACAAAACAGAGAAACACAACATATACGTGGTTCACCCCCACCCTGGGGCTACGTCCACCAACTCTTCTTCTTTATTAGCTTCTTCAATTGGATACATGCACAGAGCCACAAAAACCTTACTCTGCATAGGACAGGAGATCTGCGCACCTCTCTAGATCCTCCTTCTTGTGCTACAGCATAAAGCCTTCCGCAGTCTGTTACAACCAATTGCACCTATCTCTGCAAGTCTCTTACAGTATGCACAAAGCATATACAAACCATGTTTGCACTTAGCACAACATCACATAGATGTCTCTCTATATCCTTACATCACCTAGACATATATTTATATATTAAACAATAGGCCTAAGCATGGGTAAACCCATGGGCCAACATCCCATGCCTGTTACATAATCCCAAAACCCAAAAAGGACCCAAAAAGGGGTCAAGATCCCACGATCTCTGCTTCTTCTTGCTCTCCTTCTTTGACAGCCTGTCGAAGTCTGAAAAATAGGTCAAACATGACCAAGGCTCTCCCAGAACTTGGTCAAGGGCCAACATACAGAGCAACTCAGAACTACTTGCACTTAGCTACTTAGAATTCACTTTCTAAGTATCTATCTTCTACATTACATTCTTACTTATTTATACTTTTCCAATAAGGCCTAATCATGGGTAAACCCATGGGATGACATCCCATAATCCATTACAAAAACCCTAAGGAACCTCTTTGTTGGGTCCTCATAGCCCGCAAAACAAGTGATATCCACGATCTCAGCTCCACTTGGGCGCTCTATCTTCGACCAGCCCGTCAAAGTCCAAAAAGTGGTCAAATCTGACCAAGATTTCCTCAAAACTTGGTTGAGGGCCAACAATTACCAATGCCACACAGTGGGCATGTCTGCATCCATCGATCGACTTCTTCATAGAGTAGCACGGGCAGTTGCATGTTATAGTGAGCAACATCCTTGATGCTCTGTTGTATATGAAGCCATGTGCTTCACATTTTTTATATTTTGGTCTTCGAACAAAAGAACTTTTTGTAAAATTTTATCATTATTAATATGAGGCTCCTACTGGCTTACTTGTTTTATGTACAAAAATGTGATTGGATTTTATAAATGTCTCAAATGTATATCTAACACATAATTAGCCAATGCATCTGTTAATGTATTTAGACATCTAGGAATGTGTTGATATTCAATGTAATCAAAATGACGTTCCAAGAGGCGAATTTGTAAATATACCCTTAACAAAGTAGGACTCTGGATGGAATAAACGTTACTCAATTGTAAGACTACTAACTGTGAACCGAGTCATACAATAAGATGATAGATTCCAAGCAAAACAACATCAATCAATAAATCAATAACTGCACTGTATTCCTCTATATTGTTGGTTGCATGACCAAGGCATACACCATGTAGACTGATTAGTTAATCCGTAGGTGCATAGATTGCCCAAGCAACAAATGATAAGTTTTGAGTACTGCGACTAGTGCCATCAATGAAGCCAATGTAGGGTAATGAAGACACCGACATCTGGAAACCAAGAGCAATGCAAGGTAAGCAATCGAAATGTGGAACCAAAAATGAAAAATCACACAAGAGTATGATACACTAAAAATACACAACACTCATGCAAAAATCATTTAAGCATAGTACTTCTTCAAGTAAAGCCCATTTATGGGTTCACTCAAACGGACTCCATCATAATATACTAGCTCATAGGATCCCTTCTCCAACACTCGTATCACAATATAAGGACTCTGCCACATGGACTCGAATTTACCTACCCCTAGTAAATATCGATCTCACTCGTAAAGAAGAACTAGATCACCTTCAGAAAAAACACATGGCTTGACGTGCTTGTCATATTGGGATTTAACAAGATTCTTCTTATTTTCAATAACTAAGGTGGCATCATGATGGGTCTCGTCTAATTGCATCAAATACAAACGATGTTCATCTTGAACAGAGGTGTTAGGGAGAAGTTTGACAGCTAGTTTTAAAGATGGTATCTCACATTCAATCGACAAAATTTCTTCGATACCCTATACTAACCAAAAAGGTGTGAATCCTGTGGAAGACTTAACGGATGTACGATAGGCCCATAATGATGAGAAAAACATCGTGTGCCAATTTGACTTATGAATGCCTACCATCCATCGAAGCATAGTAGTGAGAACTTTGTTAATTGCCTCAACCTAGCCATTGACCTGTGGATAATAGGGGGTTGAGTTTGTAAATCCTAACCTTGTACAATATCTACTACAAACTAATATTCAGAAAAGAACAGAATAGATACAATGGAAAATACAAACATTACACAAATATTTTTCACCTGGAAACCCAAACCGGGAAAACCAACATATATTA
>ML803254.1:120659-137796 GCA_009831015.1 Picea engelmannii
CGCGCCCAGTAAGAAGTTAGGGCGCGGGTTGCTTGTTTTCAAGTGAATTTTGAAGAATTACTCAGCATGGCTTTGGCTAGGAAGAGGCATGAGTTGGCCTGATGCCAGGTAAACCTGTATGGTGCATTTTAGGGTTATAACATTAAGACATCATAAAACTTCAAAAATGACTACCGTGATCAATAATGTTGGCTTCAGGGACACCAAATATAGTAATGATATGATTGAATATGAACAACACTGTAGTTTTCCTGGTGTTATCAAATGTAGGCATCATCTCAGCCCATTTAGTGAAATAATCCACAACTACAATAATGTATCCATGCCCCCGGTCGAGTGAGGGTTACATGTCATGAAGTCAATGCCCCATTTGGTGAATGGACCAACGAAAACTACATGGTGAAGAGGAGTAGGGTGAGATTAGATCTTATTATTGTAGGTTTGACAAGTGTGGAATTTCTGGATGGAAATAATGCAATCCTTAAACAATGAAGGCCATAAATAACCAGCCCGTAAGATATTTTGGGCAGTGGCATACCGAGACATATGACTACCACATTCTCCAGACTGACAATCATTCAAATCTTTCTCAGCTTCATCCTAGGCAAGACATCATAGAAATATGGAATCAACACCACGACGGTAAAGGGTACCACCAAGAATGATGTATTGATGGGCTTGATATCGTATACGACGACGATCTGTACTAGAAATATGAGGTCAGAAATTTTGAGTCTAGAGATAGATGATAATATCTCCGTACCATATGTCATAAAAAATAATCAGAAAGAGGGATTCGTCAGGTAAGGAATCCTCTGCCACATTTTTTGTCTCAGTAGAGGGAAGGTCACATATCAATTCGGAAAAAACCAAAGACTTCTTGGACTTGGCATGTTCAAACTCCAAATCAAACTCTTGAAGAATAACAATCCATTTAGAGTACTTCCCCCCCAACAATTGTCAAGTAAGGATATGTTGCATGGGGTTGCAATCGGAAATGAATGTGGTTCTGCGTAATAAGATGTAGTGATGAAAATGGTGAACATCTTCCAAGGACAATTTCTCCACATGTAAGTATTTGGTTTCGGTAGTCATGAGACTCCGACTCAAATAGTATATCACATGTTCATCGTGTGAATCATCCTCTTGGACTAAAACCATGGCGATGGTAGAGTCCGAAGCAGCTAAGTACAAGAAATAATATCAGCTATAGTCAAGGGGAACCAACAGTGGTGTACGAGTTAAGGCAAGTTTCAAATCCTTAAAGGCTTTGTTTGCAGTATCATCCCATACAAAATTGTAACCTTTCCTGAGAAGCCGATTAAATCCTTTCGTTAATTCAACATAGTTGGGAATGAATCGACACAAAAGGTTTTCCTTCCCTTGCAAACTTTGGAGCTGGTGTAGCGTGGAAGGAGGAGGTAGATTAAGAATAGCCTCAACCTTCAAGGGGTCTACCCGAATCCCATGTATAGACACAATAAAACCAAGAAGTCGGTCAAATTCCACACAAAAAACACATTTGTGTGGATTCAAACATATGCGATAATAATGATAGTGTAGGAAAATGGCCCACAAATGTGTCGAGTGATCTTGATGATGCATGGAATGCGTCAGTAGATCATCTAGATAGGGTTGTACGATTTTCTTAATGTCATGAAAAGCATAAGACATAGCACTCTGAAAAGTCGCACCAACCTTTTTTAGACCAAAAGGTAGTTTCCGATATGCAAAGGTTCCCCAAGGGAAAATAAAAGCAGTCTTGTGTTGATCTACTCGTAAAATATTGATTTGATTATAGCCGAAGTAATCGTCCATCAAGGAGAATATTTCACTCCCGGCATAGTCATCAACAATATAGTCCATGAAAGGGTTTGGATAATTGTCTTTAGGACAAGCTTTATTTATATCCCTATAATCTACACAAACGAGGATCGTTCCTTGTTTCTTGTTTACTGGAACAATATTAGATACCCAATCAGTCAAATCCATGGGATAGACAAAGCCAACTTTAAGAAGTTTTTCAACTTCAAGCTTGATAGCAATAGCTTTATGTGGATGTACTAGGTGAATTATCTACCGAACGAGTTTAGCGTCCAGATAAGTCTTATTCTCATGCACAACAATATCAGGATCAATACCTGGAAATTCTTCATAACTCCAGGAAAAAACGTCACATAATTCTTGGAAAAGTGATTTATAAGTGTGAACCTCATCAATAGAACATGAGACACTGATATGAAAATTTTCCACAAATCCAAGTTTAATCGATATGTCAAGAGGAATAGTAGGTGAAATATTACTCAAGTTCCCTTCATAAAAAACATCGTGTGTTGACTCAGAAACAAAAGAAATAACAACAACGATTGATGAAGTCGAAATCCGTTGTTAACTCTTTATGGTCTCACATTCTAGGAAGAGAATAGAACGATGATGCCCATCGTTCCATGGAGTATCTTCCATACAAATGGCTGACATGATCATCTCATCAGTAGGAAAGATCACATGGAATGGATCAAGAGATGTATCACAGAGAGAAGGAGGAGAGGGGTTTGCCGATTGAATAGCTTGATCGTAATTAAAGAAGGCCAATTGGTCAAAAATAATGACCTTTCCTTGGTGCAGTAAAATTAACACATGGAAAAGGGTAGACACAACTGTGTGCATGGAATCAATCCAGCCACGACCAAGTAGAAGGTTGTAATCAAGAGGTGCATCAAATACCTCAACCTCGACATTGACTAATTTACCTTCTAACGTAATGGACAATGAAGAAAGAACACTGTAATATCCCCAAGGATGAGCCCCAGTTATATTATGAATTGTAATCATGTTTATAGGCTGGTGAGCCAAGTGTATATAAACTGGTGGGATTATGTGTTTATTAGGCTGGAGAGCCTAGGTGTTAAAGGCCAAGAGCCTGATTTTGTATATGTAATTATGCAGATCATTAATAAAATATAAACATCACTGCGTGCAGACTGACCACGAAGAAAGAGTGATGGGGGACTAAGCTTCCACAAGGTTGGGTAAGGGATGAGGCTAAGTGTGTAGGACTAGGGGCTAAGATAGGGGCTTACCTATAAAGGGGATAATAATTTATTATTATTTCCTAAAATCTAAGGTAGACAATTGACCAAGTGTTGTTCTAAGTTATTTGAAAAGGAACGTGTGCAAAAGGGAATGCATGCAGCTCCAGGAAGACAAGTGTCGACCTAGGCGCATGCAGTTAAAATCTGATGCGTCAACTGTGTTGGGGGTTCGCGGGTCATTCTTCCATCCTCCTCCTGAGTTTGTTGGGATTCTCGTCTGAGCCCATTTTTCCTTTGCACTCAACCTCTGTGTTTTTCTCTCTGGTCGTACACCTTGAAACTAGTGGGAAAAACCCATGGATTGATCTGTGATCTAACCTATTCGACCTTTGCATAGTCATGCATCTTGAACCTAGTGAGAACCTACAGATTGAGTCGTGTCTTCTGTGAAGCCCGAGCATCCTATATATGTCTGTTCCATGTGTGTGTCATACTGTTGGCAGTTGTGGCCACACAGTTCCTGGACTGAGTGTGGATTCCTGCCTTCTGTTTTCCTGAGTTGTATTGACCAGTGGTTGTTGTCCTCACCTTGTGGGAATTGAGTCAAAAGTGGGTGAAGAACTAGGTTGTCAGGCCCATGGTTGAAGAGGCAGTTTGTCAGGCCTGTGAACGGCTCTATCCAGATGAGAGAGTCTGTTGGGAAGCGGTTTTCTCCCAGAGAGAGTCCAGCACTAGCTACGAAGCTCTGAGAATTCCTGATCTGACCTATTGCCAAGACTCGGAGAGGGAGGTGAAGCACCGATGGGCTGTGCTTGTGAAGGTGTATACTCCTAGGTGGAACAAGCATGTCGGGAATGAGATTCCGTGAGTATTGGGCATAAGAAGGCTCATGGAGAGAACCCTTTTAGTTGCACTGTGTAGTTTCCTGTGACCTCCGCCTAGTCTAGGAATTCCCTTGCCCTGGGTGGAGCTTAGTCCCAACTCAGGGGTGTTAATATTATGGTAGATGCGGGAGGTATTTACCTCTACATGTGAACCTGACGAGAATAGAAGACTCCAGAAAGCAAGAGATACCCTAATTAATTGGCTAATAACCCTAGAAGCCTTGTCAGCTCAAGAGTATAATTTGTATTAGGCTATTAGCCTCCAAGAGAAGAAGTCGGATAGAATTAATAATAATATACTGAACAAACACATACCCAGAAGGAGAAGTCGGCCCTAGTAAACTGGTAGGATTACTATAAATACAGGGTGCCAGTCTTTCATTTGACACATCTCAGGACTGCAGTTTTCCCAGTTGGTGCGCACTGTAGGTGTAGCTGGTGCGCAGGTTTGGAGAAGGGTTGCAGGTGCAACTGCAGCAGCAGCAAGTTTCAGTATTTGGCTTGGATATCTCTTGGCTAGGTTTTGGACTATCTGATCAGATTTTTGTGATGCGCTATCCTTGGGGAGAGATGCGCTGCTCTTTGTTTGGCTATCTACCCTAGAGTTTGCTTTCAGAGGAATTCTCAGGTCAAGGTTAAGGTGCTCAGAGGGAGGCTTCAGCCTATGGTTGGGAGACGAGGGTATCGTCATGGTAAAACGAGAACACCATCTTATATATTCTAATAGGTTATGGGCCCACACCCCTTCATTCAGCCTAAAACACTGGAAGGAAACATAGCCGCTAGATATTGAGCTCGTTGAGGAACTGTTGCTAGGGTTACTAGTAGGAGTAGCTTCCAAAAGCACTGCAGCTAGGGTTACCAGCAGAAGTAGTTGCAGAAACCCTAAACCTCTTGTTGAGGCACCTTAAGTGACGAGATTGACCTAATCTCCGGATAGATCATTGCACCATAGCCTAGCGCATCTCCTGGTACACTCAGAAGGCCAAGACGTGAAGTTTGGAATTCTGGTCAAATCTAGGGTTTGACCAAGTCAAGAAAGCCATGACAAACTCTATGAAGTCTGAGAACAATATAGAAGGAGCCTCCAACTTCAGAGCATGGAAGACAAGGATTGACCTCATCCTCGCTAAGAATAAAGTGTTGGACATTGTGAAAGGAAAGATCGTGAAGCGAGAGTTTACAGAAGGAGAAGAGAAGGAACCGCAGAACGTTGCAGCTATGGAGAAGTTTAAGGAAGTTGACATCAATGCCATGAGTATCATAGTGGATTCCATAAAAGACCACTTGATACCCTACATCTCCCATCTTGACTCATCGATGAAGATGTATGATGCCCTAACTAATCTCTTCTCAGTCAGAAACATTCGACAAGTTATGAGTCTGAAGAATGAACTCCGTGACATGAAGATGAATGATGACGATAGCATAACATCCTACTTTGTAAGGATCTCCCATCTAAGAGATCAACTACAAGCTATTGAAGAGAACACTTCAGGAAAGAAATTGGTGAACATAGTACTCAATGGTCTTCCCAAGACATGGGATGCATTTGCCGCAAGCACGAACACAAGGAAGGAGTACCTGACATTTGAAGAACTTTGGACTTGTTGTGCTCAAGAAGAATATAGGATCAATGCAAAAGAGAAACCTCAAAAGAAGTACGATGATCAAGCCTTCACATCAAGATTCAAGAACTTCAAGAATAAAAGGAAGTTTGGTTCAAGGAGGAAGCCAAATCAAGAGAAAGACATTTCAGAAATACAATGCTTCAACTGTCAGAAGTATGGTCACTACAGAAATCAGTGTCCTGAGCTAAAGAAAAGGAAGAAGAAACATGAAGCATCGATTTCCAAAGAAAAGGAACCGACAAAGAAGACTAAGCAGGATGGAAGAGATTTCTTCTACTAAAAGGTAACAACACTCTTTTTATTTCTGTACATATCTTGCCTGCATCGTCTTTGTACATATCTTGTATATCTATCTCTTGGTAGATAATGTGTTCCAAGAAGAACTATACCTATGGAAGAACAACAAGATAAGAATGAATATCATTAGATAACACATATGAAAGGACGAAATACAAATCATGTGGAAGCTACTAAAAGACGAACCAATCCCGAAGAAACTTAGAAGCCAGACATCAAAAGAAAATTGGGAAAGACTTATGACGACAACTAAGATGGAAGCATGGACTCTATTAAGACAAGGAAAGCCAATTATATATTGTAGAAGACAATAAGGTTGCAGATGGAAGCGTGGACTCTATTATATATTGCAGAATACAATAAGGTTGCATATGGAAGCATGGACTCTATTATATATTGTAGAAGACAACAAGGATGGAGATAGAAGCCAGACAAAGGGAGCAGATTATATACACTCTTACATGAAGCAAGGATTAGGAGGGAGCTAATCCTGTGATCAATTGAAGATGATGAAAATATATATCCATGGTAGCATCCATAGAAAGACAGTACATGTTCAGCTCAACCACAAAAGAAGACCTTTCGAAGAGAAGCCTTAAAGTATTCCTGGTTGACCATCCGGATCTATGAAATGATGATGAACGGAAGAAGTGGAATCTCTAGAGAATGGAATCCATAAGAAACTCCATGAACCCAAAATCCAAAGAAGAACATGAAGATTCCAGAACAACTAGTCATTACTAGCCTGATATGAACTCACCAAAAGGAAATCAAGAAGAAGAATCGTGATGAAGGACAGTGTATGGAAGACTTATAAATGAAAGTATTGCGAGATCCAGAACCAAAAGTTCTCTCAGATGGAGGGAGAAGACTATGATGATTGATTGTTCCAGTACACCAGACTTATCTCTATATAAGTCATTGTATCATCCGCAAACATCCATGAGCTACAATTCTACATCAGATGAATGCAAAGAATGTTCTCCAGAAGAAATTGAGTAAAGAGTGCATGTAGAGCAGTCTCAAGATACTCATGTATGCAAACAAGAAGAACACAACTTGGCGGAGAACCTCCAGTGCACAATAGAAGCGTGGTGAAGATTTCCTATAACATCAAGATGACTACTCAGAAGATCAGATCTCATGATGATAGAAGAAGTACCACATGGATATGTTCCAGTTCTCCAACTATGATATACTCTATTGTTCACATCTACAAGAAGCCTTCACAGTGTTCCAGACTATAGTAAAAGCATTACACTACCCATGATGAAGTCCAAAAAGAAGAAAATGTCTTCTCCAATACATATCTCCACAGATGAGCAGATAAGCATACATTTTGGTAAATCCTCTATCCAAGATGAAAGGACATGCATACTCAAGCTAGAGCTCATGGAAATAACTCTATTAGCTGGAAGGGAAGACTCTCCAAGCTAGAAGAAGGTACGCAAACATTTATTTTTGTGATTGAAATAACTCTCCAGTTAGGAGGGAGCATTTATCTTTGTAATAGTCTAGATTGGACAGATGTTTTCCTGTCCGGAAAGTGGATTGAGATTTCTGATGGATAGTGGCTTCCCATTGTAGTTAACATGGGAGGCAGACTGATTGCTGATGTATCATAGACAGCGACTTCCCATTTATGGGGAGTGGTCTAGGACAGTCTTTCTTCTTGGCAGTCACTCTGAGTAGTGGTCAAGTAGAATGGTCTGCCTCACCGGGCAGTCATTCTTTCGAAGTTCACAGTTGTGACCAGTTTAGAAGAATTTTCCATTTGGAGGTTGATGCAGGACAAACATTCCTTGAGGGAAGACTCATTCTTTCCAGGATACACTTTGTTTAGTGTCGGAGGAATGGCCCAGGGTGGGGAATGGTCTGGATAGTTACTCCTCGAGGGAAGACTCATTCGCTCCAGGCTACACCTTGTTTGGTGTCGAAGGAATGGCCGAGGGTGGGGAGTAGTCCAGGCTCAGCAATCAAGGACAGTTATTCCTTGAGGGCAGACTCATTCTCTCCAGGGTACACCTTGTTTGGTGTCAGAGGAATGGACTAAGGTGGGGAATAGTCCAGGACAGTCATTCCTTAGGGCAGGCTCATTCTCTCCAGGTTACACTTTGTTTAGTGTCGAAGGAATGGCCCAGGGTAAGGAATGGTCCAAGCATTTCTCGAGGGCAGACTCATTCTCTCCAGGTTACACTTTATTTATTGTCGGAAGAATGGCCTAGGGTGGGAAATGGTCTAGGTTCAAAAATCAGAAACAATCCTTCTTCCTTGGTTGAGAAGAATGGGGCAGATAGCCTATTATTGATGTTCTATATTGAGGGAAGACATTCTTTCAGATCTCATAGATGTGAGTGAAAGATTGGCCTAGATGATTATTATTGATATTCTATATTGAGGGCATACATTCTTTCAGATCTCACAGATGTGAGTGAAAGATTGGCTCAGATGATTGTTGTTGATATTATATACTAAGGGCAGTCACTCTTTTAGATTTCACAGACATGAGTGAAAGATTGGCCCAAATGTTTCAGTTTTTATCATAACATTGTTTCTATGCAGATGAAGACTATTGTGGTGGTAGGCATTCTTTCAGATCTCACAGACGTGAGTGAAAGATTGGCCCAGATGATACAGTTTTTATCATTACATTGTTTCTATGCAGGATGCTCTCAGATGTTTGTTATATGACAGTAGATGAGAACTACTCTGGTGAATATGTTTCATTGTTGTTGATCAAGTACTTGTGTGTTACTTGATGTGGTAGTTAACCACTGGATTGTAATTGTGTACTACGGGAATAGACACAGGTGTGTTCTATAAATTGATATTGTACCAGTTGTCATAGGAGATTATCCAGTCAGATAATAATGACAGGTGCTCGTGGTGCTACCAGTTGAATGGTCTGTTTTGCTCAAGACCATTGTTGTTCTAACTGCCTTGAAGACTATCCGCAGTTTACTGGAGATGATGATCATTCAGATGAATGATGAACAGAGATTTTCCAGACGGAAAACAGTTCATAGCTTTTACTCCTCTTATATCACTCTATGGTGAGAGTCACTTATTCAGCATCATATTACTCAGATGAAGTATGGTTACGAAAGATGATGCAGCTGATAGTGATGGTGATGCTCATGATCTAGTCATGAAATAGTCTAGATGACTATATTGATGCTACCGAGTAAATGGTATGTTTTGTGCTCAAGTCCATTACCTGTAAATACCTCTCTAGCTAGGAGGGAGTGTTAATATTATGGTAGTTGTGGGAGGTATTGACCTCTACATGTGAACCTGACGAGAATAGAAGACTCCAGAAAGCAAGAGATACCCTAATTAATTGGCTAATAACCCTAGAAGCCTTGTCAGCTCAAGAGTATAATTTATATTAGGCTATTAGCCTCCAAGAGAATAAGTTAATAATAATATATTGAACAGACACATACCCAGAAGGAGAAGTCGGCCCCAGTAAACTGGTAGGATTACTATAAATACAAGGCACCAGTCTTTCATTTGACACATCTCAAGACTACAGTTTTCCCAGTTGGTGCGCACTACAGGTGTAGCTGGTGCGCAGGTTTGGAGAAGGGTTACAGGTGCAGCTGCAGCAGCAGCAAGTTTCAGTATTTGGCTTGGATATCTCTTGGCTAGGGTTTGGACTATCTGATCAGTTGTTTGTGATGCGCTATCCTTGGGGAGAGATGCGCTGCTCTTTGTTTGGCTATCTAGCCTAGGGTTTTCTTCCGAAGGAATTCTCAGGTGAAGGTTAAGGTGCTCGGAGGGATGCTTCGGCCTGTGGTTGGGAGACGAGGGTATCATCATGGTAAAACGAGCACACCATATTATATATTCTAACAGGGGGTGATCCACTGCTAAGAATGATGAACAACGTGGTCTGTGGATGGGAGGTTCATGGAATGTCTGCACGTAGTTGGTGGATTTACTCCAGCTAAAAGATAAGTATCAATATGTTCTTAATTTATATGTTACGCATGCTTATGATACTGATTCTTGAATGTTATCATGTGTTCAGTTGCATGTGGATTTACTATTAATATTTTTTGAATCTGAATGGTAACCGTAACTCTGTGTTATGTGTTTTATTTCAATTAAAATGCATGTTATATATGTGTGTGTGTGTGTATGTGTGTGTGAATATTCCGCAGTGGTAGCCTTACCCGATCTCTATGGAGGGTTGTGGATGTTACAAATTGGTATCACATCTAAGTTAGAGCTGAGTAGTGGCATTGCCTAGGCCGTTTGATGGTTGGGAATGTTACAAATTGGTATCAGAGCATGGTTAAAACACTGAGCCTGGATGGGCCGTGTTATTCGAAGTTGAAGCAAGAGGTTCAGAAAGAATTGTTGTTGAAGTAGACAAAATTCAAGTTCAAAGCCAAGGTTTCAAACACTGATCCTGAATGGGCTGGATAAGTGATCATCGGACCCAAGGTTTCAAGAAGAAATTGTGTCTAGAGGACCAATTTAGAACCTTAGAACCTTCCTATGTGCCAAGAAGTTACCTTGGCTGTGTTACGAAGCTCAAGAGGACTAGCAGTGTTGTAAAACAATGATAGACATGGTATTGGGCCGCAGAGTAATGTGGACCTTAGGATCTATTAAGGAGAAGGAGAATCCTTCATGACCGTTAGATCTGGTAATGTTGCGAGGCAATTAGCCATGAATTCCTTTGGAAATCCATAGAGTAACAGAGTTTTTTCTACACCGTAGGATCCATTCAGAAGGAAGGGAAATCCCTTACAACCATCATATATGGGGGAAGGTGCACAAGAGTTAACCCAGAATCCCTTCGGACTTCACGACTTCATTGAATTCTGATGAAAAACGCAAGAGAAGGGTCGAAGCCCGAAGCCCCAAAGTCCCAAAAGTGGATCTACACTGTAAATCTGGGGAGGAGAGATCGATAGTTGGATCAAGCCAATGTTAAAAGGTCAAATGCAGTAGTGAAGGGTGAAATCTTCTGAAGAGATGAAGTAGTGAGTCATGATGACATCACTTGGTTTGACGTGGACACATGGGTTATGCACCATGTGTCAGTGGGTTTTGAACTCATAGAAGTTTTAAATGCCATATGGAACATGACATGTGACACCCATCTGATTGGGCCACGAGTTAGCTACTAGTATTCCACCACGTGGCACTCCATATGAGCATGGTTAGTGGGGCCAAGGTTATGTAAAAATGTTAAGGTTCAGAGGACCCACACTGGTGTTGATCACTATACATCAATATCGATGGCCAGGAGGCATTGCGGGGATCCAAGTTGCACGGGAGTTAATTCTCCAAGGCGGTCCCGCAATCCAAACCCCAGTTTTAGTGAGAGGTTATGTGTCATTGTCAGAATAATTGTGGGACGAAAGGTAGGTTACTCCAAACTTATACTACATTCCCCCGCAATTGGAAAACGTAAGTGATGTGACGTAATGATGTCAACAAAGGTGACATGGGAATGTTCAGAGATTAACTGGTGTGAATGCGTAAACTGGTGAATTATTGAATAAGTTTCAATTATTTCTCTTCTTTGAGTTTTCGAGTTCAAGGAGTGCACATTGTCCTCCAGGAATGCATTGATAGAGGTAAGTTAACCTCAGAGAAGCTTAGGAGAGATAACATTGAACCTTCATCAGCAGAAGTGCAAGGAGTGCATAGGAAGAACTCTGTGTTGAGTTTAGAGAGAGATAAAGTCACTGAGAACTCTGTAGGGCTCTGCCAGGTGGGCATCGAGCAAGTGCAAGGGTGCATAGAGAGAACTCTTCGAAAATTTTAGGGAGAAGAGTATCATAGGAAGATACTCATAGAGTTATTGAACACTATGTAGAAAATGCTCAGCAAGTTGTGCTTTGAGTAGAAGGTTGCTAGGAGGGCACAAAGTTTTCTTTTGAAAGGAAATAGAAGGGACGAGACCCTTAGGAGACTGAGTAAATAAAAAATATCATAAGAGATAACGCAGGGAGTGCGTGGGAGATGAACTCATTCTACGTCCTAAATCTCAAAAGAGATAACGCAAGGAGTGTGCGTAGAGAGAACTTTTTTCAAATTCAAAAGTTCAGGAGGTTGAGTGAAAAATGTGCCAGGTGGGCATCAAAACTCTTTTGGAAGACGCAGAAGGGTCGATTCCCTTAGAGATTGAGCAAGCTAAAAGATCAGGGAGAAACAAAGCAAGTTTGCACGCAAAGCGTAAGCGTGCGCCAGGGTGAAGTTAAAATTTCATTAACAGAAGCTCAAGAGGGAAAACACCATCGAAGCCTTCGAAATATTCAAAATTCTTCAAGTTAGGGAGGAAGTCAAGTCCAAAATATTTGACGCAAAGATATTTCGAAAGAATTCATTGAGAACTGAAATAGACGGTATGAATCCTTGGAGGGAGAAATGTCGATAGCTGTGTGTCATTATATCAAAAGAAACTACGAGGAGGATAACGTTGAGAGTCATTCAACACTCAAAATCTTAAGAGAGGTAGCGAACCGTCGATCTCAAGGAATATTGAACCGTTGATTCCTTTCATCAAGAAATCAGAAATCGGGAATTCAGAGAACGGAAGAAGTTGCTCTCGAAAATCCTGAAACACGAACATTTGATTCGCAAGGACAGATCTAGACCATTGAATCACGACGAGTGTGAGCCATTGATCTGATGCACTTGAATTTCATGAAGTGGGAAGTTGGAAAGGGGAAGAGAACTATTTTATGATTTCATGAACCACAAAGTCCCGATTCATGAGAAAGGATCCACACCATTGGATTACGAGGTGCTGTGATTCATTGGATCTGACTCACGTGGATTTCGGAAAACTAGAGATCAAAAGAAAAGAGGGGAACTATTTTTCGAAACCTCGAAATGTGAATTGTTGATTCGTGAGGAATTGATCTGGACTATCGAAACCCGGAAAGCTATGGACCGTTGATCTGAGGTGAATGGGGTTCAGGAGTTCAGACCTTGGGAGAAAAGAGGAGAGATAATTCTTGAAGTTCGTGAAGGGTAAAGTCCTGTAGTACTTGAAAGTTGGGCCCCAGGTCATAGCTAGAGGTCACGCCGGTGGAAGTTAAGAGAAGAGCTAGCACACAATAGACTCTTATTTTGGATTTCAGGGATAGAGAGAGTTGAGGGTGACTCATATCGAAACAGCCGATACATGAAATCCCATAAATCCTTTTGGATAAGCACGTGGTCATAGTTGGCGGTCATGTAGAGGAAGCTTGCGCCCATCACTAGTTCATGTGGATAAGGTTTCACGCAAGGCCTATGGATTTGTTTCATGGATGTTCTAGTAGGGACCTGAAGAGATGCTCCAACTTCGAGAGTTGAAGATCCATTGACCGGGAGTTCAGCAGACCCCGCTGAGGTGGGGGCACTATGTCGAAAGTGATCAGGGCAGGAATAATCATGCACGGTGATTACAGTGGAGAGCATAATAAGATTCAAGAATCCAAGAAGAATTGTAGACTTCTGGGATCAACAAGGAAAATTTTTACAGGGAGAAAGAATTTGCTGCAATTTCTGTGGCAGCAAGTATGTTATGGCTTGATTGGGTCAACCAGAGGAAAGAATTCTTGCATGTTTGAAAGTGTTGATGGTGATGTTGTTGCATAAGGAAGGAAGCAACAGAGAGTTGAAGTGTTGGTTATAAGTTTGATAAAATAAGCATGAAAGCTTCTACTACTATCAGACTTTCAGGTAGTATAAAATGTATTAATGGAAGTCATGCAGGTATGAGTTTTATTACTCTTTTTGCATAATTGCTAAAAGGAAATTTAGGTAAGAATTTCCTCAGACATACTCATTTTATATACTCATTTTATAAAAGCACATGATTATATTATTGAATGCATACCACTAGATGTGGTAAAGGCTGGAGGCCTATATTAATTCAAAGCTTTTTAACTTCTGAATGCACACACTGACATAGTAGAATGTCATGTTAATTTGGTTATGGGTTAATAACCAAAGAATTAAAAGATAAGAACTTGTTATAGGAATGAATGCCACTAATCTAGTCATGTATGAGACCAGGACATGTTTGGATGTGGCAAGGAACAAATATGGAAAGGTTATGAGCCACACAGGTACTAAAAGATTCCTACCTTTAAATAAAACTTGGACTGCAACCTTTTTGCTAACACTAATGAACACCACGGAATTATTTTCTTGGTGTAGTGTTCAGGTTGAAAAGGAGGCATCCAATTAATTGGGAAGACAATAGGAAGTGTGTGGAGAATGTGGGAACACATTGGCAAAAATGACAACTCATGGATAGTGAGATACATGACTGAGATAAAGAGCATTATGTAATTCAATGCAAGGTGCATTGAATAAGAATTCATTGAGGATTGCACTCATGCATAGTAAGTGATAGAATTGTATACTAAATGCAATGGTTGAATAAGTTTTGTAAGTACATGCATATATATTATTGCATGGAAATAATTGTTACTAACAACTGAAATGTTGTGAACTCATGAAGCTGAGGACATTTCAGGAGTTGCTAGACATTCAACTGAAAAGTTGCAAGTCAAGTAGTCACATGAGCATTGACTACAGGAAATTTTTTGGTTCAAAAAAAAAAAGGTAATGAACTTACAGATATTTCTGTGAACATGCATATGCATAGAATGATGAGTCATTATATTTCATTAAAATGTTGGGTGATTGTGACTAAATTTATAGGTGCAGTAAATTGTAAGATCACTGCCTAAGATTTTGTACATATTGCACTTGAATTATGATGTACAACAAATATTGACAATTGTTGGCAGTATGCAAGATGAAGCCCTGCAGGAAAATGGTATGCAGTTTGGTGCCTGTGGAAAATCACAAGGATGGTTGCATTCATAATATGGAAACAATCAAGATGAATTATGAAATAGAATTTCATGTTTTGGGGAAAATTTTGAATTCCCTTTTGAACTAATTGGAGTTCCTAAATGAATTATTTTATGCTTTCTCATGATAACTACATGTGGGTGATGCAGATGAGATTATGTTGATTAAAGTTAGAATGTTGATTACAAAGAGTATCTTGAGAAGATGATGATTGGAAATATATGAGGGTAGTTGGAACTCCGGGAGCCATGGTGCTCTGAGACTTACTGAGTCGGCCTATTGCTGAATCCCAAGAAAAGGGAGGTGTAGAAGTCGATGGACTGTGTGACAGTGAAGGTGTACACTCCTGGGGTGGGACAGGCATGTGGGGAATGAGAGACCATTGGTTGGAGTGTTGTTGAGGTTTGAATGCTTGGAGTGCTGCTAAGGTTTGGTACCTTGGCCTAGACCATGTGGATAAGGATTGTGGACCATGGCTATCTTCGGAAGCCATTGCCCCGATGGAATCATAGTCCTACTCAAGGGTGGAAGGTCTTCTCAATCAAAAGATAAGTACAATTCTCTATTTATTCCATGTTGTGTATGTTGTATACAGGTTATAATGTTATTAAAATTGTCTGTATATACATATATATACATTTCATATGTGCTTGCATTACCTGCATCCATGACTGTACATAATGTGTTTCATATTTCATTACTTAAGAAACATATATACATGATGCTAATCATGTAATCGATTGGAATGTGATTTACGTGGAGCAAGAAGGTGTCTTGCAAGTGCATCCGGTGCGCATATTGGACTGGAAGAGAAAACAACACCGGAATCGAACCATAGGGCTTGTAAAGGTCCAATGGACCTAGTACGGTCCTGAGGACGCAACATGGGAGCATGAGGATGCTATGTGGGCAGAATACCCGCATCTTTTTTAAGATTTTGGAAATCTTGTTGATGTTGTGTAAAGAGTTGCATTGAGGACAGTGCAAAAACAAGGGGAGGGGATTGTAATATCCTGAAGGATGAGTCCCAGTTATATTATGAATTGTAATCATATTTATAGGTTGGTGAAACAAGTGTAAATAAGTTGGTGGGCTTATGTGTTTATTAGGCCAAAGAGCCTAGGTGTTAACGGCCAGGAGCCTCATTTTGTATATGTAAATATGCAGATCATTAATAAAATATAAACATCACTATGTGCAAACCGACCACAAAGAAAGAGTGATGGGGGACTAAGCTTCCACAAGGTTGGGTAAGGGAGGAGGCTAAGTATGTGGGCCTAGGGGCTAAGCTAGGGGGCTTACCTTTAAAGGGGATAATAATTAATTATTATTTCCTAAAAGCTAAGGTAGACAATTGACCAAGTGTTTTCCTAAGTTCTTTGAAAAGGAATGTGTGCAAAAGGGAATGCATGCATCTCCGGGAAGACAAGTGTCGAACTGGGCACATGCAGTTAAAAGATAAAGCGTCAGTTGTGTTGGGGGTTCGTGGGTCATTCTTCCATCCTCCACTTGAGTTCGTCGAGATGCTCCTCTGAACCCGGTTTTCCTCTGCACTCGACCTCTATGTTTGTTTCTCTGGTCGCACACCTTGAAACTAGTGGGAAAAACCCATGGACTGATCTGTCGTCTAACCTGTTCGACCTCTACATAGTCATGCATCCTGAACCCAATGAGAAGCCATGGATTGAGTTGCGTCTTCTGTGAATCCCAAGCATCCCCTATATGTTTGTGTCATGTGTGTTTCATAACTGTTGGTGGTTGTGGCCACGAAGTTCCTGGACTAAGTGTGGCTTGTTGTCTTCCGTTTTCTTGAGTTTTATTGACCAGTGGTTGTTTTCCTCACCTTGTGAGAATTGATTCGAAAGTGGTTGAAGAATCGGGTTGTCAGGTCTGTGGTTGAAGAGGAAGGTTTTCAGGCCTATGAGCATCTCTCTCTAGGTGAGAGAGTCTACTGGGAAGTGGTTTTCTCCCAGAGAGATTCCAGCACCAGCTACAGAGCTCTGAGAATTATTTATCTGACCTATTGCTGAGACCTGAAGAGGGAGGTGAAGCACCGATGGACTGTTCTTGTAAAGGTGTATACTCCTGGGTGGAATAGGTATGTGGGGAATGAGAGTCTGTGAGTAGTGGGTGTAAGAAGGCTCCTAGAGAGAACCATTCCAGTTGCATTGTGAAGTTTCCTATGACCTCAGCCTAGTCTAGGGATTCCCTTGCCTTGGGTGGAGCTTAGTCCCAGCTCGGGGGTGACCCACTGCTGAGCATGATGAACAATGTGGTCTATGGTTGGGAGGTTCATGGAAGGTTTGCACATAGTTGGTGGATTTACTCCAGCTAAAAGATAAGTATCAGTATGTTCTTAATTTATATGTTATGCATGTTTGTGCTACTGTTGTTTGAATGTTATCATGTATTATGTTGCATGTGGATTTACTGTTAATCTTGTTTGAATCTG
>ML803254.1:137846-158323 GCA_009831015.1 Picea engelmannii
TCAGAGTTGAGTAGTGGAATTTCTTAGGCCGGTTGATAGCTGGGGATGTTACAAACACCATAAGGTTTAAACCCTATACCATTAATAGATTTAAGAGTATTGTGACACTCGGTAAGGGAAGGAGAGCCAATAGCTTTCCAACAAGTAACAGACATAACACAAGTCGATGCTCCTTCATCAACAACGGTTCGACATATATTTGTTTTTTCCACAACAACTTGGATTTGAAATGCTAATTGAGGAGGAAGCCTTGAAATATGATCTTCCAATTCAAAGATTATCAAATTGGTATTGGTAGGATAAATTCCATCAATAGCCTTTAACAATGCCTTCCATTGATTAGGAAAATTTTGAAGGACTTCGAGAGCCGATATCACAGAGGGTGCTTGCGCAAGGTCTTCTACAATGTTGCAGTTTTGGGAAGAATGTGCATGAGGATTAAATGAATACTTCCGAACAATGCCCTTGGAAGGAGGATGAAGAGTTGTATCTAGGCCCGGTCATTCGAGATGAAGAGTATCGTTTGGAGGTGAAGTTGGGAGAGGAGGTTGAACCAACGAAGGTGGTAAATCATCAAATTTTGTTGGACATATTGTCATTGATGTCAACAGTCGATGTGATGATTTATTGTTATGATGAATTATCATTTTGATTTACAATAGATGATATTTTCATTGATGTCAACAGTATATCAGTTAGCAGAAGAAGTAAACAATATGAATATCAAATCTCAGAATGGAAAACATAGTACATGTTGGCACAGGGGCAGACCCAGGGTTCAACGCTACAACAACGCACCAACAAAACCCTAACTACCCACCCTTTCGGCAACACCTGTGAAGAAGATGAAGTCTCACATAAGGTAGAGGCAGGGTTGGTTGCAAGACTCAGGTGTCTGCAACCTTATATGGGACACAGATATGTGATTATATTGCTTACAACAATCTTAGCACTAGTCATTCCTCATTATACATTACTTATTATACTATGTAGAAAGAATAGAACATCGCAATATTCACTTAGATCTAGGGTAATTCAACACTTAGAAGCAGTAAAACATATCAGATCTGGTAGATCAAGAATTTAGCACATTCCTACACATCTGATCTAACATTCATATACATCTCTAGCACCAAGCATAAGTGAGTCTATCTAATCACATCTAATCACTTAGCAATACAAAACATCTAAGAATAAGCATAAATCATAACACACAATATTTACGTGGTTCACCCCCACCCTGGGGCTACGTCCACCAACTCTTCTTCTTTATTAGCTTCAGTCAATCAAGTTACAACACAGAGCTACCAAAACCCTACTCCGCATAGGACATGAGATCTATGCACACCTTGCCAGATCCTCCTTCCCTGAGTAGATCTAGCATAGAGCCTTCTTACAATCTGTTTACTCATATTCCCTTTCCCATTACATCTTCCCAAAACCCAAAAAGGACCCAAAGTGGGCTGAGATCCCGTGATCTCTGCTTCATATTACGTGCTTCCTTCGATAGGGCGTCGAAGTCCCAAAAACGGTCAAATAAGACCAAGTATTCCCAAAAAATTGGTCAAGGGCCAACAGGCCCCCAACGCTCACCTGTGACTCGTCCCGAGTCACTCAGGTCTGATCAATTCTTCTTAGAACGCCTCAAACTTGGCTCAAGCTAATCCGACCTGTTGCATTACTACTGCCTCTTGCTCGGTGAACTCTTGGATGAGTGCATTACTGACTGGTCCCTCTAGGTGTTGTTTTTTTGTATTCACGACTTGTTCCAGCTCTATTCCTTGGTTCTTAATCTCTAAAAATAGTTGACATGCCTTATCTTGCAAAGGTTGAAGTTGTTGAGCTACTTCCATTACCTTGCTCTGGATCATATGGATCTTCTACTGTGTGATGCGCTTCTCATGGGATCGCGTCATTTTCTCTATGGGCGATAGGGACTTCAGCTGCACCTATAGCTTTTCGGATTGGTACTTTGCCTCCTGGAGCTGTGACTCCAATTTATGCAATTCTGGGTTCTCGGTTAGGGTCTCATGTATCTATGCACTTTTGCTACTTAATTGTTTACATTTCTTAGTGAGTTCTTTAATCCTTTCTATTGTGCTCCGGGCAGTCATTTCTCACTGGTCGCATTCTTCTTGCGGGGTACTTGGTATCGTCTGAAGCTCTAATTCTATGAATCTTTGTTGACATTGCTAAATAACTTCAGCAAGCTTCATCACTTGGTGCTCTAGGGGTTCTTCTGCATTCTACTCTAAGCCGGTCACAGAGCGAAATGATCTATTGATTGCTTCCTTGATCCCAATCTTCTTCACGAGCAACTGCTCTTTCTCTTTTTGGATCTTTTTGTTTTCTTCTTCCAATTTCACTTGGATGGCGTGCTTCTCTTGTTGCACAACTCGACGTTGCTCAATGATTTCCTCCTGTGTTTGATTTAGGGCCTGTGTGTCATGCGTTGTTGTTTCCTTTGCTTTCCAAAGGTGTACTTCAATTGTGTCAACAATCTTGTAGATTTGAACTGGTTCATCTCCCTCTTCTGTTGTTCCTTCAGGTAGGAGTGTAGTGGAGATTGCACGGCTAGACCGAAGTGCCTGCTGCACTCCTTGGAGCTCGATCTCAATTCTATTGTATAGTATCTCTTGCTTAGCTCATTTTTTTTCTGTTATCTCTTCTATAGCTTCATTCATGGCTTCGATGAGTAAACTGAAGTCATCTGGAGTAAGTGTGGTCTGCATCTTAGTCACGAGTGCTTTTGATTTCTTCCAGGAGGAAGGTTTCGGAGGTGAACCCTTTCTTTTATTTATGATTTCTACTTCATCTTCTAGCCTCTGTTCAACCTCTCCTAAGTCTTCGTCATTACCTCCTTGATCTGGTGTAATGGAAGTCATCCTTACAGATCTACTATTGAGGTCTTGGATTTCCTCATATTTCTTTGTCTTCTTTGTTTTCTTTGTCTTACTGGGCCTAGGTGTATCCTGTGCATTTTCTGGGCTATTGATGTTAGACATTTCTGCGAGGTCTGGTGAGACAAGGATGCCCACCAACCATTCCTTGATGATCTCTTCCTGGTCTTCTTTTGTCATCTTATAATAAGACTGAAGTTGTTCCTTGCGCTTGCCAGCGTGCGCTGTTATATAAATAAAGTGGTGGTCCGTGCTAAACTTCATTAGGGGCCGAAACCTGTGGAGGGTATTCGGAGTCATTCAAGGCTCAGACTGGATGGTAATCTTCAACTGGTTGTAGTAGGTGTGAAAAATGGCATTGTATTGCCACTGCTTGTTCATATCGTTCGAGTACCACAGTGTACTGAACTTCACATCCAATGGTTCAAAGGGGTCGATGTTTGGGAAGGTTGCACCTTTTGGTAGCTCCCATGCAACAAAATCTATAAGTATCAAGCGCTAGCTGAAATGGAATTCATGCCCTTGATCCTGGGCTTCTTTGTGGTCAATCCCTAGTTGATTCACCAGGTAATTCACCCAGTTCATATGTAATCCCTCTGTGCACTTCCCTACGAGGTTGACTACAAAGCTGGATACTTGCGTGGGTCGATTCTGCATACCAACTTCCCTACAATGAGTTAACATGCGAGGCGCATTGTGCCTTTCTCAATAGAAGCTACCTTGTAGCCTTACACACCTTTCTTAATGTCTCCATAAGTTTTTTTAATCCTCTGCACTAATGCTCAGTCTGAAGTATTTCTAGGGTAAAAGTCCTGTGGGTCAGGGCCCTACATGCTCAACCCTGTGATCCAATTGATCAAGGTCAGATACATAGTGATGTGATGGTTAAACCATAGGTATCCTCCATGGTAGCAGGACAAAAGAAACGTTACACATGCATTCACTTCCTGGTGTCTGTCGAAGTGTAGGATTTTCATGATGTTTAGTAAAGTAGATTGTGCGAGGTTCATCGTCCACTGTTGAGGGACGATCTTCGAATTCTTTCCCTTGGTTCTGGTTAGGTACTTATTCGAGGCAAGCATGTTGTAAACTTTACGATCTCCTAAGTTTAATTCACTAATCTTTAATGCCGCAATATTGTCTTCGCCTATGCGGACTGCACGTACCCCTTTCGGCAGGTACGCAGTGACCAGAGTGTACTCAAAGTCTCAAGGCACACTATCTCTATTGATCACACTGCTCAAAGGTGGTATATAAGAAGGTAGGATGGATGGAACCAACTTCATGCTGGCCACATCGTTTGTATGTTTAGTTCTTCTTTCTACGCCATCTCGAGATGTTCCTGCTCGAGCAGTTGACGGGGAGGCTTTCACTCCTCTCGTCGATGATGCATGTAAAATTGTAGACAACCCTCTCTCTAACATGAATCTTTCGGCTCTGAGGCTATTGAGTACCTCTCTTACAGATTCTTTAGCTGTGCTAAATTTTTTAGAAATATACGCTCAAGAAAAATAATCAGGGTCACAATGATCTTAGGCACTGTACAGGAATGAATAAAAAGGGTGTGATGATCATTGTAGACACTTGCTATTCTTTGAGCTTCAATTTCTCAGTTGGAAAAATTTTTCTTCAGGCATGGCACAACGAGATAAATAGGAAATCTCAGCAACAGTCTTCTTGCAATGGGCATGGAGCCTCCATTAACTCTGTTTTATCTGTTCCAGTGTTGTCCAATGGTCTAGTGGTAACCCATAAATTATTTTTGACCCGTTCAGAGTGGTATTTGAATGGATATATTGGCCTCCAATGGCTATATCGCTTCACCATGGCGAAGTGACCCATGGCATTGTTCTAATATCTTAGTGAAGCTCGAATTCTGCAAATTTTCTTTCTGTGATGTTCTATCTAGAATCTCCTGTAACTTTCCAATCTTTGCCCTATTCTTACTTAACTTTCTAGCGTTCTTCCTAGTGAGCTTCGTCTCAGTAGTTCTTTTCCTGTTCTGATTCCTATTTTCCTCGGGTCTAGTTACTTTTCACTACTGAGGTTCTCTCTTAGGGTTCAGGTATAACATTTCTTCTTTATCTGAGATAGAATCTGTTAACTCCCAAAGTAAAACCGTTCTTTCGGTTGAACTTTGTAGAGGATATCTTAGCTATTGGTCACATGATTAAGCTAGTTTGGTGTTTTCATAGTTCAAGAAAATCTTCGGTATTTGGTTTTGTCAAGAAATTGGAAAAACAGCAGCTTTCGGTGGTTTGGGCGAGCCCCCGGCGTGCTCATTAACCACCGAAAGCGTTCAGTTTCGTCAGCAAAGTGGTCGATTTAAAATGCAAGCAACCGCCGAAAGGGTTTGATCGGGCAAAAAAGAAATCTCGTGCTTTCGCACGAGCCATCTGTCAAAACATTGCAATGATGAAAGTTCAAACCGCCGAAAATCTCGCGTTAGAGGACATGATAATCGCTCATGGGTTTCCACCGAAAGATTTCAAACTCCTGTGCATTATCCATTGCACGTCACTTCCAAATCTACGCCAAGCGGTGACAGTCAGTCATGATCGCACGGAGCTTCATTCCTTCCCAGCAACAGATACATTCATGATTAATTGACAGGTCATCTGTTCAGTTTAAAACTCCAAACATCATATGGAGCCCGGAGATCGCTGAGGATATTTATCAACACGCGATTTCTTCAACAAATCGCGAATTTTCAGTCTCAGTCTCCCTTCTCGGGCGAAGTGGCGTGGTATCCGAATTCAAACAGGCAGCTCGAGTCGGGTAAAGCGGATTAGGTTATCGGGTAAGCCTGTAAACACTTCTCTGTCAAAATTTCATGAATTGATTTTACCCGAAAGGTCCAGATTTCGGCTTTCCTTGTCTAAAATGTTTTTAGCTGTGGGTCGGTATGTCAATACTATTTTAAGACTGTAAACCCTACTCTGTAAAAACTCCATAAATAGACTTCCCCCCAAAAAAACTTGAAGATTCGGGTGTCTTTGTCAGTCTGTAATTTGAATGTGTGCCAACTTTCTAGTACAGTCGAAAACCCTATGCCCTGTCGAACCATTCTACAGTCTGTTTGCAAGTGACAGTGATCATATCTTTAGCTCCTAGAACCTCTGTTCCTCGAATATTTGGCTGGTTATAGTTCCATACACAATTCACTTTCAGTATGTCAAGATCAGGTCCCGCATTAAGGTCAGAGGCAGACGGTATGTGGTACTTCCAGGAGCATCCCGAGGTTGCAGAATGCTTCCAGCAGGTGGGCATTTTCTCATATTGTGAGAAATTAATGACCTTTCATCAACAGATCGCTGAGGTGTTTTCCCTTTCATATGATGGCAGAGTTGCCAAAATCGGCAGAGAAGAATTTATCATAGATGAGGCCTCCATTGCTGAGTATACAGGATTGTCTAGGACAGGTAGTTGCTGGTTCAAAACATTTGCGCCTTCAAATGTTGAGTTCAGATCCTACCTATTGCCAATCCATAAAACTCTAACATGGAAAAAGGACATTCCCTTATCTTACCTGGAGCCAAAATGGCAAACTCTTCTGAAAGCAATCCTGGTATACATTACATGTGAAGGACGTTATAACATGGTTTTATATTATCATTTCAAATTATTAAATCACTTCACAGGCAGGGAACCCTTGAACATACCCTACTTTTTTCATAAGACCCTGATCAAAATGGCAAAATAGGTGAAGGTTCAGCCCACTAAAGTTGCAAGCAGGATATCTCATCAAGGTTTGATTTGCCTCCTTATCAAAGAAGGTCTTCACAGAAAGAAAATAGGATGGAGTCACTTTTTGTTTTGGAACGAATTCCAGACTGAGAAACCTCCAGAGAGGCAAACAAAAAGGTCCAGAAACAAGAACCCTCCTACTAATCACTGAAGAATAAACTGAATTTCTATGCCCAGGGAGGCTATTAAGGCAGCACCCAGCAAACAGGAAGAAACTAGAAAGAAATTAAAGCTTGAAGACAGGAACCCTGTCACAACAAAAAATCCACTCAACTTACCCTACAGTGACTCGGATCAGGAGCAGGAACTGTCAAAGTTACAAGATACCTTGCAGCCTAAACATGATGCAGAATTGAAGGCAGATATACCTCCAACAATGCCTCCTAAAACACATAGGCAGTCGAAGGCAGAGGCTTCATCTAGCAAACCTTGCAAAGGTAAAACCAAGAAAATAAACAAGTTTCTGAGAGAAATATATGAGATGGAAGTACTTGAAAGAGTAATCAAAAAGGAAAATACAGATTTAACAGAGAAGGTTGCTGAGTTGTTAAAAGAAAACAAAACTCTTAAGGAAAAGAATGATTCCATCAAAGGGGGAAACAGAGAACTGATCAGGGAAAACATGAAATTGTACAGGAAGTTAAGAGAGTTAAGACTTAAGCTGAAAAAATTTGAGTCTTCAGAAAAAGAGAAAACAGGGTTAGATACATTGGCAAATCTGGCCACCACCATGATAGAGGTGACAGATTCTCCAGTAAAGCCAACACAGATTCGAAAGTCTGCAAGGATAAAAGCCACAGCATCTAAGAAAGCATGAACGACTAAGGAAGTTTCAGAATGGTCATTTTTGTAATTTTGAGGAATTTTCAAAGTGCAACTTTCGGTGGTTTAGGAGAGCCATACTGAGCTCATTAACCACCGAAACAGACACTTTCGGTGGATGTTTTACCCAGAAAATGCTCCAGTCAACCACCGAAAGCCTGTCAACTCAGATTTTACATAAGATTTTGCACAGGTCGAAGATTTTGGATACAACATGAGTTGGAACCTTTTCCAATACGTGTTTCATGAATTATCTCACTCACTTCAGCATCTACTTTTGGTCTATGATGAAGAAAAGAACGATTTCAAAGGTAAATGGATAATTTCCTTTGAACTGAAAAACAGGGTATCCTACCAGCTCAGCCAATTCGACTTGGATTCAGTAGAAGAAGAGTATTTTAGCCTTGGAAGGCTATCTCCACATCATCAACATTCAAGAGGAGAAAAATCAGAGATCTACCACTTTTTGAGGAAATATTCCTTGTATCTTGCAAACAGTTTTACTTTCTATTTTTAGTAGATCTGATCCATGTTTTTAGGATCAGATGGTTGTTTTGTAATCTTATAAATATCAGAACAAGACATGAACTGAGGGTTCGATTTTGGATAGAAGATTGGCTATTGTACTCAGACTTATATGTTAATACAGATCACAGGTTCCTTTCGATTTTGATTATCAGTTTTCCATCCTTCTTCTGCATTATTATCTGTGTTGTCAAGCTTTGAATGGCTGTCATCCCATTGTTTAGCTCATAACCTGATAATAATTCTTTGATTGTCTCTTAGACCCTGATTTGCACTGGTTTAGTTACAATTTATTCTCCATCCACTTTAAAGCTGCCTGCTGATTAATCAATCTTTGAGAGCACTGTCTATTTGTTTATCATTTTTATGTCTGAATGCCATAAGCTATATTGAGTTGTCCCATTGATCCACATTCACAAAAATACAAAAAATATTCATTTCTTAAGTTACCAAGAACCTCTGGTCCGCAACCACAGAGGGTTTCTTGGAGTGATAACAGAATCTTCAATCTTCTATGAGTCCTCTGGCATTCTGATAACTTCGAAATCTCGGTTCCTAGTGTGATATAGCTTCGATCTATTCTCCTGTTCTTCAATCAACTGCACGATCCTTCTGGTCATGAAGTCTTTTAACTCGTCTCTGATGTTCTAAAACCTTTTCTTCTTCCTTCTTTCTGGCTTGATCTATTTCAATCCAAGGATTTCCAAGTAACATAGTAAACAGGGCGTTGTCCTCAATAAATTTGATAATCTCAAAATCTTCCTCTGTCGAAGTTCCATTGACATTCATAGATATTTGAGTGAGAATTCCACCTAGTCTCACCATATTTCCTCTGAATAACCCTATTCCTCCTAGTGAAGGTATCATGGCAGGTCTTCCTATAGCTTCCCAGGTTCTTTCTATCATAATATTCACCTATGTTTCCTCATCCAGAACACAGTCAATGTCGAAGTCTCCTATTCTTACTTTGATTTTCTCTTTTTCGTTAAATACCTATGATAATCTAACATGTCAGTGATCATTCAAGGTTCCTTGCATCTAAAATAGTATATTTTCTAATTCGCTCTTAAGTTCTTCTATTTATGGATCTACCTTAGGGTTTGTTTGGTTCAGATTCACTCCTTCAAGCTTAACAATCATTCTAGGGCAATCCAACACTTCATGGTCTAAATCTTTGCAACTAGATCTTCCACTAGGGCATTCCTTAGCAATGTGTCCCCGTCTTCTGCAACTGTAACAAAGGGTTAATCCTCTATTTCTCTTAAATGATCCCCAGCCTCTTCTGTACTGTGCACCAGGATCATGGTAGCTAGCCTGCAAAAAATTCTTTCTAGGATTCTGCATCCATTTGTTAGTCCAAATATTCTTTCTATGCATAGGTATTACATATCTATCATTATTCTTATCAGATCTATTCATATCAAACTTTATTTCATCTTGTAATGCCCTAATTTTAAATCTAGGATAGAATCTATCAAAAATACCTAGATCCATACTCTAGAAACAAAAATTTTCACTTATCTTAATTCTATAGAGCACAAAGCTTCCAGATCTAAAAATTTTAACTATTCTTACCTTTATCAGAGCACAGAGATTACAGATCTTACCTCTTTTCTACATATACTTATACTTTTACCTTTCTTAGAGCACAAAGCATTCAGATCTTGCTTCTTTTCCTTAGATCTAGTCTTCTCTTTTCAGCACTGAGCTTTTCAGATCAAGTAAAATATTGCGCACTAGGGCACATATCCATCCACAGAGCTTCCACGGTTTCTAGATCGAATTTTTGCACAAATATTTTCTTTCTCAGTTCCTAGCAATCACAGTTTCAGGTCCCAACAACGGAACCATTTGTTGGCATAGGGGCAGACCCAGGGTTCAATGCTACAACAACGCACCAACAAAACCCTAACTACCAACCCTTTCGACAACACCTGCGAAGAAGATGAAGTCTCACCCGAGGTAGAGGTAGGGGTGGTTGCAAGACTCAGGTGTCTGCAACATTAGCTGGGACATAGATCTGTGATTATATTGCTTACAACACACTTAGCACCATTCATTCCTCATTATACATTACTTATTATACTTCGTAGAAATCACAGAGCATCGCAGTATTCACTTAGATCTAGGGTAATTTAGCACTTAGCAACAATAAAATAGATCAGATCTAGTAGATCAATCACCTAGCACATTCCTACACATCAAATATAGCATTTATATACATATCTAGCCCCAAGCGTAAGTGAGTCTATCTAATCATATCTAAGCACTTAGAAATACAAAACATCTAAGAATAAGCATAAATCATAACACACAGTATTTACATGGTTCACCCCCACCCTGGGGCTACGTCCACCAACTCTTGTTATTTATTATCTTCAGTCAATCAAGTTATAGCATAGAGCTATCAAAACCCTACTCCACATAGGACAGGAGATCTGTGCGTACCTTGCCAGATACTCCTTCCCCAAGTAGATCTAGCACAGAGCCTTCTTACAATCTGTGCACTCAGTACTACAATACTTTTACTCATCTCTGCAAGTCAATCACATAGGTCACTTCTATCACTAAGCCTTTAGCCAATCTTCTTCACCACATATCTAAACTTACTTACATCACCTAGATATCTATTTATGCATTACAAAAGTGGGCCTAAACATGGGTAAACCCACGGGACGACATCCCTTTCCCATTACATATTCCCAAAACCCAAAAAGGACCCAAAGTGGGCCGAGATCCCATGATCTCTGCTTCGTCTTACGTGCTTCCTTCGATAGGGCGTCGAAGTCCAAAAAACGGTCAAATATGACCAAGTATTCCTCAAAATGTGGTCAAGGGCCAACAACACATAAGAAAATGAAGATCAAAGATCAAAAGGAAGAGCACATTGCACAGTATATCAATTAGCAGAAGAAGTGAACAGTATTAAGCAATTCATGATTATTGTTGATCATGATAGGATCAACAATGTTCCTATGACAAAATCTTAGGAGGGTTAGAAAATGTAGATATCAAAGCTCAAAAGGAAAAACATAAGATCGGAGTACTAAGAAGCCTCAATAGACATTCGATTAGAGTGAGAAGCCTCAGCGGCTGTCCGATCAAGAAATTGAACGTGTTGATCATCTAATATTATGGATGTTGGTCATATGAGTGATCGTGGGCTTGAGGATTGTTGGAGGATCGTGACTGTCGGATCTACAAGATAGATCAATGATGGGGATAGATTGTGGAGATCAGAAGGAGAACTAAACGACTCGCTAGTTCCAATCCCGCAATTGGTCTAGATCATCAGATATCATAGACTCAAATATCGATGATTGTGGTTGATCCAACAAATGGTCCATTTAAGTTAGATTAAGTCGTGATCGTCAGATGCGCAATCGCCAGATCAACGACAGGGATATATTATGGAGATCGAAAGGAGAGTTAAAGATCATTCTATTTCTAATCCTACAATTACTCAGGACCGTCAAATCCTATAGCCTCAAATATCAACGATTGTGGTTGACTCACCAACAACGCACAAATTTAAATTGCGGAGTTTTGGTGATGATTTAAACCACTCGCAAGTTGTGGTTCCGCAATCATCCTTGATCATCGATCTGCTTCGAGTGTCTTCAGGACCGTTGGATCACATTTTAGTGGAAGGACGGGATAGGCCAAAGGGTTGAGAATTTGATTATTCAAATACCCGTCAGTCGTCAGATCAAACCCGAATTCTCATCAGCCATAAGATCATTTTAAAGTGGAAGGATAGGTTAAGCAAGGTAAAAGGTTTGAGAGTTCGATTATCCGAATACCCATTAGTCATCGGATCAAACCCGAATTCTCGTCAGCCGTTGGATCTTTTTCAAGTGGAAGGATAGGATAAGTGAGGTAAAAGATCTGAGATCTCATTTATGCGAATTGTCGTTAGTCGTTGGATCATTCTAAGTGGAAGGAAAAAATAAGCTAGAAGAGCTACATCACATACAGATCGAGCCATCGATCTAGGATCATGATCAACGAACAACATTTAGTTTGGGTATAAATATGCGAGGAGGTTAAGATCCAGATAAATCTCACCTGGAGAATTCAGTTTGAGATTTGAAATACCTGAAGCCCAAAATCCAAAATGAATAAGGACCATCGGATATGGAGGACATACGATGACTGTTGGATCAGGGTTGTTGGTCAGCAAACCATGTCAGCAAGGACATGTGGTAGACGACGTCTACAAGGACATGTGACAGACCACATCAGCAGACCACATTAGCAAGGACATGTGGCAGACCATGTCAGCAGAACACGTCAGCAAAGACATATGGAAGATCATGTCAGCAGACCATGTTAGCAAGGACGTGTGGCAGACCATGTCAGTAAGGATGTGTAAAAGACCATGTCAGTAAGGACACGTGGCAAACCATGTCAGCAATTACACATGGAATAATCAGATGATGACATGTGTCAAGAGGAAATTGGCTCATGCCATGTCAACACGTGACGTCAATAAGTTACGTCACTCTGGAATATTGACGTACGGAGGAAAGAAGTGGTTGAGATTTGAAATCTCCAAAGCTCGGAGACCCGAAATAGATCTCGACCGTTGATCTGATGTCAAGTGTACTCTCAACCATTGATCAAAATACAGTGGATGGATAGCATAAGAATAATAGCCGAAGTCTCGAAGTAAATGGTGGCCATCCATATCATTGCTTGATTAAGTCCTAGCTGTCGGATTAAGCAATGAAAGGATAGATGTAAGGATCATATATGACTGTTGGCCCTTGGTTATGGAAGTAAGCGAATATTAAGGAAGGAAAGATGAAATTCAAACTGTGCGGAAGACACAATGACTGATATTGGGTCGAAGTGAGCAAAAAAGCAGAGAAGATGGAACGAAGTAAGAGAAAGCTAGTTGTTGGACTAGAATATCAAGGATGATAGATCAGCGTGAAATATGAATCATGGACAACTCAGCAAGTGGAAAAATCCACCAACAGATACTTTGGAGCACCTCACGGGAAAGAAGGAAAGATAGGCTAGCGAAGCCTGAAAAATGCAGGTCAAGTTGACCTAGGGTTTTATACACCTAGAGTTTTGGTATCTATGGTTTTGACACTGTTGACAGGCAAAATTGACCGTCCGTCAACTGAGAGAGTGGAACCGGTCCGGGGTTGTCTAATAACCCAAGCCGTTTGAAATGAACCACCCTGACGGGTTTAACGGCTCCGTTGGCCGTTCTAAGGTTCTAAGAAAACCAAAGAGAAAACTAATCTAAACTAACTAATCTAACTAAAACTAAATAAAACAAACTAAACTAAATAAAACAAACTAAATACAAGAAACTAAACTAACTAACAACAAATAAAACAACTATTACTAATACTAAAACAAACTAATACACTAATCTAATTAAAACAAACTACTAAATAAATTAAATAAGACTAATTATAAACTACTAATTACTATTACACTAACTCTAATAATTAGTTATCTAATTACTAATTGAATTACAACTTATTCACAAATATACAATATCTACAACTTGCAGATTTGAATAAAACCTGTAAAACTCATTTGATTTCTGCCCTAAGACAGCGAGAGATATTTTTGTTGATTTTTTTTCATTTTTATAAATAAGAAATAAAACTTACTGAAATTAAACAATCTAATATACTAACTACACATATATATCTAACTAAAATTATATCTAAACTAAACTACTAATAAATATACTAAACAAACAAATGACAAACTGACCTGCAAACGCTCCCAATTTGTCCTGTGTATGATGACTTCGAAGCTGGTCGGAGGAATGAAACTTGCACCGGTTAATCCAGAAACTTCTCGTAAACGATAGGCTGTGCTGCTCTTTGAGTTGTTTACAGGACAAACAAGACATAAAAAATCATAACAATTATATGATTTATAAATCTCTGCAATAAGGGAAACCTGTTATGCAAAAACTTATACTTGATAATTCAACTTATGAAGAAGAGAAATCTGTCATTCACAAACTGAATCAAGTAACTGCTATGTTTTTTATACACTTGGAAGAAATCAAATATGGATTATATTGATTAAATTATATCATTTTCAAGAGACTAAGATAGCTAAAGTAGTCATTAACCAAATGCAAATAGATACACGAGAACATGAAACAAAACATTGATATAATGAAAAGCTAAAGCTGTAGCAGAATATCAAATTCCGTCTCAGTCTATATTAAAATTCCATATCATTGTTCTCCCACGAATGAGGATGTTCATTATTACAAAAATAATAAGTATTTATAAGTTTCTCCACAAGGTAAAACCTCCCTGTGGATAGTATCAAACTGTTTACATAATCTGGGAAAATATCCCCAAGATCAACTAAACTAGGAAAGTAAAATGCAAGTAAAATATTTCAAATATCCTCTAACTGCTCATCAAATCCAATTCCATTTCGAATTCACCTGAAATGGACCATAAATCACAAATTAGAGATATATCTTATTAATAAAACAATAAAAATTTGATTCTACAGACTTAGCTACATAATCATTTGATTTTGTAGCTGGTCTAAAATAACATACAGGATCAGAATTGAAATCAAATCAAATCTTTTTAAAAGAATTAAATCCAATTATCTTCCAATGATTACTTGAAAACGAATCAAAATGATTTTATCATTCATCATTAAACATGATCAAAATGATTGAATTGAAAACAGAGATAGGAATACTCTGTTCTTCTGTTACCACAAAATCGGGTAAATGAGTCACAATCAAACATCAATAAGATTGTTTCATATCCAATTGAAAAATATATCATATGTAATTGTTGAACAATCGATACAATCTGATCCAACAAAATCACTTTCCACCTGTTATAGTTATAACAACATAGCAAAAGATTCATATCATTTAATCAAATACAAAGATAGAAAGACTATTTTGATTATGGGTAAATGAAATCATACGTAACAACATCAATCAAACAGAATTTTTCATAGATCTCGATCGCTGATCCTTGCACAATCAACAGACAGGATCGATTAATTATGATCACAACCATAACTAAATCGACAGAAGTGATAATTGTAAACTGGGAAAACAATCGAAACAAATCATGACTGAGTTTAATATAGAAATAAATCGTGAATCTGGATATAGTTAATCTCGTTCTACGAATCAAATTCAAACAGAGTATCCATTGCCATTACGAATCCAACTGATAATGGTCGAGCTAATAGTAAACCAATGCGAATTAACCGGTTGGGTTTTTATCATAATCTTTATTGATCAGGAGCTCAGGACCAAGTGTCATAAAAATGCTCAAAATTGAACTTGCTCAGAATTGGTTGAAGTTGGAACGCCTGGATAAGTCTCGTCGATACGATCCTGCTGGCGCAAACGACACGCAAAACCGACTCTGCATCACAAAGATATCTCAGTCAGAAATTTCTTATTTCATTATATAAACAAAAAATATATATAATGAAATTATAAAAAGGAAAAATTAAATGAAAAAAAAAAAACATTAGGAAATGGGGTTTTGTTAACAAAAAATTTAGGTGGGCGCGTAGGCCGCCACCTGGCACTAAGACCCTTTGGTTAATTAAACATAAAGACTTTGGCAGGCGGAGCAAATGTATTATTTTACAAACTCATTTTTTTTAACACATTAAAACACAACGCATACGAGATTCGACCGTGGGTCGATGCCACAACAGCCCCGCGCCCTAACCACTTGGGCTAGAGCTGCTAGTTATATGGCAAGTGGCACTTTTATTTTAAAAAAAGAGCACACATGGTGGAGGCGCGTGGAAAAGGGGGGGCAGCCCCTAAGGCCCAACCTCATGTGCACAAGACCGCGCAGCATGACCAAGCCCCTAACTAGCAGTTGGCGCATTTTTTGGGCGGACTCCGACAATTTTGATCTTTTTGCTAATTTTAGTGAGACTAACTCCCGCTACTCCTAATTTGGTGGAGTTTTGTTGGGGAAAAGAGGGAGGAGTCAGTTATTGGGATATCTCGGGCTAGAGGAAACCATTCTTGACGAAATTTTGGTCGATTTTGGGTCTCTTCGACCTTCTGGAGCCAATGGAGTAGGTTTCAGGTCATTTGCAGGTGATTTTGCTTCGTGGAAGTTCCAGGAGCCATTAAGGCCAAAACAGTTTGGGAGCTGCATTGGGATTTGTGCAGCCAGTGAATGTGGAACGAAGGTCATTCCTGAAGTTTTTCAGCATTCTGAATCCATTTCTATAGCTCATTTTTCCTGTTGAGGCTTTCTTCTCATTGTTTAGCTTCAGGGAAGCTTTCAGGGCCACCGGGGCCATTTCAGTGCTTGAGCTGTTTGGAGTCTCTGTTCATCCATTTTTGGTGATTCAAAAGCCTATGTCTGATATTTTCGACCTTCTGAATCTGATGGCAGAGGTTTCAGAACCATTGGAGGTCATCTTCACCTCGAAATTATACATGCAAGATTAAAAGGCCACCAGGGCCATTTGGGGAAAGTACTGTATAAGGTACAATGTCACTGTTTAGTGTTTGGGAAAGAGCATTTTCAGCTAATTCCTATCTTCTGATTCTGTATTTACAGTCAGATTTGTCTTTTGAGACACTCATGTTCTTGTATTATCATTTGTAGCATTTTTAATACAAGAGGACAAGCCTAGTTTGGGAGGTTTGGTCCAGCAGAGGTAGCCTGAAGTGGGTGAACTGCTTTATCATTTTGGTTGCTGTGATTTTGATGTGTTCTTGCTGCATTTGATACTGTTGTGTATTAGTTCATAACACATATGTAATCTTGTAAAAGGACATTCCTCACACATGCACTATGACAAGAAGAACCAAGAACTAAACACATAAACCCTTTTTGCACATTTTAACACATGAAGCCAGGACCTGTTAAGGTTTAATTTAATGAGGAAAATGGATACCTTGCACCCTTAAACAAGTACCTTCCATTTTCAGATCATTTATGAATTGAATCTATTCATGATTTGGGTGTGTTTGTACAGAGTCACATTGGAAATGATCCGGATTGTATTCCTGTTGCTCGAAAGTCATATGTGACATAAAACCGTAACAATTAACCTTATCAAAATTGTTGCCAATCATAGCATATGCATTATAGTGAAATCAAAACGAAATGTGATTGTGTTCTAAATTGGATATGAGAAACACTTCCTGCCTTGAATAGGTACAAACAAATTCGATTGACAGTAGAGAATTCATTTTAATTCAATCAAACAAATCAAATCCACACCAAGATCAATCAAATCGATGAAAATCCAATCGAAGCTAAACTGGGAAAATGAACTTCCATTTTAGTCAAAGCAAAGCTATGTATAGAATGCATACAATGTAACCGAGCCAATCAATGTTGTAAAGAGAACTGTTTAAAACCGAATTCGAATCGTTACATAAACAAGTGATATCGAAATATACCTGTGTGATGCCGAGGTCGTTCAATTATGCCAACTTAGAATTCACGATAGCTGTGGCTGATTCCACATTTTTAAACAAGATGGATCCTGTCGTCCTTTGTTTCTTATCAGTGGCTTGTAGCTTATCCCTTTGACTGGTAAGCAATGCAACCTGGTCCTCCAAAGAGTGAATTCTTGATTGGAGAATAGGAACATCCAGATAATATCGCTCTAACCACGAACCGCATTGATCACAGGGTGGCAATGGGGTTTTAGACAGAGCAGGAGAGGGTTTGGATAAATGATCAGGGGCTTCACAAGGAAAATTAATGCCTGGGTAGTTAGGGTCGTCCTATAGGCAGGGGGGTAGGTTTGTCACAAAGTCATACGAGGGTTCGACACACAAACCTTGCGAATAGGGGTATTCTCTAGCCAAGAAACGCTCCACTTCTAAATCGGAGTCCTCACTCAACACGATAGAGTTTGGATCGACAAGAGGTTTTGGCTTATTTCTTGCCATTCGTGAAATTAAACGAGCATTCTTTTTGCCCTTAGCATTTACAGTGGGTTTTTCCTTGGGATTTTTTCGCACAGGCTTAACAGTCTCGACACCCTTAGTCACAATATGGGGTAGGTCGGTAGGAAGGTCGGCCAATGGTTTGGGTAGTAGGGTATGGTAGGGTACTGGAGGTACAACCTTGACCTCGCTCACCACTGGTTTGTCGACCTCTATAGGGTTCGAATCCTCAAAATCATTCCGAGCAATGAAATTGCTCCAACAATCTCTGTGTAGACTCAAATGATAGACAACAATAAGCTTAACCAGCCCATAATGAAAAAGGCTACTATCAGCCTGATTTCTTTTGTACTTATTAGACATTTTAAACAGGATTCTATGCAAATAATAGGGCATATTGAGCTGATAACCCATAAAAACCATAAGCAAACGAAGGTGGTGTAAGAAAACAAACCCGTACTGACCTTCGCAGGTGATAAACTGTTTGATTATCATCAATAAATCATGCCAACATTGTTTAAGCATAGTTACTGGCAAACCTTTATCACAGGAGGTGATTTTACATGACTGGAAGAGCAGTGTCCATGGGACCTCCTCTACTTTGCAATTCTTGGACCATCGTTGTCCAGTGGCAGGCAAACCCGTAGCAAGACTGATAAACTGTTCATCAATTTCCAATTGAACATCGCCGACCTTGGCTCAACATCCATCAAAGGTCAAAGAAAATTGTAAAGCTACGTAGAGGTTAAAACCCTCGAATTTTTGTATAAATGGAAGCCACCCATTTTCCTCGAGGTCACTGCGGGCACTGTCAAACATCAACAGGGCCTGGCTGCCATTGGGTTCAGCTCGGACGACTGGGGCCATGGTGCGAGAACATGGTAAGTGTTTGGTTCGAATTCACCAATGCACAGGAGCAGAGTCATTCAGTCTAACAACAATGAACGATCAAAGGGGAGAGCATTAATGTGCGCATGCGAGGGTGGTGGAGTTATTCACCGCCATGCACAATAGTTATGGTAAAGTACAACCGCCAAGTTCAACCTCTATTCAAACAATCATAGCATAGTTCAAAACCAAAAAATCAAATGGTGAGTATTATGCCAACGCGCCAACACAACTATAGTTTTTAAACCATCGACATTCAATGTGTAACCAACCCCAAATTTTAACCATGCGCCAATGTATAAATCAAAAGTTTTAAACCATTGTGCCAATCGATACTCATAAAATTTACAAGCCAAGAGCCATAAAAAGATTATCATAAGGATCACATCCTATATAAAAACAAAAATAAATCATGACCCCTATGCAATTCAATGACTAGGCAAGTCACAAAAACATAAATCGATATTCTCAATGCCTCACCAGTTTAATAAAATCAAGTTATGCAATCAGTATAAGAATGTCCAAATAGGCATAGTTCGAAAATCCTTTCAGCCACATAATGATAAACCAAAGGTAAGTGCCATAGAAAATATCGATAAAAGATGACGACAATTCATATAGTGATCGAAATGTGACCTTGAAAGGAAAAGTTTTCACGTTTATAGTCGTGAAAACTTAAAGGAGACCAATTTGCAAATGTCGCAAGAAATAAAAATATCGTCTATTTGAAAAATGCGACAACAATTTGAAGTTCAAAAGACATAGGTGTAGGCATCTTATAGGACAATAGAAAAAATTGAATTGGCTGCCAACAATGGTGACACACTGGTAGAAGCAATTATCTCTGTCAAAATAAATAAATTCAGATTAGGACAGCAAAGAAAATTTTAACTCAAAAACAACAACCAGAAAATCGTACAAACATCGTTATTTACCATTTTTTCCAGCGATGTTTTAAAAGATGAAAACTGATAACAATCTTAAGATCAGCAAGTCACGATATTAAAGATAAAATCTTCAATACTGTTGGCATGGCCATTGTTGCCAGCAGGCGTCCATAGCCTCGACAGGGTTTCCATTTAACCCACTCTAACATCTGTATCCTGTCAAGAAGCTCTAGATCAGAATAAAGGACATTAAAGAGGTTTCTCATATTTTTTACAGATTTTCATGTACCCGACATTGCTTCGCTGCCAGCGGCCCTGTTCAGTACCCCGGCGAAGTTGTCTTGGCGCCATGCATGCATTTACCCACTGCCAACGGACCTGTTCAGTATCCCGGCGGGTTTACAAGCACTTCCCACAGCTCTTATTAATATTTTTATTTTGTTTTTCTTTTTTAGATATATAGCTGAGCGGGGTGACGCTGATAATCTTGAGATTTTAACATATTTTTTCAGACCTCATCAGAATTTTTTAACACTGTCCTTTACTTAGCTCTAGAAATGTTTTATTTATAAAAACAACTTCCTATGACAGGGAGACATCTTTTTGAGTCATTCCTTTACAGAAAAGGGACAGCATAAAAAGATAATAGATGATCATGACAAACTTTGCTCAGAGATTGAAATCAGTAAACTTCTTTCAAACAACAAAATTTTTCCAATGCAGATATCAATAATACATCACTGATGTTTGTACAAACTTTCAGAAGTTATTTCAGCGAAGAAATTTTTCTAT
>ML803254.1:158373-171197 GCA_009831015.1 Picea engelmannii
CCAACTTTTCAGCAATTAAAAATGGCCCAAGCCATAAGTTTTGAAACTTGGTGTGCTCACCCTTTCCTTCGTGTGGTTTGTCCCACTTTAAGACGAGATCGCCTACTTCAAAATTCCTATCAGAAGCAGAATTAGAATCGAACAAGCTTTTAATCAATTGTTGATGTTGATCTAATTTATGCTTAGCTTGGGTTCTTACTTCTTCCAACTTCATCAAAGCGTTAATGTGGCTTTCTAAAGGAGGACAATCTTCTTCTTGGAATTTTTGTGACAACTGAAGTGAAGGAAGAAGAATGTGAGGTGGCAGAATGGCTTCTCTGCCATAAACGAGAAAAAAGGGGGAGTTACCTATAGTGGCTTTGGGTGTTACTCTATCAGCCCACAATGCGTTCAGTAGTGCATTGTGCCAATTCTTGTGATTTTCAGCCACTGTCCTCTTGATAATTTTGATCAAGTTCTTGTTTGTTGATTCTGCTAAGCCATTGCCCTGGGGGTAGTAACTAGCAGAATACTTCAGCTTTATTCCTTTCTCCAAAGTGAACTCACTCATCTCAAGAGAAGAAAAGTATGAAGCGTTTTCAAAGACTAGAAAATCAGGTATATCGAAACGAGTGATAATATTCAAGTTCAGAAAATCAATCACCTGACTTGTGTTAACAGTTCTTAGCACGGCAGCTTCAGACCATCGTGTAAAGTAATCTGTGGCTGTCACAATATACTTGTGTTGTTGTGAGGACGGAGGGTTAATAGGACCTATGATATCAAGGCCCCATTGCTGGAAAGGAGAATCTACTGAGACAGGTTGCAAGGGAAAGGCTGGTTTTTGCAACCGCCCTGATGCTTTCTGACAGATGATACATTTACGACACAAGGCATGGGCGTCCCTAAAAAGCTTGGGCCAGTAGTAACTGGCTCTTAGAACCTTATGAGAAGTGATGTCACCATCGAAGTGACCACCAGCTTCTCCTCCATGCAACTCACGCAAGACTTTGTCTGCTTCGTCTTTTTCAAGACAACGCATCAGTACGCCGTCAAAATTCTGACGAAACAGTATACTGTTAACTAGATGAAAGGAGGCAGACTTTAGTCTCAATGCTCTTCTTTTGGTGGGGTCAAGGTGACGGGGTGCTGATCCATGTTCAAGACAGAATCTAATATCGTCGTACCAAGGACTAAAGAGGTTTTGTGCGCAACAAATGAAACTTTGATTGCGTTCTTCTGGGTTTGACGTATCACTATCTTCTTGTTGTCCTATTTCTAAATCAACAACCAACTTACACAATCATTGGCCTCTCACGATCTGATCCGGGGTGATCTCCAAGTCATACTCCTACAAGGAGGTGACCCAGTTGGCTCTCTTCTCTCCTAACTCCTTCTGTACTAACAAGTTCCTTATGGCAGGGTAGGGTACAATGAATTTCATCCTTGACTTCAAAAGATAGGACCGGAAATGATTGACTTCTTTGAAAACAGCGTAGTATTGTCGATCGACCGCTGGGTAGTTAAGTTCGGCACCTTTGAAAGTAGAGCTCATAAAGGCGATGGGTACTTCATTGTTCTCGGAATTCTTCTGAGTTAGGACTGCGGCATAGGAACGATCGGAGGCAAAAGTATAGAGTGTAAAATCTTGAGAGAAGTCAGGGCTCATGAGAGATGGAGCATCTATTATGGCCTTCTTTATGGCATTAAAAGCTTGGTTTTCTGTGGGTCCCCAGTGATATTGGGTGTCTTTCTTAATCAAGTTTTGTAGAGGCCTGACCATTTCGGAGAAACTGGGGACAAATCTTCTCACGAAATTAATCTGGCCTAAGAAAGACTGCATGGATTTTTTGGATGTAGGTGGGGGAAGTTTAGCGATGACTTGAGTCCTCTCAGGGTCAATAATCATTCCATCACTAGACACAATAAATCCTAAGAGTTTACCCTGTTCTACTGCAAAGATGGACTTCTTGGGGTTCAAGGAGATGTCGTATTTACGACATCGTAGCAGAACGACTCGTAACTAAGCTAGATGATCGTCTTTGTTTTTAGAATAAACGGTCACATAATCTAAGTAAACTACTATGAAGTGATTGATTAAGCCTCGAAAAGCAATGTATGTTTCTCTCTGAAAGGTAGCACCAGCATTAATCAATCCAAAGGGCATTTTGCGATAAGCGTAAGTGCCCCACGGGGTATGGAAGGTAGTTTTTAGTTGGTCTGGCGGAGACATCAAGACTTGGTTGTATCCGGAGAAACCATCCAGTAAGGATAGTCTATCGGAACTAGATACTTGTTGAAGGATCTGGTCCATGGGCGGGACAGGATAATTGTCTTTGTCAGACACTTTGTTGAGGTTTCAAAAATCGACGCAAAGTCGGATTTCCCCATTTTTCTTTCGTACTGGGATGAGGTTGGAAACCCACTGAGTGTGTCTAACCGGAAAAATTATTTTAGCACCTAGGAGTTTATTCAATTCTTTTTGAACGGTCAGTTCAAGTTTAAGATGCATTTTCCTCAATTTCTGTTGGAAGGGTAAGGTTTGGGGCTTCATCGGGATGACATGCTGTATAATATTAGGATCGAACGTTTTGAGATCATCGTATGTCCATGCAAATACATCCTTAAATTCTTTAAACAATTTGACAAAAGCAACTTTTTCTTGTCTAGAACATCCCAAGCCTATATTGATACACTAAGGATTTTCACTAGTCCCTAAATTGACTTTTTCATAAGACAACAAGGAACTATTAGTTTTGCAATTGACCGTCTTTTTAAATTTATCTTCAAAATCATAAAACTTTTCTAATCTAACTATTGATTTGGGTATGAAATTTACCATGTATGATAGAGATTCAGGAGATTTCGGATCAGGTATTACCGTAAAATCATGCAAATTGTCATCGTGCATGTGTTCATCTATCACTGCACCTTGAAAGGTTTCTTCCATGTGCAGAAAGTTAATGATCTGCTGATCATAGTCAAATACTCTCCAGTTTGTGATATTGTTAGGAATAGATGGTCGAAACAATAGCTCGATAAGGAATGCATTTGGGGATAAGCCTTCTGCAGGAAGAAGTTTAGAGGCTACATTAGCTAGTATATCTGCTTCAGCATTATTTAATCTAGGAATGGAATTTATATTGAAAGAAGAAAATTTATTCATTAAACTCCATACCTCAGACTGGTAACTTTTGAGATGCGGGGAAAGACAGTGTATAGAGTCTATTACCTGTCTAACTACTATTTCAGAGTCGCCAAATACAACCAGATTTTGAATGTTCATATCCAAGTCTTTTCTGAGACCTTGCAGTAAAGCCTCATATTATGCGGTATTGTTAGTACATTCAAATTCTAGTCTACAAGCCATTAATGTCTTGTTACCTGCCGGATCGATAATGATGCAGCCTGCACCAGCTCCTTCTTTAGACTTGGAACCATCGAAATATAGAGACCAAATTTGATTTCCATAAGGCTCATGGGACTGTTGCATAGAAGTTGTTGGTTGCACATATGCTATGATCTCGGACTGTTGTTCAGGATTGATGATAGGTGAAACTTCAGCCATGAAATTTCCGAAGAAGGTGTCGATCCCTTGGACTTTGGGTGAATCAACAGGAGGTGTTTACGGTTCATTAGGTTCGTTCAAATCCTTGACCGTGAACTTAAGGTAACGCTCACAATTCACCCTGATCTTGTTGGGCTCACCATTCTCTGGAAGCCATAAGTGAGACCAGTCCGTCGCGAAGTAACCATGTAGCTACTCCGACCAGTCCCTGCTCAAAAACAGACCATACACTTCTGGAATATCCACCACAATTATATCAATAACCCGATAAACCTTTGGGTTAGACAATAATCTAACTAATACATTTTTTAGTTCGCCTATAACTTTAACATCTGTTCGATCAAGTTGTATGATTCTCAAATAAGATGGTTCTACTTCAACATTAATCTTTTGGCAGATAGACCAAGGCATTACATTTGATGATGCTCCTGAGTCAACCATACAATTATGCACATTTCTATTGAAAATCTCAAAAGTTAAAAGAAAAGGAGGTACATTCTTGCGAGTACTTATAGTAGTAGCTTGTGGTTTCTTACTCGCAGTTTCTAATGCTAATTTATCTACATTATTTACATTATTTACATTATTTACAGGGGCTACAGGAAGGCTTCCTTTATCTTGAGAATCAGGATTATTTTTAGTGGAAGTCTTCTGCAGAACTTTGTTTTGCACAACCTTGTTACCATTTGAATTACCATTCTTGCCGTTCTCTAAAATATTTTTCAACATCTTCTGTAACAAAAACGGAAACTTCAATAACTCATAAATAGAAATGTTAGCCCTTAATTTTTTAAGATCTTCAACAACATCGTAATCTAATTTGGGGTTGACATTGCTCTGTTTAGTTTCTGCTGATTTAGATGGCTTTGGAGGTGAAGCTGTAGTGCTCTCGGTAGAAGGCTTGTTTGTTGTATTACTCCTAGTGTTATAAGGGTGAACAGTCTCGAAGTTGGCTTGAAAGATGATGTCTGAGAAATGTCCAAAGATGTTTGGAGAAGACTCTTCTTCTTGAACTATTTCCTGTTCAACCTCCTCCTGAGGGACATCAGGGGGCATCAAGTTATCTTGGGCTTCTAGAATTGTCTGAAGGGCATATTGCAAACTCTCTAGATTCAAGCCTTCTGGGTTTGGGTTAGGTCGGTTGGTAGGAAAAGGATTTCGGAAAGGGGGTTTACAGGGTCCTTTACTCGAGGAAGCTTCTTCAATCGACCTTTTTAAATCTATAACTTGATTAGATAGTTTTTGAACAACTTTAGTTAAATTTTCCAAATCAGATTTTTCAGGTTGTGTTTTACTCTGTGTGGGTCTGGGGAGAATTTCAATCTTCTTTTTGGAAGAAGAAACAGTCTCAGTTTCGTTGCTAGAAGAGTCCTTAAGACTAAGTATATCTTTTTCAATCTGACTAGCCTCCTCAAAGGCTTCTAACAAAGTGGCATTTTTAGAACGTTTGACCCAAATAGCTATTCTTTGGTGTAGAGATTTAGTGTAATAAGCTATTACAAGACTCTCAGCAGGCATAGAATCTGTAGGGATTCGATTTTTAAGTGTTAAGAATCTTTGATTAAAATCTTTAACTTTTTCTTTTGGGTTGATTTTTAAGCTTGAAAGATCCATGACTAAGACTTTCGGAGGTTTACCATCTTCGAATTTTTCCAGAAAGAATGACTCAAACTTTTCCCAAGACACTATTGTATGGGGCTATTGGGAAAAGTACCAAGTGGATGCATTACCCTCAAAAGTATAAGGGAACAACCTATAGACAACGTCTTCATGTTCAACATTACAGAGTCTGATGGCTAACATAAATTTTTTGATATGATCTTCGGCTATCTGTTTTGAATCGGGATCAAACTTAGGAAGCCATTTCTCCGGGTGTTTAGGTAAAGGGTGTTGGGCTCCAAGTACAGCTACAGCATCCTGGTCCAACCAAGGTCTAGCAGGGTTGTTCTGATTAGCCATTGGGGTAGTGGGTGTGGAAGGATGAGAAGGTGAATTGCCTTCGTCTGAAGAGGAGTCTCCTCCAGCAGAGGAAGGAGATGAGGGAGGTGGTGATGGAGGTGTCCCAGATCCTCCTGCAGTAGGAATTGTGATTGGATCTGTAGGATTCATTGTGAGGTTAATGTCACCTAATTTTTCTCTGATATCAGAGAAGTATAAATGTTGACCCCACGGATGGTTTGGTTGCCTAAGACAAGCTAAGGCACTATGTGTTTTAATAAGAGATTGACGGATAATCTCTTGTGTGTCACCACCTGTAGGATTAGGGGTTGTTGGCTCAACTGTGATCTGCGGATCTTCGGTTGAAGTAGTTGTTGTTTGAGGGGGAATATTATCTTGTGAATGGATTCTAGTCACTATAGGTGAGTGATTAGGGGGGGAGGAGTCTTGCAACCACCTCGTGCCATTAATTAAGTTCAGGCCCTCCTTCTAGCGCCATTTGTTGACAGGCGAAATTGACCGTCCATCAACTGAGAGAGTGGAACCGGTCCGGGGTTGTCTAATAACCCAAGCCATTTGGACTGAACCACCCTGACGGGTTTAACGGCTCCATTGGCCATTCTAAGGTTCTAAGAAAACCAAAGAGAAAACTAATATAAACTAACTAATCTAACTAAAACTAAATAAAACAAACTAAATACAAGAAACTAAACTAACTAACAACAATTAAAACATCTATTACTAATACTAAAACAAACTAATACACTAATCTAATTAAAACAAACTACTAAATAAATTAAATAAGACTAATTATAAACTACTAATTACTATTACACTAACTCTAATAATTAGTTATCTAATTAATAATTGAATTACAACTTATTCACAAATATACAATATCTACAACTTGCAGATTTGAATAAAACCTGTAAAACTCATTTGATTTCTGCCCTAAGATAGCGAGAGATATTTTTGTTGATTTTTTTTTTTATTTTTATAAATAAAAATTAAAACTTACTGAAATTAAACAATCTAATATACTAACTACACATATATATCTAACTAAAATTATATCTAAACTAAACTACTAATAAATATACTAAACAAACAAATGACAAACTGACCTGGAAACGCTGCCAATTTGTCCTGTGTATGATGACTTCGAAGCTGGTCGGAGGAAGGAAACTCGCACAGGTTAATCCAGAAGCTTCTCATAAATGATAGGCTATGCTACTCTTTGAGTTGTTTACAGGACAAACAAGACATAAAAAATCATAACAATTATATGATTTATAAATCTCTACAATAAGGGAAACCTGTTATGTAAAAACTTATACTTGATAATTCAACTTATGAATAAGAGAAATCTGTCATTCACAAACTAAATCAAGTAACTGCTATGTTTTTTATACACTTGGAAGAAATCAGATATGGATTATATTGATTAAATTATATCATTTGCAAGAGACTAAGATAGCTAAAGTAGTCATTAACCAAATGCAAATAGATACACGAGAACATGAAACAAAACATTGATATAATGAAAAGCTAAAGTTGTAGCAGAATATCAAATTCTATCTCAGTCTGTATTAAAATTCCATATCCTTGTTCTCCCACGAATGAGGATGATCATTACTACAAAAATAATAAGTATTTATAAGTTTCTCCATAGGGTAAAACCTCCCTGTGGATAGTATCAAACTGTTTACATAATCTGGGAAAATATCCCCAAGATCAACTAAACTAGGAAATTAAAATGCAAGTAAAATATTTCAAATATCCTCTAACTACTCGTCAAATCCAATGCCATTTCGAATTCACCTGAAATGGACCATAAATCACAAATTAGAGATATATTTTATTAATAAAACAATAAAAATTTGATTCTACAGACTTAGCTACAGAATCATCTGATTCTGTAGATGGTCTAAAATAACATACAGGATCAGAATTGAAATCAAATCAAATCTTTTTAAAAGAATTAAATCCAATTATCTTCCAATGATTACTTGAAAACGAATCAAAATGATTTTATCATTCATCATTAAATAGGATCAAAATGATTGAATTGAAAACAGAGATAGGAATACTCTGTTCTTCTGTTACCACAAAATCGGGTAAATGAGTCACAATCGAACAACAATAAGATTGTTTCATATCCAATTGAAAAATATATCATATGTAATTGTTGAACAATAGATACAATTCGATCCAACAAAATCACTTTCCAGCCGTTATAGTTATAACAATATAGCAAAAGATTCATATCGTTTAATCAAATACAAAGATGCTACGGGTTTGTCTGCCACTGGACAACGATGGTCCAAGAATTGCAAAGTAGAGGAGGTCCCATGGACACTGCTCTTCCAGTCATGTAAAATCACCTCCTGTGATAGAGGTTTTCCAGTAACAATGCTTAAACAGTGTTGGCATGATTTATTGATGATAATCAAACAGTTTATCACCTGCGAAGGTCGGTACGGGTTTGTTTTATTACACCACCTTCATTTGCTTATGGTTTTTATGGGTTATCAGCTCAATATGCCCTATTATTTTAATAGAATCCTGTTTAAAATGTCTAAGAAGTACAAAATAAATCAGGCTGATAGTAGCCTTTTTCATTATGGGCTGGTTAAGCTTATTGTTGTCTGTCATTTGAGTCTACATGGATATTGTTGGAGCAATTTCATTGCTCGGAATGATTTTGAGAATTCGAACCCTACAGAGGTCGACAAACCAGTGGTGAGCGAGGTCAAGGTTGTACCTCCAGTACCCTACCATACCCTACTACCCAAACCATTGGCCGACCTTCCTACCGACCTACCCCATACTGTGACTAAGGGTGTCAAGACTGTTAAGCCTATGGGAAAAAAGCCCAAGGCAAAACCCACTGTAAACACCAAAGGAAAAAAGAATGCCCATTTAATTTCACAAATGGAAAGAAATAAGCCAAAACCTCCTGTCGATCCAAACTCTATCATGTTGAGTGAGGACTCTGATTCAGAAGTGGAGCATTTCTTGGCTAGCGAATACCCCTCTTCGCAAGGTTTGTGTGCCAAACCCTCATATGACTTTGTGACAAACCTACCCCCCTGCCTCCAGGATGACCGTAACTACCCAAGCATTAATTTTCCTTGTGAAGCCCCCGGTCATTTATCCAAACCCTCTCCTGCTCTGTCTAAAACCCCATTGCCACCCTGTGATCAATGCAGTTCGTGGTTAGAGCGATATTATCTGGATGTTCCTATTCTCCAGTCAAGAATTCACTCTTTGGAGGACCAGGTTGCACTGTTTACTAGTCAAAGGGATAAGCTACAAGCCACTGATAAGAAACAAAGGACGACAGCCTCCATCTTGTTTAAAAATGTGGAATCAGCCACAGTTGTCGTGAATTCTAAGTTGGCATAATTGAATGGCCTCGGCATCACACAGGTATATTTCGATATCACTTGTTTATATAACGATTCGAATTCGGTTTTAAATAGTTCTCTTTACAGCATTGATTGGATCGGTTACATTGTATGCATTCTATACATAGCTTTGTTGAGAAATACTGAGAGGGGGGGGGTGAATCAGTATTTGAGAAATAATATTTTTCTCTGTTTTCACTAAAAACCTTAGGCTACTTTATAGAGATAAGAGTGCATTCAGAGATCTTTCATTATTCATCAGATGTCTATTAAGCAATAAAATAGTGTAGTAAAAACAAGCAAACCAACGCACATGAGTAAGACACATGAACACCAAGATTTTAAGGTGGAAACCCAAATCAGGAGAAAACCACCGCTACCGTTGTCTCTGTCTTCAATGATTATTATTAAGAAAACGTTCTACAATAGTGTACTAGTGCAGACTCATACTAGTACGCAGGCTTCTACCTGCAGGAGGCTACAACCTTCTCTCGTTTACCAGCCTTTCCTGGAAGGGAGCTTCAGCCCCCTGAAGATAGCACCAGTTTCTACTGGTAGGATGCTTCTACTAAAGGGTTAAACCCTCAGATTCACTGCTGACCACGTTTCATTAATTTTCACACTGGATCAGGCAGTTTCAACCCTTTGTACATTTTTCAGCAACCATATTTTGCCCAAAACTTTAGAATATCAGCAATAACCCAGACTTCAATATGCATTCAACATCCTTCATCATAGATCCTAACTTTCATATGCATATTTAATGTGAATGACCCGTATTGATCAGTAATAATATGTGTTGCTGAGTAGTTCAGATCTATTATAACTTACCAGGATTCATTGTAGTTCTGCCACCTGCACAAATGACCTCAGCGACCTGTAGATGTGCCTACTGTCAGGAAATGGCCTCCACATCCTCTAGAAGGGACCCCTGCAACCTATCACCATCCTTACCATCCTTACCGTCCTTACTGGCCTACTTTGCTTCTTTGGATCACTTGTAGAAAGGGCATCGACCCCTTCTTAAACCCATGGATCCAGGACCCGTTCAACGTTCATTGGGTCCCATATTTATTGCTCGGGGGAAATCGGGTCCCTTTTTCTTCTTTTTAAAATTTGAATTAAACCTACTCACCCCTTTTTTAATTAGGTTTCGGCATTCCATGCGCTGGCCCTCCTGAGCTTAGCTCCCGGTCAATGTGACCGTCACACCGTGACCACAACCTTACCCCGTCGGGGCTACAGGGCTTGTGATGCCTCAATGCATACATCACATGATTCCCGATCATCCAAATCCGATGCTCCGTTACACTGACAGCTGGCCTCCACTATGCCTCTATCCTCCTGCTCTGTTGTGCTGACAGCTGGCCCCCACTCATCGGGGTTTCACAGATCGCGATTCTGACTTGAACAAAACTCTTTTCAACGGGATCCCCGATTTCCCGATGAACAAAATGCTGATGGTGCCTTGATCTTCGACACCTGTCCCTCAGATGGACGGTCCCCATCCCTCCGGGATTTCGACACTTTCGATGTCAATTGACTTTGTCATTTCAAAGTCCCGATCGTCGATGCCTCTGCTGACATCACACGTGGTTTGACATGTGTTAGATCCTACCACGTGTCACTCTGATTCATGACTTACATGTGCCTGAAGTGTTGAGTCTGCCTGACACCTGTCATTCCCTGGTTGTGCCACGTGTCCCTAGCTGACGTGGTCTACTGTTGTGAGTTGGATCAATGGTTCAGGTGCAATCTTGGCTCAACGGCTACGATTGAATCGCAATATCGTGTTTCATGATTTCAGAGTTTTTGATGTAGTGTGTTCTTGACATTTCAAAGTCCTGATTCCTGAAACTCTGACCAGGGCTAGGATCTAAGGTTTAGATTCATTCTGGATTCAACGACTGTGATTAAATCGCAAAATCGCATTTCGCGATTTTGGAGTTCTTGATGTCAAGAGATTTTGGCATCACAAAGTCCCGATCCCCGATACTCCGATACGGGCTGTGATCAACAGTCCATATCACTTCTTATCCAACGACTGTGATTACATCGCGAAATCGCATATCGTGATTTCAGGGTTTTCGTTGTCATTGTTCACGAGACTCGTGAAACTCCGATTCTCGATTCTTCGATGGCTTATCTCCTTCGTAGCTTCTGCAGATCTGACGGCTGTCACATGCTTGCTTCAACGGCTGCGAACAAGTCATGAAATCGCATATCGCGATTTCGTGGTTTTTGTTGTTGAATGAATTGGACATTTCAAAGTTCCGATCCCCGATTCTCCAATGGCTTATCTCCCTCGCAACTTCTCCAGATCTGACGAATGTCAGCGGTGCTCTGCAGCAATCATACGCGCCCATCCAAAACTCAACCATACACTGATTTTCTAACATGAAAGCTCTTCTTCCTCCTTTGTCTCATCCTTTGCCATCAATGAAAATATTTCCAACAATCTCCCCCTTTGTCATTGATGGCAATACTCTTCCTCTGTCTGCAATACTCTTCCTCAGCAATACTCTTCCTCTTGTCTTTTTCCTCCCCCTTTGACATCAATGGAAAAGAGTGGACAATACCATGCTCCCCCTGAGACCATGTTGTATCTGCTTAATAATCCTTTGCATATGATCAATTCTCCCCCATAGCCAGAGCATTTAGAGATGCTCATCAACACCTTACAACTAATTGAGGCTTCTGTACTTAATTAGACCTGATCCTCTGCATGGCAGAGACTACTCCCAGTTTTTGTCGGAGATATTCGAATGCTTCCCTGGGTAGATGTTTAGTAAAGATATCAGCAACTTGTTCTTTGGAGGGAACATACTCCAATTTCACCTTTTTCTCAAGCACCTGTTCTCATAAGAAGTGATATTTGATGGGAATGTGCTTGGTCTTGGAATGCATAATAGGATTCTTTGAGATACTGATGGCACTTGTATTATCACACATAATAGAGATAGGAGATGAGCATTTGATTTGAAATTCTTGAAGGGTTTGCATCATGCAAAGAAGTTGAGTGCAACAAGATGTTGCAGCCACGTATTCTGCTTCTGCTGTAGATAAGGCAATGGAACTTTGTTTCTTGCTGAACCAACATACTAACCGGGGCCCCATGTAGAATGCACCACCACTAGTGATTTTTCTATCATCAACACTTCCAGCCCAATCTACATCAGTGTATGCATGAAGAGTAAGACCAGCATTCCTTGGATACCATAGTCCAAAATCTTGAGTTCCTTGTAGATATTTGAATATTCTTTTCACCGCTTGAAGGTGAGACTCTCTTGGATTGGCTTGAAATCGTCCAACAATCCCAACTGCATGCATAATGTCTGGTCTTGTCCCAGTGAGATATAGTAGACTTCCTATCATAGATCTGTATTCTGGTTGATTCACCGTGGGAGAATCATCATTAGAATTGAGATTACACCCAGTTATCATTGGTGTACTTACAGGTTTGCAATCTTCCATGCCATACTTCTTGAGGATTTTCTTAAGGTATTTTGTTTGTGATAGGAAAATGCCATCTGTTTCTTGTTGCACTTGTAATCCTAGAAAAAATGTTAGTTCCCCAAGTAAGGACATTTCAAATTCTTGCTGCATATCAGAAGCAAATTTCTGACTCGTGGATTCTTCATTGCTTCCAAAAATGATATCATCAACATATACAACTACAATTAGTAGTTTGTCATTTTCATTTTTTGTGTATAAGTTGCTATCAGCATATCCTTTTGAGAATCCTTGTTGATGGAGATATTTGTCAAGACGAGAGTACCATGCCCTTAGAGCTTGTTTGAGACCATATAGAGCCTTTTTAAGTCTACAAACAAGTTTTTCATCATTTCCAAAGATGAATCCTTCTGGTTGTTCTATATAAACTTCTTCTTCCAGGTCACCATTGAGAAAAGCAGATTTAACATCCATTT
>ML803254.1:202639-217691 GCA_009831015.1 Picea engelmannii
CCTCTCTTCTAGGATAACTCAATCCGTAAAGCATCTTCCCGTGAGGGATTTCACCATAAGGGGACCACTTTGGAGTTCATCCATTTTTACACCTTATCAATCATGGTAAGACAATAATGAGTCATCTATACATTTTTCCAACAATGCATCATATACCAATGAAACCACATCGATCCATCCTCATCATGTATCAATGAAAATTCATTGATCCATCTTCATCTATGCATTCTCATCAAGGACAATACATATTATATTACATCAATCATCAATCAATCAATCCTTTGACATCAATCAATCACTTGACATCAATCAATGACATTAATCAATCAAACCATTGGCATCAATGTCAACATCATCCAACAGTTCGGTGATGAGTGTTGATGGTATACCTCTAAACATGAAATAAAGTTGATTTAATAATGGATCATTGCTACTAGAGTTGAATCACTATATAAACTCTAGTTGGATAGACTGTGTTCTATCAGCAAGCTGGGTCTTGTGGAAAGTTGGGTCTTGATTGAGAGTTAGTGCTCTCTTGAGAGTTGGTGCTCTCATAGGAGTTGGTTCTCCTTACTTCAATTGGTGCTGAAACAAATAGTTGGTGTTGGGAAAATCCTTATTACTATATTCATATACATATACATTATACAAAATCTTATACACACATCTGGTATCTCTTGTCCATTGTGATTATGATTTAATTGTTCTTATTCTATTCAAATATGTTTTAACTGCTAACTTGTAAGAATAAAAGTTATAAAATTCCACACACTAATTCACCCCCCCCTCTTAGTGTGGGCGGTGTTTTCAACAACTTTCTCTTTCGAAGGAGAATAATATTTGGCTCGAGTTGCGATTGCAACTCCATTCTTCTTGGAGTCACCAGTACACATAAGGATATAAGACGTGGTAGAAGGAGAAGGTTGATCACGAATGACCAATTGGGCATACTGCTGAGAAGGAATGGTTGTGACAAGACAGTGGGTGTAGAAGGTTTCCCAGTCCCTTGCAGAAACTTAGTAACCTCAGCGCGTCATGGAAAATATTTTGTGTGATGATCATCACCACAGATAAGGAAAGGATAATGAGGTTTACATTTATCTTTATCATTAGCGAGCTGCATTTTGGGCTTCTGATATTGTTGAGTAGTATTTTTTTTCCTACTTATTCTTACCCTTCCCTTTATTTTTATTTTTATTTTTACCGGTAGGTGTAGATTGAACCAAATTAACTTCAGAGGTTTTACCAGAAGAAGGAGGAGTAGGAGTATTTTGTACATTAGAAGTGGTAGACTTGGGATTGGTATGACTGGCTTGTGTAGACTGAGTCTCGGAATGAAAGGTGCCAATCACACCATCAAGAGCATGAGAAGCTACTAGAAGTGTTGGGGTAGGATTAGTAGAAGGACAAGGAGTGTCAAGTATCAAGTCATAAAGTGTGCCCGTTTGTGAATAAACAAGATCTTGATAATGAGCATGACTAATCGCCTTCTCTTCAGTGACGAAACCACCCATGGAAATATCACAGACTATAGGCCCAATGATTGATTTCGTAAACCACTTAGCCAATAGTTGACCAGGAAGGGGAACTTTGATTAAGCGTCTTCTCCTCCATTCATGGATGTGATCAAAAATATGAGTGGAAGAATATTGTTTAAAAGAACCCAAAATTTTGGTTCATGTCTCATATCGAATTGGCAACTGGTAATGTGTTAAGAAGGCCATGGCTAGGGTATTGAAGTCATTAAAGAATATGCGTGGTAACTCAATGTACCATTTGGTTTCCAAACCTGTGAGATTTCATTGGAAAAGTCATAATCTTATAGAGTCATCCATCAATGAGTTGGAAGAACACCAAAGATGAAATGTCATGACATGATTATTTGGGTCTTCTCTCGATCGACCGTCAAATTTAGGAATGTCAGACGGTAATTTGGCTGGTATGACGGGCCAATAAGAAGAATGCAAAATAGGATCATTCAAAATACTAGATAAATCCGATAAATACAAAGTATCAAGAAGAGGCAACTGTCTGTTCACTTGAGGAAACTAGTAGTTTTGAGGAGGAAGTCCTGTAGGTATACCAGTAGGACCATAAGCAATATGTAGGTAGTTAGACAGTCTTGAAATATTTGGTTGTGGAGGGTTTTGAGTCAAACAACCACCAAGGTTTGGTTGATTACATATGTTCCCTTGGAAAGGAACATTAGACTGAAAATTTTTACCCCAAGTAGGATTCATAGAACTTGGATATGGTTGACCAATATTAGGGGGTGAAAAATAATTAACTTGAGGATGTTTCCCCTCAGACATTTGTTGATTCCATTGGAAAGGAAGATTCCAAGGTTGATATTGTAACACAAGTATACTTTGTCCATAAATTGGGCTATGGCCTCCATCTTGAGGTTTCCCCCCAAGTTGAGGTTGTCCCCCAATCTGAGGTTGCCACCCAACTTTAGGTTGACCTCCAACATGACTCTGAAAGACAGAAGTGACAGAATGGCTAGTGCCTACAACTGGATTTGATCCACTAGGTGTTTCAGGATAAATCTGTGAGTGCGGACATAAACCGATCTCCCTAGATCCACCTGGATCTAGAACAAAACAGGACAGAATAATACACTTTCCCCAGATCTAGCCTATTGAATGAACTAAGAGGTAAGGATTATGGACATACCTTATGAATGCTTTCCTTAGGTCTCTGTTATTTCAATCTTTTCTCTGATGCTCTTGTGTCATTTAGATCACAACAGTACAAACCAATCGAAGTAAAGGCAGATCAATATATTCAATAGCTAATCTATACATATGATCAAGGAGTTATGTAATAAAGTGACATCATCTTTATGGGAAAGGGACATATTATTGTATTGAATTAATTGAAAGTGAAACTTACAACCTGAGCCTTGATGTTGTAGATCTCCTTTCAATGGCTCCTAGCTCTGACACACACACTTGCTCATACATGAAGAAAATCAACCACTTTTGATGACTTTGTTGTTGTCTCTAGCTGTTGTAGCATCAGTCCTCCATACAGTCTTGCACTAATTCTCCAATCAATCTCTTGCTAGTTTTCTTCTAACCTTTTCCATGAGCAATCTCCTCAATATATAGGAGAAGATAGATTAGTTACTTGGATAGGAAATGATCCCAAGATATCAGGAAAACTAGTACATAGATAACCATTCGCTAGCCAACTCATTCTTCTCGAAGATTCCCTTCTAGAAGGTTCGAGAACTTCATCTTTTTCCTCTTTAAGAATATGTTCGCACCCTGACAGTTAGGTATAGTGCGAACCCCTCACACTCCAGCTTAATGCAGCCTGCGAGAATCAGGCATTCTCACAGGAAAATATATAGGCAGCCTACGAACCTCTTTAAAAAACATGACTTCTGGAAGCAGACAAGTGTAACTTTTCTCAAGAAAGTGTCCTTAGTGAAGAGTTTGATTTTCCATCATCATAACCTCATCGTAACCATCACGATGACCAAAATTGTGGATAACACTAGGGACAGGACGATTAGATACTCCAAAAAAAGGTGGAGGAGGAACATAAGTCTCCTCGGAGAGAACCTGGGTAGGTGTAGGGACAAACTGACTAGCAACAGTATACCCAGGAGGAACAAAAATTCTAGACCCTCTGAATGGATTATGGGCAGGAGTAGCAATGGAAGTATTCAAAGTGTTATACCCAAGGGGAAGTGATGGATTTGGTCTAATCAAAAGTGGTGTTCCAATAGGATCTTGAGTGATAACTACATTTCTGGTAGAAATAGCCGTAGCTTGTGGGACCATGGTAGAGTGGACCATCTGGAGAGGAAGAATAGAGTGAGAAACAACCAACAATTGGTTTGAAACTATGGTGACATTACTGGTTGTGCCAATAAAATTATCTAAAGGTACCATATAGGTAATAGATGTCTTAGTCATTTGCGATACCATAGGTTTATTAGAACCCGTTCCTAGTGTGCCAAAAATATTATGTCCCAAAGAAGGGGCAAAACTAGGATTAAAAATTATAGTAGTGTGAGTCAGGGTTCTAAATGATTCACTTTGAAAAAGTGGATCATCTACTACATATCCTGCGTTAGGTCCAATAGGTACTTCAATATTCTCAATAACAACAATTTCTCTTAATGAGTTCATCCGGAGAAAATGTGGATCTCGTTTAATACTCAATAACGGATTTAGGGGAAGTATGAATGCCTCTAAAGAATACGAAACAATTACGAATCCCTCTAAATAATGTGAGCTTCCAACCTCATAGGCTACTTCATTATTGAATGCTCCCTCGGGAGAGCCTTATGGTGAGTTAGGAAAAAAAGGGAGGTAACCTTTTGGATCTTCCATAGGTAGCCCATGAATCCTACGTGAACGACGAAGGTCGATGTTGGCCAAACAAAATAAAGAACAAAACAAATCTATGGCCAACTAGAGAAACAAACAACAATCACTAATAAAATCTAGAAATCAAACCAAGCAAACAAACCTTCTTATTTCGAAGTCACTAGTTGGTGATGAAATCCAACGTCATGAAATCAAGACAAGAAGGGGCTGGGATAAAGCGGGTGGAAAAGTTACGTTGATGACCTGCTTAACGAACTTACACCCTGGTGCAAGATCCCACACATAATCATGGGTATACCCTCCAAGGAGCCCAAGTGAGTTTGGCTAATGTTGATTCCAGGTACCATTAAGACTTTCCCCTCCACACTCACCTCGTGTAAATACCCTAAAGAGATAGGCTACTAAGGTTACCAATTACAACAACGATGCCTGAGGAAATAGTCAACAGTCTGATTCACACGCAAAGGCAGGGTATCTAGCTTGAAATCAACTCAAGAATCTCCCACACATAATCATGGGTATACCCTCAAGTGACTCCCAACAATACATGCAATCTCTACACTAAGACTGACAAAGAAGGATGAGTTACTCTACCAGTCCTAATGCGACGTCATGATTGACCCTTGTGTTAGAAGGGATTCCCAGGACAAAATGTAGCAAGTGGATTTGAACTCTCCCTATCACATGATACTATTGTTTGTTTTGATGCTTTGGAGAGTGTACCTTACAACCTATTCCAAAGCTCTATCCTAGCTAATGCTAGTTAAGAGAATTTCTAGAAAATAAAAGTTGCTAATAAATTTTAAAATTACGTTGTGTTTTAAAGGATGTTGTTTACTCAAAAGGGAGATGGAAATGAAACTGATGATGTATGTGACCTTGACCCAATAAAATGCAAGAATATATGAATATGCAATCTTTCAATTCGATGAACTCTAATTACAGTAGGGAGAAGGTATTTCTTTTGAAGTACAAAACCTACAAAATACAATTTCTCAATTCTTGAATGAACAAAATCCCAAACAATCAAAACTACAAAATTTTCCAATTTTCTCTCTTAACAAATATTTCGAATGAAAGAATTTTCTCTCTTAACAAAGGAAAAATGACTTTAGTTCTTTCTTTCTCAAATCAGATCAGAGATGTAATGAAGAAAAAGAAATCGTAATCCAAGAAAATCAAGACATTCTCAACACAATTCCCAAATCAAACTCATAATATAGACAAAAATGAAAATGATAGGAAAACCTTTTGTCAAATGAAAAAAAAAATGTTCCTCAATCAATAAACAATATGGAAAGTAAAATCAATCCAAAACTTCAAACAAATCGAAGACCCTTAGTCAAACAAGCACTCGGATCAAGATCTAGAGATTATACCCTTGCGACAAGAAACAAAAGAAAAACTTGCAAAATTTACAAAGAAATATTTTCAAAATCAAACACAAGCTTTAAACGCATAAATAAATCAATCACTAGTATCAAAAGTTCATCCCAGGCAATTGAGGCAAAACTGGGTGGAAAAAATAAAAAATTGGCCCTTCCAACAATTCCTACAGGAATCGTCGCAGGCTGACAGTGGAGCATAGTGCGACATCGTCACACTAGTTTGCACCAGAAGGGTGCGATGTCAGAGGATCATCATAGGATGTCTATATAGTACAGTGTGATGATCTCTGTAACTAAGAAAAAAATGAAAGAAAGACAAAAAATCTAACTGAACCTTCAGAACCAGGGAATCTCGATGAATCTCCCACTGACTCAGAGAATGAATTTAACCAAAAGAAGGTAGGCCAAAAGCAAATAAGAAGAAAAAAAACAAAATAAAGTTGTATCCCTAGTGGAGTCGCCAATTTTGTTATCGGATTAATCGGTAAATGTGGACATAAACAGATCTCCCTAGATCCCACTGGAAACTAGAACAAAACATAACATAATGCACACTTCGCCTTAAAATTCATCATCATGTGAACTAGTTTAATGAGTTACAAATGGCGTACCTTTTAAATGATTCTTGTCCTCACCAGTGTTGCCTTGTTGGCACAGGGAAAACCTAGGGTTCAATGCTACAACAGCGCACCAAAAAAAACCTATCTATTGGCCCTTTCGACAACACCTACGAAGCAAATGAAGTCTCACCCTATGTAAAGATAGGGGGGGTTGTAGGAATCAAGTGTCTACAACCTAGCTGGGACACATATATGTGGTTCCAACACTCTAACAAAGCACTTTAGTAGTTATCATTCATCAATATTTGAACCTTATTCATAGCGCAGATAAACCCTAATTACATAGCAACGCAATATTCATTGAGATATAACACATTCAAGCACTTAGTATATAGAGATAAATCATATCTAGCATTCATTCACATGACTAAGCACTAATATATCATATCATATGCATCTAAACATTCATGAAGGTAAGCACAAAGCATAAATCACATTAATCACACATAGCAACCGTAACACAGGATATACGTGGTTCACCCTCGGCCTGGGGCTACATCCACCAACTCTTCTTCTTCTTTATTATCTTCTGTCAATCGTCTTACATGCACAGAGTCTCAAAACCCACTTCACATAAGACGAAATATCTGTGCGCACCTCTCCAGATCCTCCTTCCCCAAGCTAGGTCACAACACAAAGCCTCTTTAAAGTTACTTTCACTTATCTCTTTAGGTTCCCACACACAGTAGGCACAAAGAATTCACAACTATTCGCACCTAGCACACTTACTTACAACTGACTAATTCTTACATTGCCTAGCTTTCTATTTATAATTTACAAAATGGACCTGATCATGGGTAAACCCATGAGCCAACATCCCACACCCATTACAAAAACCCAAAACCTGAAAAGTCCACAAAAGGTGGTGAGATCCCACGATCTCCGCTTCGCCTAGCACTCCGCCTTCAACCAGCCTGTTGACATTCCAAAATTGGTCAAACATGACCATCGTTTCCACAAAACCTGGTCAAGGGGCAACAGGCCCCCAACACTCACCTGTGACTCATCCCAAGTCACTCTGATCTAGATAGCTCTGCCTCAAATGCCTCGATCTTGGCTCGCGTTGCTTCGACCTATTTCTTCATCAAAGCCTCCTTCTTGGTGAACTCCTAAATAAATTTCTCGTCCATTGGTCCTGCCAAGCGCTGTTCCACCGAAGTGACCACTTTTTCGAGTTCTGCACCTCGTCCTTCAATCTCCTCAAAAAGTATGCAAGCTTTGTCCTGTATTGGCTGGAGTTTTTGGGTCACTTCTAGGACTTTACTCTGGATTGCATGGATTTGTTGTTGAACAATGTGTTGTTCCTAGGATCTTTTCATCCCCTCGACTGCTAACAATAGATTCAACTATGTTTGCACTGTTGTTGCTTGTTGCTTCACTTCCTAGAGCTGTGACTCCAGTTTCCTTAGCTCAGGGTCCTCAATGAGGTTCTCATAAGTCTACACACTTTGACTGCTGAGTTGTTTTCATTCCAAGGCTAATGCCTTGATTCTCTCAACTGCGCTCCTGGGAGTTTCCTCTCTTTGATCTCGCACTTCCTGTGGAGTTTTTGGCACTTCTTGTAGCTCTAGTTCTACCACTCTCTGTTGAAGCTGCTGAATAGATTTAGCAAGCTTCGTCACTTGAATTTCCACTAGGTCTTCTTCCTTCTCTTCTAAGCCTGTCACAGAGTGAAGTGTTCGGTTGACTGCTTCTTTAAATTCTATCTACTCCACAAGCAGTGGTTCTTTCTCCTGCTGGATTTGTACTCTATCCTTTGTGAACTTCGCTTGAAGCTCATCTTTTTCTTGTTGTGCAACCCGTCGTTTCTCTATGGCTTCCTCCTTTGCTTGCTTCAGGGCCTCTATGGCATGTTATTTTTCTTCTTGGACATGCCAAAGTTGAGCTTCGGTCACATCTGCTATTCTGCGTAGCTGGACAGGGTCATCTCCCAACTCAATTCCTTCAGAAGATGGGGGTGCAGTAGACACTGTGCGGCTGGATTAAAGGGCATGTTGTACCCCTTTAAGTTATGCTTCAATCTTATCATACATGGTTTCTTGTTTTGCTTCGTTGTGCTATAAAATATCCTCTAAAGTGTCTAATACAGTGGTGATGATTATATCAATGTTATCCATTGTGAGCACACTATGGAATGGAGGTTTACTAGCTTTAGACTTATTCCACGATGTATTTTTTGTGGGGGAACCCTTTCTTTTATTGGATGTCTCGGCCTCATCAATGGGATCCTGAGGTAGTGTTACTTCACGTTGCTTCTTATGGTCTTCTTCATTGTTTTTCTCTTCCTTGTTTACTTCGTCACCCCCTCCCCCTCCAGGTGATTCTGAAGCAGTCTCTTCGAATGCATTGTTCAAATTCTGTACCTCTTTTGTCTTATTCATTCTGTTGCTATCGAGTGCATCATACTCTTCACAAGTGACCACAAAAATTCCAATGAGGTCGGGGTCGGATAGTTCTCCCTGGTCGTCTGGGATAATGAACTTTGTAGGCCATTCCTTAGTTATTTCTTCCATGTCCTTCTCTGTGAGATTATAGTAACTATGCAGCTCTTCTTTGTGTATGTCTCCACGCACAGTGATATAAATAAAATGTTTATCTGTGTGGAACTTCACATAGGGCCTAAACCTATGAAGGGTATTCGGCTTCATGTGAGGGAAAGACTCAATAGCCATCTTTAGTTATAGGCAATAGGTGTGAAACACCATGTTTCACTGTCATTATTTCACCATGTCGCTCGAATACCAAAGCATAGTGAACTTCGCATCTAGTGGTTCAGATGGCTTAATCTTAGGGATGGTTGCACCTTCCGGCATATCCCAAGCAATGAACGCGATGAGGATCAGCAGCCAACTGAAGTGGAACTCGTAGCCCTAATCCTGAGCTTCATGGAAGTCCTGCTCTAACTGGTTGACGAGGTATCTCACCCAATTCATTTGTAGCCCTTCCACGCATTTTCCTGCGAGATCAACAATGAACCCTGTGACCTGCGTGGGTCTATTCTTCCTTACTAGCTTACCTGTGATCAACTGGAAGGCTAGGAGCACTGTTCCATTCTAGATGGAGGCTACCTTGTAGCCTCTCTTCCCCTTTTCCACATCGCCATAGGTGTATTTTATTGTCTATGTCGAGGCACGATCTGTAACCTTCCCTGGGTAAAAGTCTTTTGGGTCTGGTCCTTGCATGCTTAATCTGGTGATCCTATGGATCAGCTTCGGATCGATGGTGATGTGTCTATAAAGCCACAGATAACCACCATGGAAGAATGAAAGTAGGAGCTTAATGCACGTGTTAACCTCATGGTGCCTTCCAAAGTGGGGTATCTTCATCATGTTGAGGATCGTGGACCTCACGAGGTCCATGGTCCATGGCTAGGGGATTATATTTGACTTCTTCCCCTTTGTCTTGGTTAAATACTTATGTGGCATGAGCATACCATAGTTCTTGTGATATCCTAGGTTATAGTCGATGCTATTCAACGCCATAATCTCATCCAGCTGTGGTTTGACTGTGCGTATCCCCTTTGAGAGGTACACAGTAATCAACATGTAGTCGAAGTCCCTTGGGACGCTATCACAACTCACCGCGCCAGCCAGAGGCGAGATGTAGTCAGCCAGGATTGATGGGATGAGCTTCGCATTCACCAAGTCATCACGATGCTTGGTTTGTTTCTCGATCACAGCTTGGGATGGTCCAGATCCACAAGCAATCGACGAGGATGCTTGGACTCCTCGCGTCGATGAAGCCTGAATTCCTGCGGACATTACCTTCTTAGCCATGAGGTCGATTAGAATTTATTCGACAAACATGAACACTCTAGATCAGGTATCTCAGGTTGGTGATCGAATACTCAAGGTAATAGACTGGATGGTGAGGTCTCAATAGGCACAACGTGATAATAATGAATTCTCTATGGGCTTGGATACAATTTGAAAAAGTGTTATCGGTGCAGCAACGTCATAACAGATCCTTCCAATGGGTAAGAGAGCCTTCATCAATGTGATTCCATCCATTAGGGCGCAGTCCCAATGGTACAATGGTGAGCTTCCCAGCCATAACTGCATTTCTAGACATTCTAGAGTGTCGGTCTAATGGTCAAGATGCCTCCAATGGTCATATTTATCTACCATGGCGAAGTGTCGATATGCGTTTTTTTGATATCCCAATGAAGTTCAAGTTATGCAAACCTTCTTTCTGTGAAGTCCTTTCTAGTACCTCTTGCAATTTTTCTAGCTTTGCTTTCTTCTAACTGAGCTTTCTAGCCTTCTTTCCTGTGATCCGCCTCTCTTTATTCCTCTTTCCATTCTTTTTCTTATCTAAACTCAACATAGTAACTTCGTGCTAATGAGATTCTTTCATAGGGTTTGAGAGTAATGCTTCTTCTTTTTCTAGAGTAGGTGCTCTACTTTCTTTCATGGATAGGTTGCTTAAGACTTCTTACGTTATTTCAACTTCGACAACCAGGTCTATGGTTCTTAGTAGCTTCAACTTTTACTCCTACTCTTCTATTAAGAGAGCTATTCTCTTAGCCATGAAATCCCTTAGTTCTTTCTTTTTCTGTTCCATAGCTTCCTCTTCTTTTTTCCTTCTAACTTGATATTTCTCAATCCAGGCTTTTCCTAGCAAAAGAGAAAATGGGGCGTTGTTATCAACAAACTTCATGACCTTGAATTCTTCCTCTGTCAAATATCCATGAGTACTCATAGGTATCTGGGTAATCCTTCCACATAGGGTTATCAATTTTCCTTTAAACAATCCTATTCCTCCCAGTGAAGGAATCATAGCTGGCTTTCCCAAAATTTCCCAAGTTCTTTCTGTCATGATATTCACTTGTGTTGTTGCATCCAATACACAATCTATGTCGAAGTCTCCTATTATTATTTCTATACATTCTTTCTCTTTTAGGATCTCTGATAAGTTAATGTCTCTATGATCATTCAGGGTTTCTTCCATCTGTAATAATATACTCTTTGATTATTTCTAGGGTTCTATCATATCCTTAGTTTCTTGGCCTTCCTCAGGGTTTTCTTGTCTCATATTCATCTTCTCAACTTTAGCAATCATTATAGGGCCATCCAAAACTTCATGATACACGGATTTGCAACAAAGACAAGTAGGGTTTCTACCAAGGCATTCCTTAGCAATATGTCCTGGTCTTCTACAACTGTAACAAAGAGTTAGCCCTCTCTTTCTCTTGAACGATCCCCAACATTTCTTGTACCGCACACTAGGATCAGAGTGAGGAACCTACAAGAAATTCTTTCTAGGATCCTGCATCCATTTGTTAGTCCAAAAATACTTTCTATGCATAGGAATAACATATCTTTCATTACTTCTATCAGATCTATTCATTTCATATCTTCTTTCTCCTAGTTGTGCCCTAGTTTTCAGACTAGGACAAAATCTATCAAACATGCCTAGATACATTTTTTTGAAGAAAAAATTTCCACTTATCCTACCTTTATTAGAGCACAAAGTTTTAAGATCTTACCTCTTTTCTTTAGATTTGATTCCTTTCTTAGCATAGAGCTTCGCAATCCAAGTAGGATACTGTGCACTAGGGAAATAGATCTACGCACAAAGCTTTCTCTTTTCTTCAGTTCCCAACAATCACAGTTTCATGTTCCGACAACAGAACCATTTGTTGGCACAGGGCAGACCCAGGGTTCATTGCTACAAAAATGCACCAACAAAACCCTATCTACTGGCCCTTTCGACGACACTTGCAAAGTAGATGAAGTCTCACCCGAGGTAGAGGTAGTGGGGTTATAGGACTCAAGTGTCTACAACCTAGCTGGGACATAGATATGTGGTTGAAACACTCTAACAAAGAACTTTAGCAGTTATCATTCATCAATATTTGACCCTTATTCATAGCGCAGATAAACCCTAATTACATAGAAGCACAGTATTCATTGACATATAACACATTCAAGCACTTATCATATAGAGATAAATCAGATCTAGCATTCATTCACATGACTAAACACTAAGCTATCATATCAAATGCATCTAAACATTCATGAAGGTAAGCATAAAGAATAAATCACATTAATCACACATAGCAACCATAACACAGGATATACGTGGTTCACCCTCAGCCTGCAGCTACGTCCACCAACTCTTCTTCTTCTTTATTATCTTATATCTATTGTCTTACATGCAAATAGCCTCAAAACCCACTCCACATAGAACAATAGATATGTGCGCACCTCACCAGATCCTCCTTCCCTGAGCTAGGTCACAGTACAAAGCCTCTTTACAGTTACTTTCACTTAGCTCTTCAGGTTCTCAACACACAGCAGGCACAAAGCGTTCACAACTATTCGCACTTAGCACACTGACTTACAACTGACTCCTTCTTACATTGCCTAGATTTCTATTTATACTTTACAAAATGGGCCTAAGCATGGGTAAACCCATGGGCTGACATCCCATACCCGTTACATAAACCCAAAACCTAAAAATTCCACAAAAGGTGGAGAGATCCCGCGATCTCCGCTTCACCTTCAACCAGCCCGTCGAAGTCCCAAAATTGGTCAAGCATGACCATCATTTCCACAAAACCTGGTCAAGGGCCAAAAAGCCTTTGTAGCACCTTCCTTGTATTTGAAAAATGGTAAGCCTATCTAAGAATCACAAACCAACAATGAAGGAAAACAAGGATACATACATTCTAATGAAGTCTATGTATATGATCAAGGAATTATACAATAGAAGACAAGATGCTTATATAGGGAAGAAATGCATTACTGTATGAAGTGAAATAGAAAGTGGAGAATACAACCCATGCCTTGATGTTGCAAGGTCCCCTTTCAATGGCTCTTTGATCCAACACACACACCTTTGCTCCAATGTCTTGAATGAAGAAGATCCATAATCTGACTTGATGAACTAGAGTGAAGCTCTCAAGCATAATCTGAAGTAGAACTCTCCATACAATTCTTAGCCTATTCAACCTTATCCTTTTCCATGAGAATCCCTCTTTATATAGTGTGAAAGAGAGATGGATGAGGAGATTAGGATGATCCCATCAAATAAGAGAAGCGAGTGAGATCCAAACCGATCGGAGGCCACCTCATCTTCTAGAAGATCCCCTTCTAGAACATTTGTGAAATTTGAATTTTCCCAAGATTTAAGCATTGTCTCACACTACATAATTGGCATCCTGTGATGATGACATAGTCCAGGTATAGTGCAGAATGCGACGATCGGGCATCGTCACACCCTATGAATAGAGCAGGGTGCGACGACCTTCCTTCATATGGTTTTTGGCAGAGGAAATAAAATCACTTTTCCCATGGAGAAAGTCTCTTTTAATATTTTTTAGGGAACATGCACACATGTTTTCAGGTGATCACTGAGGTGACCAAAATAATTTGTAACAATCATGGAACTTCCATTTCAACAACCACAAATGTCATGCAACGACCTCGCATAGTGAGCAGTGAATGGGGCCAATGTTGAAATTTATTCGATATGTGCCTGTATGCATCGAAATTTGACATGGTTATACTAGAAACATGCCTTGACGGTATGGGAGGGTTTCAATACTCAAGGATGTATGATGTCCCCATATAATCTTTGATATTTTCCACATTTGCATCAGCATTCATCATGTTGCACCTCTCATTGTCATCATTCGCCATTCCCTTCTATAGAATCATTGTCATAACTATATTGAAATTTGACATGGAACTTTAAATACACCCATCACAAATTTATTCCACCAACCCCACACAGTGAGTAGTGAAAGGGGCCAACGTTGAAATGTTTTCAATCTGTTTCTGTATGCATCGAAATTTGACATGGTTAGACTAAACAGTTTCCTTGAAGGTATGGGAGGGTTTTGATACTTAAGGATGTTTGATGTCCCCACATAATACTTGAGGAGGGTTTGATTATTGGATTACCAAATTGAGTTGATGCTGCAAAAGCTTCAATTCACCCACCACAAATGTCATCTTGCATCGACCTCACATAGTGAGTAGTGAATGTTGCCAACATTGAAATTTCTTCAAACTGTGCATGTATGCGTCAAAATTCGACATGGTTATACTAGACACATGCCTTGACGATATGGGAGGGTTTCAAGAATAAATGATGTCTGATGTCCCGACCACATAATATTTTAGATCGTACATGTTTACAACAACGTTCATAATGGGCATCTCATTGTCAAATGTCGTTGTTTCCATATGTAGAATCTTTTTTGGAAATCTCTTGAAATGTCATGGAACTTCCACTTCAACCACCACAAATGTCATGCACTGACCTCGCATAGTGAGCAATAAATGGGGCCAACGTTGAAATTTATTCAGTATGTGCTTGTATGCATCGAAATTTGACATGGTTAGAATAGAAACATGCCTTGACGGTATGGGAGGGTTTCAAGACTCAAGGATGTATGATGTCATACAGAAACATTTTGAAAAAAATTCAACATTGGCCCAATTCATAGGTCATTGTTTCCCATCATGTACTCTAGCCCTAGTACAATGTCTTTTAATAGTTGTTTCCTTTAAAATTCGACCAATCAGAAAATTAAAACGAAATGAGGACAAGATGAGATGATATATAGAGTGGGTCTGTGAGTGACCTTTGAGTATAAATATGAATTAATGAACTTCTCTTGGTTTTGAGAATAATTTATTCTCTACTAAATAAGGCCAACCACATGAAGGTGGAAGCTCATATGGCT
>ML803254.1:217741-233634 GCA_009831015.1 Picea engelmannii
ATAGAAAATGCCAAAACAAAAATGAAATAAAACTTAAAAACCTGTAATTAACCCACATAATTAAAAATTATTTAAAGAGAATAATTCATACGAATTAAAATATCTAGTTACGTACTTCATCGACCAACACAACATTTGTATCATCCTTCTTATGTATCTTCTTCTTGATCATCCAACTCGATATTTTTATCAGCATCCGGTTCAAACACAATGTTGAAAGGATTGATGATATCATCATCATCATCAATGTCATTTTCGAGCATATATTCATCGATATCATCATCAAGAATTGATGCATTGTCTCCTATGCCTGGTTCATCTTCTCCATCTTCTTCATCTGTCAACCCATATTCTTCCTGCTCTAGATCTACATCATCTTCTTCTTCAATATCATCTTCCTCATCTACAGTATAATTTAATGGCCTTCTTCTTGGATCATATCTAACAACAAATGACCAGTCCCTCTTACTTGGAACCTTTGAGTAAAAGACTTGTTCACATTGACTTGGAAAAACATAGTGGTCGCTTGTTTTTTCAAAAAATGTTGTTTTAATCATTGGAAATCTGTTGGCATGTTGAATAATGGTTCTTTCCTTATCATGTTCATGAATTTGTAACATATAACATTTGACATCGAACAAAACCAATTTGAAGGAATTAAAGTCACACTCAATTATAACATTCAAAAACCCATAGTATCTATTTTCATATTCTTGAGGATGTCTGTCACTCCTAGAGGAAACATTAGTGACCTGGAATACTGCAGTTATCCCACTATTAGAAGTATTTCTAGTTTCATCCAACTGTTTGATGCAAAATTTACAACCATTGCACCACATAGCCTTGTGGTGTTTCAACTGCAATATGCCAGACATGTAAAATATGCATTGTCAATTAATAATAAACAAATTTATATAACTTGGAAAGTATAATATGAAAAAACCACACCTACAATAACATTAATATAATATAAAATAAATGAATAAAATGGGTGAATTTGCTTGCCTTTCCATCTTTCAAACAATATGCTAAATCTATTTCACTTTGCATAACATCACAATCTCCATTATGACGAGCTTCTCTAACCAATTCAGACAATTGTTTCCATGATAAACTACCACCATGACGTTCTTTACATCTATCAATACATACCTTCATCCAGTCAATTGTTTGCAATGTATAAATGTAGTGCATCCCAATCTTGAGCAACTGACTAATAAAAAAATCACAATTCACTAATATTAAATATTATTTATAACCATGGTAAATATTAATAAATGATGAAAGAATAAATATTAAATGAGTATGATCATATACACAAAAAAATGAAAATTTTATATTTATTAAAAATATACACAAATTAATTAGCTCTCACTTTCTTCATTGTACCTTTCCCCAACAATTGATCCCTTTCAAAATTTTTTATGGAGTTCACATCCCAAATTCAATCCATTGCATGCATAGCTTGCACTGCTAATTTAGGAAGACACTGACTAATATACACCATAGATTCATATACCATATATCCCTCCACCATATAACCCTCAAGACGTGCTCTTTGTCTAACCAAAGACTTCAATGATTTCAAGTGCCTCTCCACCATCCACATTGACCTTGTGTGTACAGGTCCACACATTTCAATCTCCTCAACTTGGTGTATGACGTAGTGTTCTTGTCCATTGAAAAATGTTGGAGGTAGATACTTCTGCATTTCACACATTAGCCGAGGAATTTCTCTCTTCCAATACTTTATATCATCTTCATGGATTTCTTTCAATGAAAACCATCTACAAATCATGACACAAGAAAATAACATGTTTCAACAAAACATATAAATACATATTACATTACAAGTAAAACACATGTCATCAAGTACAACAAAAAATTGAATTTTGTTTTTGCATATATATTGCAGCTACTTACCTCATGTATTTTCCAAGATCATATATAACTTGTTTGATGTTGTTTTCAAAGTCGTTTGGGAGAGTGTTCTAGATAAATACCCATGCGGACAAGTGGATTCACTCTTGGACTCTAGACTCCTAAGGCCAAGACAGAAAGGTTCTATTGTGGGCACTAAATTTCCTTTTCATGAAGCTAAACTATCAAAGAAGAAGAAGGAAGAAAAGTAAATACCTTTTATAGACATTTTTCCTTGCTCAATCCAGGTTGATATTGATCTCCAAGTTCTTCAAAAGGTCCTGCAATACAATGAGAAACAAAAACGAGACATACTTCCTACTCTACCAATGATTAGCTTCATAATGGATCTATGAAAGAAACACATTTATGAAATGTACACAAACTTTAAAGGAAAAAGGCCAAGCATAGATTTATATTAATGGAAACAAAGTGAAATTCTTACAGCCATATATGTAGGTGTAGCAGCGTCACCAAGCTCTCTTTGTCCAACCCTTTCTCAAATTAATCCACAACTAGAATATTGATGCTTCAATGATATCTCCCTTTTGAGGTCATAAGTTTGATGCTTTACAATGCTTCCACTTTCACCATGAGGAGGCCTCCTTATATAGGCTTGGAGAGGCCTAACCACTTGATATAGTCTTGGGATAGGTTGAGGATCCTTCTCCTTTAGTTGTGGATCTTCCCTAAGATTGAGGCTTGACCTCAGATTTGAATCCAACAAACTCCAGATATGAAGGGGATGTTGGAGCATATCCCTAACTTACATTATTTTATACCTATCTTAGACTCCTAGATATTGGTTAATACATTCACTTACACTTTATTTCACCTAATTTTTCCACATAGAAAAGAAGGGTGCCTCATCCCTAGATTTTAGAGAAAACTGCTAATTTTAGATCAAGACTCAACTCCCGGTTCTTGATTTTCTTGATTTTTCTTGATTTATTCTTGATTTATCCTTGATTTATTCCAACTCCCCCATGAAAAAATCATCCATTATTGGGGAATTCACACCTCCTCTTTGAGTGAGAGATTTATTCCTTAATCAATGATTTTTTCCTTTACTATTATTAGTAATTGTTATTTTGGGTCAGTTAACTGAGTTGGAACTACTTCTCTTGTCAGTTAAGTGAGATTAAGTGAGCTAATGCGCATCAATTGACTCTTGTGAGTGTGTGACATGTATATTTAGTGGTCTAGGTCGAACTATATGGTCTCCCTTAGCTTATGACACCTATTTTAGCTATTTCTAGCTTTTTTTTACTAGAATTTCTATGTTGGAAATTATATATATTCACCTCCTCTCTTCTTTTTTGAGGATGGTTTCTCATGTATATTAATTTTTTATTAATATAATTCTCTGATTTATGGAGCAAAAACTTTCTCTCGTCTCTTGAATATCAGAAAATTGCATGTGTTCAATTTAACTAGAATTATAGATCTATCGGGGTTTCTGCAGGAATTCTACATGGTATCAGAGCTAGATTGAATCTAGTGGATTGTACACGGTTTTATTTGTAGGTATAGATAATCAAGAGGCACGGAAAGAAGAAATGGATCATCTCTCTCATCCCACAAAACTCATTCTAAATCCTTTCAATTACTTCGAATGGAAGACAGAGATCTCTCTGCTTCTCCAAAGCAAAGGGCTTTACCAGGTAACAATGGGAACGGAGAAAGAACCGACTGCTGCAACAGAGAAGATAAAGTATTTCAATAAATTAGATGAAGCAATTGGGCTAATATTCCTATCAATTTCTAGATATATCCTCTTTCATGTCAATGGAGCCACTACTCCCAATGTGGTCTGGATCACATTGGAAGGACTATTCGGCAACCAGGATGTAATGAGAGTGCATCAACTGGAGAATGAACTCATATCCCTAAGTCCATATCATTTCAGAAACCTGCAAGAATTATTCACCAAGTTAAAATCCCTCCTCTTTGAACTTAATGCATGTGGATTCACAAAAGAGGAAGAAAAACCCATCTTTTCAGTTCTCTCGAAATTAGGCCCTGAATATTCTGTATTTGTGTCGTCTTTTCAAGCATCTAAATTGACTCGGGAAAAATGGAAAATTCCTCCATTAAATGATTTCATTGTAGAATTGACTCAAGAGAAAGATAATTTATTCCAAATGGGTGCCATCAAGCATTCCAAGAACCAAGCACTTGCGGCTACTGATGCTCCAAAGAGCAGTGGAAAAGACAAGAAAAAAGGAATGGGTAAATGTTCTGAATCGAAGAAGGAGAGATTCTCACAATATTCAGAGAACTCTTCTGAGACTAAGGGTAAGAATAAGAAGAAGGAAAGAACATTTTTCATCTACTGTTCCAAAGGTTTTCATCTCGAAGAAAATTACATGAGGAAGACTATTGATGAGATGGCTAAGCAATTGCAGTAGCACAATCTCACGGTGCCCGAAAATGCAAAGGAGAAAGATGATAATAGAACAGGAGGGAGAGAATAAGATGGTCATGCTTTAATGGCTGTAAAATCCACTCCATTAGCTTGGATCCTTGATTCATGTGCATTGAACCATATGTCTGCATCAAAAGATGAATTTTCCTCCATCGAAGAAAGCACCAGATCTTCAATTTACTTGGGAGATGCCACACCCGCAAAGGTGTGCGGAGAAGGAATTGTTGATTTTGAAGGGCGCTTCTTCACAAATGTGATTCATGTTCCCTTGCTGTCCAAAAATATTCTTTCGATATATCAGATCACTGATTCCGACTCTGGAAGGAAGGTGGATTTCACTCCGAACTCCGCAGTGATTACCGACATTTCCACAGGCTCACAACTTGCACATGGAATTGCAGATCACGGTTCTCGTTTGTATTTATTCTCCCACTTTGTTCCTAAATATATTAGCATTGTATTTCTGTCACAATCTAATGATATCATCAGGTTATGGCATGAAATATTTGGCCATCTAAACTATAAGTACTCGCATCAACTTAGCAAGGAAAACATGGTAGAAGGATTGCCAGCTATTAAGTTCACAAGCGGTGTATGTCAAGGATGCATTCTTGGCAAGCATCCAGAGAAAAAGTTTGACAAAGGGAAGGCACATAGAGCTTCTTCACCTCTTGGGCTGATACAAAGTGACATTATGGGCCCATTCCTGCAGCCTTCAATCAGTAAGGCTCGATATGTACTCACCTTCATAAATGATTTCTCTCGCTTTACTTGGGTTTTTTTTTTGAAATTAAAATCGGAAGTATTTGAATGCCTTATAGAATTTAAAGCACTTGTTGAGAATGAGTCTAGGCGTAAGATTAAGATACTTCATAATGATAATGGGGGGGATTATGTCAAAAAATATGTGCATCAAATTTGTATTGATGCATGTATACAACTACAACACAAAGTGCCATATACACCACAACAGAACGGTGTTGCGGAGAGGAAAAACCGTTCCTTAAAAGAGATGGAAAATTGTATGCTACAGTCGAAATCATTAGCTCCCAAGCTATGGGCTGAAGCTATTAGTTGTGAAGCATACATTCAAAACCTATTTCCTCACAAATCACTCAAAGGCACCACTCCTTTTGAATGTTGGACCGGTAAGAAATCGAAAGTGTCGCACTTTCGTATTTTTGGTTCACGAGCATGGGCTCACATTCCGACAGATAAGAGGAAGTCTTTGGAGCCTCAAAGTGTTGAATGCATATTTGTTGGATATCCTGAAGGTTTCAAAGGATATATATTTCTGGACTCTCACACTAAAAAGTTCATTCTAGCTCAAAGTGTAAATTTTGAGGAAGAATCACTGCATGATTTTTCAAAAGACCCTGTCGAGGAACCACTTGTTGTCATTGATGAGGAGGAGTCAGAAACTTCTCTGAGCACTTCAGAAAATCCATCAGAGAAGCCTTTCAGGTATAATATAGAGGATTAGGAGTAGGTCATGGCTTCTCCAACTCAGTTGCCAACTTGGGCAAAGAAAACCTTGCAAGATGCGGGTGAACTAGTCGGTGATCCTGTGGATACAAGAAGGACTAGATCACAGTTTTTTGGGGCTCCTCAAGCCCTGGCTTCCATAGAACCTTTGCTTCCCACACATTTCTATATGTCACTTGGTTCATATCCAAATTCACACTCTAAGGCTGCTGGAAACCCACTTTGGGAGGCTACCATGGATGAAGAGTACTTTGCTCTTATGGACAACAACACATGGGACTTGGTTCCACTTCCGAAAGGAAGAAAGCTTGTTCGATGCCGATGGATATATTGAACAAATATTTCTGTAGATGGTGATGTAAGAAAGTAAAAATCTCGACTTGTTGCAAAAGGATACTCATAGGTACATGGCATAGACTATACAAAGACATTTGCACCTGTTGCAAAAATGGACTCCATTCGACTAGTTTTGGCCATTGTCACTTCTCGCGGATGGGAAGTTCACCACATGGATATGAAGAGTGAATTTCTTCATGGATATCTCAAGGAGGATATCTATATGCATCAGCCATAGGGATACATTTATAACTCTTCCCTCATTTTCAGATTAAAAAAATCTTTGTATGGCCTAAAACAGGCTCCCAGAACCTGGTATGCAAAGATGGATTCTTTTCTGCTTTCCATTGGATTCATTCGATGCAAATCTGATCCGAATGTATATTTTATGCAACATGATGATTCTCTTTTTCTGATATTACTTTATTTAGATGAATTACTAATGATAGGGAACCTTACTTCAGCTATTAATTCGGCAAAAACAGCATTGCACGATCGATTTTCCATGACAGATTTGGGACTGTTGCACTACTTTCTTGGTCTTGAAGTTTCTCAGTCTACTTCAAGGATCAATATGGCACAGTCTAAGTATGCATCAGATCTATTTGTCTTCTTTCAGATGACAGAATGCAAGCCAGCAACATCTCCTTTTCTTTCGGGGGTCAAATTTGAGGATGCGGGTACTACACCTTTGGTGGACAATACACTGTATCGACAGTTGGTTGGGAGTTTGTTGTATCTTACTCACACCCGACCTGATATCTCTTTTGCAGTAGTATTTTTTTCTAGATATATGCAGGAGCCTCATGAGCCTCACTAGAAAGTTGCAAAGAGAATCCTTAGATATGTGAAAGGTACTCCCAGTTTTGGTATCTTCTATGTTGTAGATTGCCCACTTTCACTAATTGGGTACACAGATTCTGATTGGGCTGGTGATGGTATAGACCGCAAGTCCACCTCTGGTTATGTTTTCAACTTTGGTTCAAGGCCATTATGTTGGTCTAGCAAGAAGAAATCCATGATTTCTTTATATACAGTAGAGGCAGAGTATAGAGGCGCAGTGAATGCAACTACACAAGTTGTTTGGTTGCAGGGGTTTCTCTCTGAGTTTGGTATTCAGTATCCACTTCCGACTGTCATATTTTGTGACAATCAAGGGTCCATTCAGATATCGATTGATCCAGTTCAGAGGCAGAGGACCAAGCACATCAAGATTCACATCCATTACATCCACGAGCTGATCCATGACAGAGTCATTTCACTGCAGTATTGTCCCATAGAGCAGCAAGTTGCAAACATCTTCACCAAGTCCTTCACTGAAAAGAAATTTTCAGAACTGAGAGCTATGCTTGGAGTGGTGGAGACAACTGAGTAGGTCACTTTTGGCCACTCATCATTTTTTTTCCTCTTTTTTTTTGGGGGGGGGTTCCCATGAGGTTTTCCCTCTTTCCTCTTTTCATGAGGAATTCTTTTATGTAATGAGTACCTAAAATGGCCAAGTTGTCGGAACTCAATTTTTTTTATCATTACAATTAGGCTTAAGGGGGGTTGTTGGAGCATATACCTAACTTACATTAGTTTATACCTAGCTTAGACTCCTAGATCTTGGTTAATACATTCATCTACACTTTATTTCACCTAATTTGGCCACATAGAGAAGAAGGGTGCCTCATCCCTAGATTTTATGGAAAACTGCTAATTTTAGATCAAGACTCAACTCTGGGTTCTTGATTTTCTTGATTTTATTTATTTATTCTTGATTCATCCAACTCCCCCATGAAAAAATCATCCATTATTGGGGAATTCACACCTCCTCTTTGAGTGAGAAATTTATTCCTTAATTAATGATTTTTTCCTTTACTATTATTAGTAACTATTATTTTGGGTCAGTTAACTAAGTTGGAACTACTTCTCTTGTCAGTTAAGTGAGCTTAAGTGAGCTAATGTGCATCACTTGAATCTTGTGAGTGTGTTACATGTATATTTAGTGGTCTAGGTCAAACTATGTGGTCTCCCTTAGCTTATGACACCTATTTTAGCTATTTCTAGCTTTTTTTTACTAGAATTTCTATGTTGAAAATTCTATATATTCACCTCCTCTCTTCTTTTTTGAGGATGGTTGCTCATGTATATTCATTTTTTATTAATATAATTCTCTGATTTATGGAGTAAAAACTTTCTCTCATTTCTTGAATATCAGCAAATTGCATGTGTTCAATTTAACTAGAATTCTAGATCTATCGGGGTTTCTGCAGGAATTCTACAGGGGATTCTTTCTTGATTTCCTTCAACTCTCCAAAATTCACTAAAAAAGGCTAGATCTCCTGTAAAGGTTTACACAGATCTTTGCAATGCTCCCCCAAAAGAGGGTATAGAGCGCTAGCCCTCCCTGACAGTGTATAGGGGAGCGCTTCCTTCCAAACTTGATTTTTGAGTGGTTATTTCCATGGAAAAAGACTTGTACTTTTTTGTCAAATGATTTCTCTTCTCCAACACTAGTCTTTAGAGGTGTATTTTAAGTGTTCTTGACAATGTCATCCAAGACACAACATAGGCAAGATGACAGTACGACACTTGTGGCCAAAATGCGACACTTGCAACATTGGTAATGACGACACCAAGCCATCATCGTAATGAGTAATTTTGAGGTGTAACAGATTACCCCCCAAAGTGAGAAATTAGAAGATGGGAAATGATGACTGAAGTACTTTGTAGAATTTTTCAAACAAGGGTATAGACTCAGAGAACCTAATAGAAGTTGCACACAACCATCAAACAAAAATTAGGACATGTTCCAAACCCAAGGCAGGCATACCTATTCTTGAGTGATAAAGAGTTTCAAGGTATGTTCGCCATAAATACACTGCGGATCCATAATTATATTGATAAAAAGGTATAGCCACTGAAGATACAATGTGGATCTATACTCCTATGACCTGAACTGATCATAGCCATGAAGAATACACAATGGATCTATGAGATGACAAGACATAACCACGACCAATACAAAGCAGATCTATGTGATAGTATATGTGTCAATGTTCAAAAGAAACTTCGTCACAACCTGGTCAAAGTATATATAAGAGTGATGACTCAACCCAAGGTCTTCTTTCCGATCCCAATGTAGTACGAATATAACCATGTGAATAGAAGTCCTAATGTCAAACATGGAAGAAACCACTTGATTACTGATCAATGAGGTGAACCATTAGCAAGCGTGAGGGAGATCACCATTGATGTTAATGATTCCCAAGGTACTTTAGTAAATTCCAATGAATGTGAATGGATGAGCTAAATTCTAACATTCGTGGAATCATCCGATCAGAGGTCAATGATGTAAACCCACTATCAGACGTGAGGAGACCTGTCATTGAGGCATGCAAGTCCCAAGGTACTAACTGGTTTCTAAGTCTAGCTCCTGGATAATGTGTTGAAGTCGATAGGAATAGACTCGTCGAGGGAGGGCCTTGATGTATCCCCCATCAATGACAGGAAAATGACATAGATATGCAATTGGTGGATCAAATGGACTACCACAGGTATTGAAATAGGGATTTGTGATGGTTGAATCTTAAGGCAGATGCTTCCCTTGAGCATTGAGGCACGACAACAGAAACTTGACATGGACCAAAACTTGATGATGTAGTGGATATTGTGACTTTCGTCGGGTAACCCAAAGGAGTAAGGAAACTCAGAGGATTGGTTCAATGCAGAGGTTCAACGGATTAAAATTCATGCAAAGACAAATTACCATGCTCAAGGGTGACTGTAAGAATTATTGGTAACGTTCTCAAAAACTGATTGGCTTGCTTCCTTCAATTTTTCCCCCCTCCAGATAGACAAGTACCTCTTTTTGATTTAATGAGCTTGATGAGGGTAACACATGCTCAATATAACTCACCTTCAGTAAGTCCTTCTTCCTTTTTAATGAACTGGAAGAAGTAAGAGATCGGTCCCATATGGGCCCTTTAATGTATGATTGTTTAACGAGTCCAGAGAAGGTAAAATTAGTGGTTTTTCATTTTTAGAGAGTCTGAAAATGACATAAAGAAAACTCCAGTGTTGTCCTTTTTCATAATGCTAGTCTCACGAGGCCGAAAAAGAGATAAATTATCACTCGAAATACGCCCTTTCAAACCTTTTAACGAGTGGGAAAGGAAGCAAGATCACTCAGCAACATTTTCATGTTTAGAGAGTCTGAAAATAGATTAAAGACAACTCCAAGGGGTTCCTTTTTCATGTCTCCATGCGGGTCCAAAAAAGAGATAAAAGTTTACCCGACACGTTCTTATATTTTTGAGCTTGAGAACGAACAAAGACTATGCTCGTGAATGTGACAAGATGAAAAAATGAACAAAACTACTCTGAAACCTGCCAATAATGTCAAAACTGCATTCCAGGGGATTAATACAGCCTCCAAAATATTTTCAAAACCCAAAAATAACTATACCTTAAGGAAAAATGAAATTTTATAAATAGTAATATAGGAAAAATGTCAATTACCATTTCATTTGTGCACAAGTTTGTAGCAGTGGAGAAATTGAGTTTTGGAGGTGAATCTTGCATTGTTTGGTGTCGGAGCTACGGTCAACCATTTTCCTCACCGTTTGGACCAGGTTAGTGCTCTTCTTCCTTTCTTTGATTTACACGGTTGAAATTTCATTTTTAGGAAATGATTGGTTGCAAACAACGATGCCCTGGGTTGTCTCAAGTGCCCAAAAAGGCTGAGCGCTTCTCTAGATTTGGTGGGGAAGTGATGCCTGTTTGTTAAATCACCCCTACAAGATGGTGAAAAGTGTTCCAATGCACTGGTGTTGAGGTGGATAGGGTGTTGCCCGAAAATAGAATAAAAAAATGCCCAAAATTTGCCAACGCTTCCTAAAATCGTGAATGGTGTGCATATTAATTTTAAAGCATCCTGGTGTCTACTGTGGGGTTTCATTGGTGCACTGATGTGCATATTAAAGGGATGTTGGACTCATAGACAAAGAAACCAATTTAAAAAAAAAAAAATTCAATTGCTCAAAAATTGCTAAAAAACGTGATTAATGTAGTTTGGTTGTTGATGATTGCAGGTAACTTCGACAACAATCATGATCGAGTGGAAAGAAAGAGAGAATGAGATTGATGATGTGGCTTCTTTGTGAAGTCACTGAACACGAGCCGCATTGAGAAATTTCGGTCTCCTCAAGTTCTTTAAAATGCAAAAAATGAAGAAAGAGATTCTTCTTCTCGAGTATATGATCAGGTTATGGAACATCGTAGAACAAGGGTTCCAAATTGGAACACAACTTCTCACCCTCGAGTTGGAATATGTATACTTCTTGACTGACCTCTCTAAAAGAGGGGATCCTGTAGTTTTATCCAGACAGAGGGCACTTCCTATGCCTGTGGATGAGTACCTGGCAAACCATTATGTCCCAGGAGCGAGACTAGTGGGAGGTAGAATCGCAATTAAAGATATCGGGGATCTACCTCTTCAGTCCATTCTGTTTTCCATTATGAGTATAGCGGGAAGTACCAACACGCACCTAGCTTCAATATCACAGGTGTCCTATAGTTTACAGTGTCTAGAGCCAACACTGTTTAACTGGAGTGCAGGGTTCCTTCAGAATGTGAAGGAGCAGATTACGAGATGCAGAGCAGGGTAGAAAAGCAATTCAAATATGGTTCATTCCCAATTTCATTATTCTTAGAACAAATTCCTCAGATGCAACCTCAGATAGCATTAGTAGTACAACCAGTGGGAGAACCATGCATGGAGCGATGGACTAGTCTGTCTTCGAGGCTAGTATCAGAGTCAAAGCTCAAGTTCACCGGCGATTTCTTTGCTTGGCTGAGACACCAATTTCTCTAGATAGAATACTTCTCGTATGCCGAAGTGGATTTTCGAGGAATTATGGACTTGGTTCTACCAGCAAGAGAGGATTGGGATGCGTCAGGTAAGAAACCAAAAATATCTTGTCAAATGTTTTTTGATTTTAAAAAATTGTATTATTTTTTTTTTGTGGGTACGTAGAATATTTTCTAATGGATGTATCGTTTCATCATGTAGACAAGGGAGTAGTACATTTGGCTAAGATACCAGTACCGGGAAGTTGTGGGGATGCTCAGATTGTAGTAGATCCAAGGGTAGCAGTAGGAGGTCTCCAAGAGGTTGAAAGAAATCTCCAAGGCCTCACAATGGGTATCCCCCCTCTAAGGAGGCGAGAGGTGCCCCTACATCTACAGAGACACACCATGGGAGTGTCTGAGAGTGTTAACTCTTTACTGAGGTGAGTAGCCCACACAATGATATGCTACTCACAACACAATACAGTGCAGGGAGATTAGAATCTCCCTGATGATTGTATGACCTGTCAGACGATGTTATATGGGTGTGAAGACCCAAAATTTTTCCATTCTAAGTACTTTTTGATGTATTCAAACATTTTCAGTCACACCATATATATATATACATTTCCAAGTTTTTACAGTTCCAAATTATTTGCAAATAATGATGTCTTTTATGTGATGTGTTTTAATTTACATGTGGTGTATAATTTATTTCCTTTATGAAACCTTATCTATGTGCGAGATATCGATCCATGATGTAATTGGCTAACGAATCCGAAATGGTATTGAGTTTTCTTGGAATGTGTATGCATTCGATAAAATCAAACATTCGTTCAAGGAAATGAACCCGTAAGTGGAGACGTAGTAGGATAGGATTATGAATAGCATAGATACGATTAAGTTGATAGACCACGAGTTGCAAGTCTAGATTAACAATCATACGAGAAACACCTAGGGAGGATGCTTCGGTTAAAAGTTTGATGACAGGATGATATTCTGCCATGTTGTTAGTTGCCTATCCTAAGAAAATACCTCTTGAACTCACCAACTCATCAGAGTGGTAAATGACCCAAGCTGCAGAAGCAATTTTCTGGGTGTGTCGACTAGTGCCATCCGCAAACCCGACAAAGATAGGAAAGAGAGATGTCATATGTGTATAAAAACACAAGACACAGTATGAGTGGGTAAGGTAAAAACTTGTGCACGCAAAAGAAAAAGACAAGCAAAACTAAAAATACAATTGTGTACAAAGCACACATGCTAGATAGTCTAAGCATAGTACTTCTTAAGGTAAAGCATGTTCTAGGGCTCTCCCAGGGAGATTCCATCATAGTCGACTAACTCGTAGGCGCCTCTGTGTAAAACACATTTCACGATGTAAGCACCATGTCATAGAGGTTCTAACTTGCATGTCCCCAACTTGTCATGAGCCTAGTCATTGAAGAGGACTAGGTCTCCTTCTGCAAAAGTTTGAGGGTGAACGAATCTGTCGTATTGATTCTTGATCCACTTTTTATATGTCTCGTTAACAAGAGAATCATCTTGATGTGTTTCGTCCAGCCTGGTCAAGTGTAAGAAACGTGTTGGATTACTGAGAGGGGGGGTTAATCAGTAATAGCGTAATTATAATCATTTTTCTTCAAATGTTATATCAATGTAGAATTATTATCCAATAATGAGCAGTGATAAATAAACAATCACACACATACACAGTACACCAGTGTTTTACGTGGAAACCCAAATCGGGAGAAAACCACAGAATGTTTTTTCTTATATGTCATGAAGAATTAAATTCATTGGAAGCACCAACTTCCTTTGTTTTCCAGCTCCAACTGGAAGGAGTCTCCAACCCCCTAGTTTCTCAGGCTACAACCTGAGGGAAGCTCCAACTCCCCAAATCTCTGGCTACAATCAAGAGGAGGCTACAACCCCCAATTTTTTCCGGCTACAACCGGAAGCTGGCTACAACCACCTGTCCTTGCCCCATCCTGCCACCCTGAAGTAGAAGTTGAATGATGGAACCACTGTCACACTGTCACTGTGAGATATACCACTATAAACCTGTACCAATAAATCTGAACCATGCATCAACCTGTACCTCAACCTGTAATCAACCTGTACCATAAACAAGTGCATCAACCATGCACCAACCTGTAATCAACATGTACCATAAACAAGTGCATCAATCATGCACCAACCTGTAATCAACCTGTACCATAAACAAGTGCATCCAAACATGTACCAAGTATGTTCCAATCATGTGTCAACTACTCATCAACTATGAGTCATCAATATTTACCAACATCATCAACTATACACCTCATGTATGTGCGCCAACTCATCAACTACTTGTCTCAACCATGTACTCAACATGTACCAAAACCAAAATACCTCATCAATTTTATCATCCAAATATGATTTGTATCTCTGTAATAGACCTGGTTTATATGATCACATTCCTGCAAACCTTCCTTAACTTTAAAAACAAGAGACTAGCATTTTCATCAAACTTTTCTTTAGTCTCACATGTCTAGTTTTGGATTAGTCAACGACCCTAACTTGAAGTAATCATAACATTGAACCTGTAATGTATAAATATCTGAAACTGATACACAATGTTCGTCAGTGTGTTTAATGCAATTTCTCCAAGTATCACTACTTGGAACCTCACAGAAAATTTGTTATAGCAAAAATGGCATACCTTGTTGAATTCTGGCTTATTCTAGAGAGAGACCTTGTAGAGCGTGCCCCACACAAAATATTTGATGAATTGATATGAAAATGTTACAAAGAATACTAAAGAATTTAACCTAACCAAAACATTTGGTATCACATAATTTGGATCTGTTATGAAGAAGTTATGACGTTTTTACCTGAAACACCTGATTTTGACTAGTTTCAGGACTGGCCACAAACCCTATTTTCCACAGAGTGTAACTCCCAAAATACAACGACTCACAGGCTGAATTTTTACCAAAGATACTTGAATATCTTTTCTCACTTGAATATAAATTGCAGGATATGAATCATTATATAAAAAAAATTATAGCGAAAATGGTGAGATGACCTGTAAATAACATACCTTAGAAAGCACCATCAAAAGAATTTATCCTTCCTTGCATTTCAGAATTCTTTTCTTCACCTTCACTCAGAATTCTAGTTTATATATCCTTGGTTACCTCAGACACATATAGATATTCAATATTCTCAAGTGTGATTCAAATGAAAGAGCCTTGCCTCTTAATTATACTCTCCAAGAAGCTTCCTTAAAAACATCTTCTAGGTCACTTGGCGCACTTTCCTTATTTTAGGGTTGGGTCCACTTCTAATTTCTCCATTAAATTTATTATTGAAATAATTTATTTTGTATTCACTTTGAATTATAATACACTCGTCACTTCACTTTATTATTTACCTTTTAAAATCTCTTAAACCACTTTGACTACTTTGACCTTTTGGGGCTTCTAAATGACATATGAGGGTCCTCCAACTTCGTAAGGCCATAACTCTCAAACCGTGAGGAGTTATGTGACGTTCTACATACCACCAGAAATTTCATGAAATGTACTAACCATGTAGAATAGTATTATCTAAAAATATATCATAACTCATATCATTACCCATCAAACAAACTTGGGTCCATTACCCAAACCTGGGGTCTCCAACTTCTCATGTCCATAACTCTCTAACCATGAGGAATTATGAGAAGTTCCACATACCACTGGAAATCACATGACAAGAACTATCCATCTAGGATATTTTCCCTGACAAATTGACTTTCCTTCATCTCAGTATTCCACAATTAAGCATGGGTTCTCTTACTCCACAAAGCGTCTTCCCGTGAGGGCTTTCACCATAAGGGGACCACTTTGGAGTTCATCCATATTTA
>ML803254.1:246906-259966 GCA_009831015.1 Picea engelmannii
TCACCATAAGGGGACCAATTTGGAGTTCATCCATATTTACTTCTTATCAACCATGAAAAAACAATAATGATTCATATTTACATCAAGCACTATTGGGTCCATTACCCAAACCTTTGTGCTATGGGTCTTTCTTCAAGGGTTGACATCAATGACAACCAATCTTAATCAACAAAACGTTCTTCTTTAGTAGAAGTATGGGGCATGAGTTCTACTTTAAGTTTCAGTGATGGAATATTGCACTCGATTGGTAAAACAAATTCGATGCCATATACTAACTGGAAAGGAGTGAATCTAGTAGTTGTTTTCAATGAGGTATGATAAGCCCAGAGAGCAAAGAAAAGTTGTAGATGCCAGGATGTCTTGTTTTCCCCTACCATACGTTGAATCATGGTTTTAAAGACCTTTTTTATATCTTCAACTTGTCCATTAGCCTAAGGATAGTACGGGGAGGAATTTCCATGGAAAAAACCCAACTTGGCATGCAACTCACTCATCATCTGGTTCTGAAAGTGTGAACCGTAATCAGTGAAAATGGTGTGTGGAACACCAAAATGAGTGATGAAGTGGTTAAAAAAGAAAAGAGTTGTAGTACGACCATCATTCAGAAAGGTAGGCATAGCTTCAACCCATTTTGTAAAGTAATCGACGATGAAGATTATATAAACATGCCCCCCGGCTGAGGTAGGATTACACTACATGAAATCAATACCCCATTTGGAAAAGGGGCCAATGGCAATAATGGGATGCAGCGAAGAAAGGTGGGTTCATGCCTTCTTGTTAAAAACTTGGCAGGGTGGGCATTTTTTGACTGCCTCAATACAATCTTTGAAAATCGAGGGCCAAAAGTAGCCAACACGTAAAATTTTCTGAGCTATAGCCATCCTAGAAAGGTGACCGCCACATGCTCCAAGGTGACAATCATTCAAAACGTGTTCAGCCTCCTCATGAGTCAAACATCGTCAGAGAATAGTATCAATACCACAGTGATACAAAGTTTCATCGATGATAAGGTAACGATGAGAGTGGTGACGAACGCATCGACGTTCTTCATGAGAGATATCAGGCTGAAAACATTGGGTCTGGAGATAAAGAAGGATATCTCCATACCAAGGATCATACGTGCTGATGAGGAACAGAGTTTCATCGGGGAGAGAATCTCTTGGCTCAGTATCTTCATCGTCATGGGGAAGGACGTAGATAAGCTCCGCAAACACCAGGGATTTTTTGGCTTTGGACTTAGTAAATTCGAGATCGAATTCCTGAAGGATGACGATCCATTTGGAGTATTTTCCCACAGGAAATTGACGTGTCAAAATATGATACATGGGGTTTGAGTCTTCAATAACGATGGTGGTGCATAGCAAGATGTAGTGGTGAAATCTCTAGACAGCGATGATGGCTGCCAGAGCCAACTTCTCAACATGTCAATATTGGAGTTCGGGTGACTTTTGCTCATATAATATATCACATGTTCTTCATCGTTGGGGTCCTCTTGAACCAACACCATCGAAATAGTGGAAGTAGAGGAAACTAAGTAAAGGATATAGTCTTTCATGTAATCTGGAGGATGCAACAAAGGTGTGTTGGTCAAGGCATGCTTAAGAGCATAAAAATATCGTTGAGCAGTGTCATCCCAAATGAAAGGGGTGTCTTTCTGCAACAATCACATGAATCCTTTAGTAATCTCAGCGTAGTTACAAATAAAACGGCGAAGAAAGTTTTCTTTCCCTTGCAAACTTTGGAGCTGGGTCAAATTATTAGGTGGGGGTAAATCCATAATATCTTTAATATTTAAGGGATCCACCTGAATCCCGTCCTTAGAGACAACGAAACTAAGGAGTCGATCGGATTCGACAGAAAAAATACACTTATGTGGGTTCAAACGAATACGGTAGAACCAACATCGAAGAAAACTAGCCTGTAGATGACCAATGTGGTCTGATCAACTAAATGAGTGGGCACGTAAGTCGTCAAGGTAAGGTTCCACAATATGATTGATATCGTGGAAAGCATATGACATGGCCTGCTGGAAAGTAGCACCAGCATTTTTTAGGCCAAACGGTAGCTTCCGATAGGTGAAAGTTCCCCACGGGTAGATGAAGGTTGTCTTATGCTAATCAGAAGGTAAAATATCAATCTGGTTGTACCCTGAGAAACCATCCATGAAAAATAAAATTATGCTACCAGTGCAATTATCAATAATCTAGTCGATGAAGGGCATAGGGTAATTGTCCTTCAGACAAGCCTTATTGAGATCCCTATAGTCAATGCAGACATGAATGGTCCCTTGTTTTTTAGCAACTAGAACAAGGTTAGAAACCCATTCTGTCAAGGGGACAGGATAGATAAAGCCATATTTCAAAATTTTCTCAACTTCTCCCTTGATAGCCACGGTTTTCTTCGGGTGAATCGGGTGGAGTTTCTGTCGAACAAGTTTAACACCTTGGTAAGTTTTGATTTCATGCACAACGATCGACGAGTTGATCCCTGAAATTCCTTCGTAGCTCCAAGAGAAGACATCGCAGAATTCTTTGAATAAGGTGGTATAAGAGATCACCTCCTCAGGCATGCAATTAGCACAGAGATTAACATTTTCCACAATGCCTTCTTTGATTGAAATATCAATAGCAACCGTAGTAGAAATGTTGCCTAAATTCCCCTCAGAAAGAGTATCCTGGGTAAGTATAGGAGATTGTGGAGAATCAACAACATCAGAAAGAAAGATAGAGTGTATATCTTCCTGAATTTTGTCGAGAGGTGGAAGAAAAGAAGAGCGATGGTGGTTATTGTCCCAAGGCACATCGTCAATGCTAAGCATTTCCATGATAGATTCGCCAAAAGGAAAAATTTGGGAAATGTAGTAAAAAGCATAAGACAAGGAATTTAACTAGGATGGCATCGAGTAGGTATCGGGTGCCAATAGATGTTGGTCATCCGAAGAGGGAGAGGCAGATTGGATAGAAGCATATGATGCCTCGGCTAGACTAAGTGGTATGGTGTCACCTAGTGCATCGAATTCCAGAGGACTAGGCACAATCCAAGGGTCAGATGATTCCATAGATTGATAAGTCGTAGTCGAAATCATATTGACGGTGGAAATGTGATGTGTGGTAGGTGGAAGTGGTGTAGGGAAGGTACCCATGAGGCTAGAATCTTTCAGCAAGCCAACACCAATGCTTTCATATGTAATCTTGTGATCTCCCAAGAAAGGAATGTTGTTGGTAACGGGAGCGTGAGCATCGTGTGTACATAAATCTAGTTGATCGACAGTGACAATTTTTCCTTGATGAGGAAATTGTACACATCGAAACATCGATGAAGCGAAAACATTCATAGCGTAAAACCAACTTCTTCCAAGTAGCAAGTTGTAATCGAGGGGAGCATCGACCACCTCGACATCAACATAAATGGTTTTACCGCCCAACTAAACGGTTGAGAACTGTAAAAGCCAGTGAGGATGAAGACCTCACCCATTGAATGTGCTTAACATCATAGGGGATTTGTTAAGTGTGGGTGATTTTAAGCTCTTCCAGCAAGCTAAATACATGACACAAGTAGAGGCCCCCTCATCCAAGATAGTGTGGTGGATTTGTTGATTGTGAACAACAACATCAATTTTAAAAGCTAGTTGGTGAGAGAGCTGAGACTTATAATTATCCAAGTTAAACATGATATTATTGGATGACTCAGGAGAAAAAGCGCCAATGGTAGCCAAGAGTATTCTACGTTGACTTGGGCAGTGTTGTAAAAATTCTAATGTAGACATAGCACACGGTGCTTGAGCCAAATCTTCAATAATGTTGTAGTTTTGGGTGGCATGTGAACTAGGATTAAAAGTAGATTTTTGGATAGTTCTCTTGGGAGGGCGTAATATAGAGTCAAACGAAGGTTTCTCGATCTAAAGTGGTCCGTATGGAGGACTAATGAAGGATGGTGATGGATCTGGTGAAGAACCGTTAGTGACTTTGGCTTTGTCAGGTCTAGCTGGTGTGTCATACATCGTAGAGTGAGTGGTTAAATCAATCTCGTTAAACATGTAAATATGGGCACTTGTCGAGGCTTCATCATGAGCAGGATGGCTAGAACTGCCCCCAGGAGAGGGGGTTTGAGCAACCATGGATTGTTGTTGTGGAAAAGGCTAAGTAAGCATGGCGGGTTGGGAATTTCCTTTAAAACATTTGGCCACTTCATCACAATGTGGACAGTCTCGAGTGTAGTGATCGTCACTACAAATTAGACATGGGAACTTCAGTTTTTGTTGTGGTTTCTTTTTAGTAGCAGGTGTTTGAGTTTGAGTTTTCAGTTGTTCATTATTATTATTCTTTTTTGGTTTATTTTTTGTCTTCTTCTTACCTCTAGATTGTTGTGAAGGGGCAAATTGAACTGCATTCACCTCAGAGATTTGAGTTTGGGGGGAGGTAGAGGAGGGTGTGGTCAAACTGGGAGTAGATGTCGAAGAAGACCGTTGTGTCATTCCAGTCGACTGGGAAGTAGATTGGGTTTTGACGAAGCCAATAACGCCATCCGCATGTGATGTGGATGAAGGCTTAGCTAGATCGGTGGTGGCACGGGTAGTATTTGGGATCAACTCGTACAAAGTACCATATTGTGAATAAACCAAATCTAAATATTGAGCCCGAGAAATGGCTTCTTCCTCGGTGACTACACCACCCATGGAGACATCGCGAGCAATCGAGAGTAAAAGTTATTTAGTAAACCATTCTGCCAATAACTAGTCAGGAATGATTGCTTTGATCAACCTTCATCTTCGTCTCCATTCATGAATATGATTAGAGATATGCACAGAGTTCATCTGATGAAGGGAGGTCAAGAGATCAGTACCCATCTCGTATCAAATGGGTAGTTGAAAGTGCATGAGAAAAGACATGGCAAGGGAGTTGAAATCTTGGAAAGAACCACATGGAATTTCAATATACCACTTGGCTTCCGAGCCCGTAAGTGTTCGTTGGAAAAGATGAAAACATACAGAATCGTCCATTAAGGAGTTTGATGAACATCATAAATGGAAGGTCATGACATGGTTATTAGGATCTTCTCCAGATTTACCATCAAATTTAGGAATATTAGAAGGTAATTTAGTAGGAATCACTGGCCAGTAAGGAGAATGTAGTATAGGATCATTGGTCAATCGAGACAAGTCTGGGAGATCCAGAGTCGCAAGGAATGGTAGCTATCGGTTAAAATGAGGGTGATACTAATGTGGCATAGGGACACTAGTAGGACCATAAACTGGGTTAGGTGGATAATTGTATCCAGTAGATCTGCCTGCATATGGTTGTTGTTGACCAGTATAAAAAGGATTTGATGGAGGTTGAGAAGCATTATCATAGGGAGGATAACCCGATGGGTTCTGAGGATTGTAAGTCGGATGATTTACTTTCCCATAGGGAGGATAAACATTTTTCCCTTGAGGAGGGTAAGCAGTCGATCCCTGAGGCATATGTGTGTTAGCACCATGGGGAAGATAAATATTAGTGTAAATTCTAATCTTGTACAATATCTACTGCAAACTGATATTCAGAAAAGAACAGAAAAGATACAATGGAAAATACAAACATTACACAGAGATTTTTCACCTGGAAACCCAAACCGGGAAAACCAGCATATATTATATTGATACACATTTAGTTACATTGTTTACAATACAATATACATATAGGAGCCAGCGGCATCCAAAACCCTAACCCAATGACCTGGATTAGTCCAAAACCCTAATTCCTTAACCAGAAATAGAAAACCATCGGCAAAAACCATGTGCCGAAAACCACCTAATATCATGTGGTCCCGGAAATATGTCGTCCCGGAAATATGTCAGCCCGGCGATAATATGTTGGCCCGAAATTGGAGAAAATATGTCAACCCAAAAAAAAAAATTTGGGGGCGCTGCACCCCCCTACGCACCCGGCGCAGGTGCTCAAACACTACTACTCGTGCAAAGAATATAACACATACCCAACAATTAGACCCATGAGAATAAGGAGGTTGTTGTTGTCCTTGAGGATATTCCCCCCCAAGAAATAGTGGATTTCCTGGAAATGGAATGCGCCAAGGATTTTGTGTGGCATTATGTCCATACAATGGGTTATGGATTCCAGTCTGATTTTCCCCCCAAGCGAAGGTTTTGTTCCCATTTGAGTATGACCACCAAACAAAGTTTGCCCCCCAGACAGAGGTTGTCCTCCAATAGGAGGTTTCCCCCCAAATGGAGGTTGTCCTCCAAATGGAGGTTTTCCTCCAACTGGAGGTTTCCCTCCAACTGGAGGTTTCCCTCCAACTGGAGGTTGCCCCCCAGTAGGAGTTTGAGTGCCTAGAGGGATCTGGGAACCAGAAGGGAACGAATGGCCAGTGCCTCCAATTGGACTAGAGCCACCAAGACCATTTTCTCCAAATGAAGGTGTAGGTATAGAACCAACAACGACATTATATCCAGGAGGAACAAAACGTCCAGAGACTCTGGGTGTAACCTGGGTAGTATTGGCAGTGGGAGGATTTAGAGCTCTGTACCCAGGTGGGAGTGACAGAGTTGGTCTAAGGGGTGGTCTAATTGGGGCTTGGGATGGTGTCACATTTCTGGTGGGGATTGTATCAACATGCGAGACCATAGTGGAATAGGCCATTTGGAGAGAAACGACCGATCGAGGACCAACTGACTGTGCGTCTGGAATAACGGTGACACTACTAGATGTAGTTGAAAAGTGGTCTAAAGGTATCGTGTATGTAACAGAAGTTTTGGGCAACTTGGATATGGCAAGTATATCAACACCTATCCTTGAACCGAAAATCTCTTCCGCCATAGGAGGCAAGTTTCTAAAAATTTCAGTGGTCCAAAAAGGATTCTCGCCCTTAGGGCCTGTCGTTGGTATTCCATAAGTGTCAACAACAAGTTCTCTAAATGAATTTAGTCGAAGAACACGTCTCTCGTAAACGTGAGGAATTCAAAAAGACTCTAGAGAATTGGAAATTCAGAAATTTTCTAAAGAGTTTGCTCTTTCCACTTGTGGAGTGGAGGTGTCCTGAACCTCACTTTGTTGAGGAGAGCCCTCTATTGGATCAGTAGGAAAAGGTTGAGAACTCCCCAGATTTTCCAGGGGTATCCCTTTCATTCTGCGTGAACGACGCAGAGGAATATTGTCCGAACCAAAAACTTTACACAAAAAATCTATGGCCAACTAATGAAAAGAAACAACATACACTAAAAATCTAGGATTCAAAACCAAGAAAACAAAACCTTCTCTTGATGACTGTACTAGTTGGTGATGAAATCCAAAGTCGCGTGAGCAAGTCAATAAGGGGCTAGGATATGGTGGAATAGTTATGATGATGACCTGCTTAATGGACTTATGCCTTGGTGCAAGCTTCCACGCAATAATTGTGGATTTACCCTCCAAGGAACCTGAGTGAGTTTGAACACCGTCTGTTCCAGGTACATCGAAGACTTACCTTCACCATCACCTTGTGTAAGTACCTAAATATAATGGCTACTATGGACACCTTGTGTAAGTCCCCAGTGGAGTCACCAATTTCTGTTACAGAGAAATCCCGTTGCGGACAAGTGGATTCTCTCTTGGACTCTAGACTCCTAAGGCCAATACAGAAAGGTGATATTGTGGACACTGACTTTCCTTTTCATGAAGCTAAACTATCAAAGAAGAAGAAGGAAGAGAAGTAAATACCTTTTACCAACATTTTTCCTTGCTCGATCTAGGCTGATCTTGATCTCCAAGTTCTTCAGAAGGTCCTGCAATACAATGAGCAACAACAATGAGACATACTTCTTAATCTACCAATGATTAGCTTCATAATGGATCTATGAAAGAAACAAGTTAATGAAACGTACACAAACTTTAAAGGAAACAGGCCAGGCATAGATTTATATTAATGAAAACAAAGTGAAATTCTTACAGCCGTAGATGTAGGTGCGGTAGCTTCACCAAGCTCTCTTTGTCCAACCCTTACTCAAATTAATCCACACACAGAATTTTGATGCTTAAATGATATCTCCCTTATGAGATCATAAGTTTGATGCTTTACAATGCCTCCACTTTCACCATGAGGAGGACTCCTTATATAGGATTGGAGAGGCCTAACCACTTGAGAGACTCTTGGGATAAGTTTAGGATCCTTCTCCTTCAGTTGTGGATCTTCCCTAAGATTGACGCTTAACCTCAGATTCAAATCCAACAAACTCTAGATATGAAGGGGATTCTTTCTTGATTTCCCTCAACTCTCCAAAATTCTCTCAAAAAGGCCAGTGCTCCCTCAAAGGGGTACACAGAGCATTGCAACGCTCCTCCAAAAGAGGGTATAGAGCACTAGCACTCCCTGACAGTGTATAGGAGAGTGTTTCCTTCCAAACTTGATTTTTGAGTGGTTATTTCCATGGCAAAAGACTTGTACTTTTTTGTCAAATGATTTCTCTTCTCCAACACTAGTCTTTAGAGGTGTCTTTTAAGTGTTCTTGACAATGTTGTCTGAGAAACGACATAGGCAATATGACAGTACTATATTTGCGACACTTGCGGCCAAAATGTGACACTTGCGACATTGGTAATGATGACGCCAAGCCATCATCGTAATGAGTAATTTTGAGGTGTAACAAAGAGAGAGAGGTATAACATACTGTAACAATAAAAACAAATCGTTACTTGTTCAAAACTAGACAAAAAAACAAAAAATCTCAAAAAATGTATACAACCAATATATAGATATCAATACTAAAATGATTAATTACCTTAATGAAGGTATATCAATCATGTGTTTTTACCCCATCAAATTCACCTTTCTTCATTAATATATTCTTTATGTTTGAACAAAAACTTGTGGGAAATTTAATTTTTTGAATGATCTCTTTTACACCATTGCTTTGTTGCTTTGTTAATAACCATGGAAGGTTATTTTGGTCTTCATATTTATTTGATCGGATCACACTTTGAATTGCATGATTGGCTTCCCAAATGTCATTACAAATTTTGACATTTTTTTCTTTATCCCTCTAGGCATCTATGATTCGCCATAATGTTTCTGTCACATTCTTCCCGATATGCATTGTATAAAATAAATGAACTATTTTTAGGTCCTTATAGTAAGGCAACCTCATGAATTGAGTGGGATAACATTTCATTCCTCGTGGAAGCCCATTATTACTACCTTCACGATGAGGACATTGATGAAGCATAAAAACATCAAAGCCTTATTTGTCAAATGCGGTAAAATAAAATAAATAATTAAAATAAAATTTCAAAACATGATTCCATTTATGATACATAAACAAAATGCGTACCTCGAGGATTAATTTTTTCATATGCCAACTTCCATATGTGAGGTGTCATTCTTTGTGGTTTTAGTCTGGTCTCTTGTTTCCCATTGAAAAGATCTTTTTCGGTAGTATGATACTTATGGTTCTTAGAGAGTAAGTGTCTATACTCATCAAACACCTCCTTTCCTAAACTTTTTGACTGACGAGATTTCATCTTAGCACCACAAATTGGACATGCAAATTTACTGTTTGTTTGAAGACCTACAACAGATGGATTAATGTGAATTTTTAATATATACGAAATTATTATTTAAACAACATGCATGAAATATTCAATTAATTATATACTACTCAAGCATGCAATATGGAACGTTACATACCAAAAAAATGTGTTAGTCCTGGGGCATCATGCATTGTCCATAAAAGTATTCAACGACATTGAAATCTCTTCTTCCCAACTGGTTTACAGATGTCATACATAGTGATGCCCTCCCATAACTTTAGTAGCTTGTCCATAAGAGGCTCGATATACACATTCATATCTTTAACTTGGCACTTACCTAATTTTTTTAAATTACACAAAATTACTACCATGGTATGTATATATGTAAATAAATAAATAAAAGATGTTATGCAAAAAAAAAAGAGAAAAATAAAAAAATTAAATTCGAAAAATTAATGTAAACAAATACCTGAAATAATCATTGTCAACACTATGTGCTTCCTCTTTATTGAAATCCAAGGAGGAATGTTATTTTTGATAACAAAAATAGGCCACACTGAGTAAACAGATCGAATCTCTCCAAATAGATTAACACCGTCAGTTGGCAATGAAATCTTAACATTACGAGGTTCATCTGTAAATTCTAGTCATTTTGTAGCAATTTCCTTAAATGCATAACCATTTGCAGGCATTCTAAGAGTGCCATATTCAATTCTCTTTCATGCACAGTAATACATAAACTGTGCTATGATTTGGCACATGAACAGTCGTTGCAAATGTGGAATTATGGGAATATGTCGGAGAACCTTTCGAGGGACTATTTTTGTTACTTGATCGGTTCGATATCTACTGATACCACATAGCGGGCATTCTGTTTTCGACACATGTTGTCCATAGTATATAATATGATCATCAGGACATGCATCTATACTTTGATACTCCATTCCAATGCCTTTCATAATGGAATGTAAATCTCAATATGTGTGAGGCAAAATATTTGATGAGGGTAACATAAATTCACCTAACAATCTAAAACATAAAAAATAAATAGTTAATGTAAATAATAGTAATTGTAAATATTGCATTTTTATTTTACACATTAATTAACACTAAAACAAATGGAGAAAAGTTGACCTTTATGTATATGTGAAGAAACATATTATATACCTTAGGATCTGTGTCATACAAGTGTTCGACAAATGATTCGTAACGTTCAAGTTCACCAACAACAATGTAGTGGAGAGAATATTTTCTCTTGACCCTTTATAAAGTCGTTTGTTTTCCTTTTCAATCAGCGGTTCGTCATAAATACCATCACTAATGTCCCCATGATCATCATCTGGATGACCGAATAAGTCTTGGATCATTTGATTTGTCCCATCATCTTGAACTATGTTATTATTGTCATCTACTTCCATGGGATCATTAACTTGATCTTCATTATCCACTTCGAGTTCTTCATCTTGTACTACAACATCATTTCTACTACTACTTGGTGCTTTGTGCATAAAGTTAGGGGGGGAATCTAAATTTATAATTACAAACAATCATGAAAAAATAGTGCATGTATAAAACAATATAAAAGTTTGGGAATACAATAAATATTAAAATAGATAATGAATGTATATATATCTAATTACCATGGGATGATATGCATTTCATCCCCTGTCCATGTGCCCATATTTTTTACAATGTATTTTAGATGTTGCTATTAAAACTCTTTTGGGACATCTAGTAAAACAATTTTTGCAAGGGAAATAACATTTACCATCACCATTTTCACCCTCTTTAATTATTTTTCCATGTTGGCACAGGGGCAGACCCAGGGTTCAACACTACAACAATGCACCAACAAAACCCTAACTACCGTCCCTTTTAGCAACACCTGCGAATCATATGAAGTCTCACCCGAGGTAGAGGCAGGGGTGGTTGCAAGACTCAGGTGTCTGCAACCTTATCTCGGACACATATCTCTGATTATACTATCTAGTAGAGCACTTAGCACCATTAATTCCTTATTATACAATCAATATTCGCTTCGCTGATAGAACAGAGCTTCGTCGTATTCATTCTAATATCAACTATTTAAGCACTTAGCATACCTAAAATGGATCAGATATAATGGATCAAGAACTGAGCATATTCATCTATATTAGATATAACATTCCATCCATCATTAGCACTAAGCATAAGAAAATCTATCTAATCATCTCAAAGCACTTAGCAAATGAAGATATAAACACAGTAAGACAACGCACAAAGAAAAACACACAGTATTTAGGTGGTTCACCCCCACACTGGGGCTACATCCACAAACTCTTATTCTTTATTATCTTTGCAATAGGTTACAAGCACAGAGCCACCAAAACCTTACTCCGCTTTGGATAGGAGATCTATGCAGCTCACTAGATCCTCCTTCTTCGAGTAGATCTAAGCACGCAGTCTTCCACAACCTCTTACAATGACTTTCACTTAGCTCTGCAAGTCTCACATAGGTACAAATCACTTATAGTTCTTCAATCACATAGACTTGGCACTTAGCCTTCATCACCTAGATGTACGCCCTTTCTATCTAGCCTAGGAATTTATTTATACATTACAAAATTGGGCCTAAGCGTGGGTAAACCCACGGGATGACATCCCTTTCCTGTTACATATTCCCCAAAACCCAAAATGGAACAAAAGTGGGCCAAGATCCCGTGATCTCCACTTCGTCGTGCGCTCCTCCTTCAACAGGATGTCGAAGTCCAAAAATAGGTCAGCATGACAAGATTATCCCAAAAATTGGTCAAGGGCCAAGAGGCCCCCAACACTCACTTGTGACTCGTCCCGAGTCACTCTGGTCTGATCAGTTTTGCTTCGAAGGCCTCGATCTTATATCGAGTTGCTTCGACTTGTTGCTTTGTTGTGGCTTCTTGCTCAATGAAATCCTGGATCATTACATCATTTACTGACCCTTTCAGTTTTGAGAAGATACAACCTGTTGTGCTTATTTATCTCTTTTAGTAGCCTCCACCCAAATCTAAGGCTGAGCCATGAGGACATGGGCACGAATCTCATCCTTGAGGCCACTGATAAAACATTCTCGAAAAAATGCATCAGACATACCCTCTGTCCGAAAATCCAGCCGCTCAAAAGAAACTATAAAGTCTTCCACTGTTCCTGATTGTTTCAAATTTGTCAAATGGCCTAAATGGTTGGTGTTAGTGTCAAAGAATTCATAAATCTCTACCACAAAGTGTGTCCAAGCAATATACCCTGGATGAGAAGTTTTTCTCCATTGCCAACGTTCTTGATCTAGATGGAGAACTGTTGATTAAGGTTGGTTGTCATTGATGTCAACCCTTGAAGAAAGACCCATAGCACAAAGTTTTGGGTAATGGACCCAATAGTGTTTGATGTAAATATGACTCATTTTTGTTTTTTCATGGTTGATAAGAAGTAAATATGGATGAACTCCAAAGTGGTCCCTTTATGGTGAAAGCCCTCACGGGAAGACGCTTTGTGGAGTAAGAGAACCCATGCTTAATTATGGAATAATGAGATGAAGGAAAGTGAAT
>ML803254.1:260066-275734 GCA_009831015.1 Picea engelmannii
TATGATTGTTCATTTGTTCATTGCTTATTTACTCTGCAGTTATTGGATAATAATGCTTCATTGATATAGCACTTAGATTATATGGTTAAAAGGGATTATATTGCTCTATTACTGATTCACCCCCCCTCTCAGTAATCCAACAAGAACACCATACTAGATTTTGGCCAAGTCATCTATAATGCCATATAAAGAAAAATAATGTTCCATTTGGGTTACCCAACCAGTGGGATCCGAGCCATCAAATCTGGTCACATCCACCTGCGGAAGGCGTAGGTTGCGCTGAAAGTGATGGGGCTGAAAATTATGGGAATGAGAGGAAGTTTCAGCTTTGGTATGTAGAGGTGGGTTAGATAAAGGGTTATCTGCACAGATATGCAGCTTGGTGTAGATCCTCGAGACGATAGATTCAAGATGGGTAGTCATGTCTTGTTTGAGTTCCTCGATTGAGGTGGCAATAGAGGATTGCATGGTGGTATTGATGGTGGCAACATTGGCACTAAGTTGTTTCACTTCTTGTTGGGTCTCTGTGAAATTAGATTGCAAGGTATTGAAGCGAGCTTCCAAGTCTTGGCTACAGGTATGGGCCATGATGATGAGGGAATCGAAACGAGTCGGGTGGGGTCAAAACGTTTGTTGAAAAATGATATGTATGAATGTGATAAGTTCAAAGAGATAAATCCAATGGAATAGATCTCAAATAATGGTGCAAAAATTTCCAGACTTCTTTTTTTTTTAACACCTGTGGATTTATACTCTAGTCTGAAGAATACTACAGTGATGAAATGCCCAAATGCTTAACCAGGAAGAAATGTGTAGTGATTTGGAAACTCGAAAATAGTTGCACGACAATAGATCTTGTCTGGTTTAATGTTTTTGTTTTCATCCCCAAGGGTTAGGTATTCAAGGGTTATGTTGGCACAGGGGCATACCCAAGGTTCAATGCTACAACAATGCACCAACAAAACCCTAACTATCGGCCCTTTCGGCAACACCTGCGAAGGAGATGAAATCTCACCCGAGGTAGAGGCAGGGGTGGTTGCAGAACTCAAGTGTCTGCAACTTTAGCTGGGACACAGATCTGTGATTATGATACTTAGTAGATCACTTAGCACCGTCAGATCCTCAATATGTAATCAATATCCACTTCGCTAACAAAACAAAGCTTTGTAGCATTCACACTGATCTAATGTATTTAAGCACTTAGCACAAACAAATGGATCGGATCTAGAAGAGGTAAGTACTAAGCACATTCATAGAATTCATATCTAACATTCATAGCACAAAGCATAACCAGATCTATCTATCTATATCAAAGCACTTAGCAAATAACATGTGAACACATCAAGACAAAGCAAAAAGCAACATAACACAGTGTTTACGTGGTTCACCCCCACCCTGGGGTTACATCCACCAACTCTTCTTTTTTATTGTCTTCAGTCAATCAGTTACAAGAATGGAGCCTCAAAATCCTTACTCCACACAGGACAAAAGATCTGCGCAGCTCACTAGATCCTTCTTCCTTGCGTTCCAGCACTAAGCCATCTTACAATCACTTACACTTAGCTCTGCAAGTTCTTAGCACACAGTAAGAACAAAGCCTTACAATTATTGATCACACAGATCCAACTCTTGGCACTTAGCCTACTCGCATACTAACATCACATAGATGAATTTCCTCTCTCTTCTATATAGCCTAGGCATCCATTTATATATTACAAAATAGGCCTAAACATGGGTAAACCCATGGGTCGACATCCCACTCCCATTACATAATCCCAAAAACCCAAAAAGGACCCAAAAAGGGGCTGAGATCCCATGATCTATGCTTCATCTTCCACTCCACCTTCAACAGGTTGTCGAAGTCCCAAAATAGGTCAACATGACCAAGAATCTCCCAAAACTTGGTCAAGGGACAACAAGCCCCCAACACTCACCTGTGACTCGTCCCACGTCACTCTGGTCTGATCAGTTCTACTTTGAACGCCTCGCGTTTGGCTCAAGCTGTTTCAACTTGCTGCTTTGATATGGCCTCTTTCTCAACGAACTCTTGGATCACTGCGTCATTCACTGGCCCTTCTAGGCGTTGTTCTGATGTAGTGACAACCTGTTCTATCTCTACTCCTCGGCTTTCAAAATCTATGAACAATTGGCCTGCCTTATCTTGCACAGGTTGGAGCCGTTGAGTTACTTCCATAACTTTGCTTTGGATCATATGGATCTATTGTTGGGTTGTGCATTGCTCTTGAGATCTCTTCATTATGTCTACAGCTAATAGGGCCTTCAGCTGCACTTGTAGTGTGTCTGCTTGTTGCTTCGCTTCCTGGAGATGAGACTCTTGTGCCTACAATTCTGGATTCTCAGCGAGCTTTTCATATGTTTGGGCGTTGCGGTTACTCAGTTGCTTGCATTCTAGGGCAAGAGATTTTAATATGTTGACTGCACTATGGGAAGTTTCTTCCCTTAGGTCTCTTACGTCTTGCGGGGTCTCGGGCACTGCACGTAGCTCCAAATATGCTATGCATTGTTGTAGTTGTTGAATCACTTCTTCAAGTTGTGCCACCTCCTGTGGAACTCTCTCTTCAACCTTTACTTCTACAACTGTCACCGAGAAAAGTGCTCTGTTGACCATTTCTTTTACTTCGAGTTGCTCCGTGAGAAACTGTTCCTTTTCTTTTTGCAGTTGGACTTTTTCTTCGTCAAACTTTGCCTAGAGAGAAAGATTCTCCCATTTTGCAGTACTGTGTTTCTCTTAAAGGTCTCCATGTACTTGTGCTAAAGCCTGGGTGGCTTGCGTTGTTTCCTCCTGTGCTCGTCGAAGGCGAGCTTCGACTTTATCAACGATTCAGTGGAGTTAAGCTGACTCATCTCCCAGTTATGGTGTTTCCAATGGCAAAGGCGCAGTGGAGACTACTCAGCTGGACTGTAGTTCTTTTTGTACTCCTTGTAGCTCAATATTGATTCTATTGTACATCGCTTCTTGCTTAGCCTCTTGTTTTTGTGCTATCCCCAACGAAGCATCATTCAGGGCCACTATAATGAAATCGAATTCATCTGAGGTGAGGATAGTCTGCATTTTGTTCATAGAAGCTTTCGATTTCTTCCAGGAGGAAGGTTGTAGGGGGGAGACATTCCTTTTCTTCGAGGGGTCCTCCTCATCTCTAGGCGGTGTAACCTTGCCTTTCTTCGATTCAACTTCTGTGCCATCTATCTCTCCACCATCAACTCCTTGCTCAGGTGATATGGAAGCAGTCTTTGCTGAGGTACTACTTACATCTGGGGCTTCTTCCTTTTTCTTTGTCTTGCTGGGTCCAGGTGTATCATGCACTACTTCTGGACTATCAATATCGGATATCTCCACAGGGTCTATTGGAATGAGGAGGTCCGCCAACCAGTCTTTGGTGATCTCCTCCAAGTCCTCCTCTGTCAGCTTGTCGTAATATTGAATTTGTTGCTTTTGCTCATCAGTGCGCGCTGTAATATAAATGAAATGGTGGTCCGCACTGAATTTCATTAAAGGCCAAAACCTATGGAGAGTATTTGGCGTGATGCGAGGCTCAGACTGGATGGTTGTCTTCAATTGGTTGTAATATGTGTGGAATATGGCATTTGACTACCATTGCTTGTTCATGTCAGTGGAATACCATAGTGTACTGAACTTTGCGGCCAAAGGTTCTAAGGGCTCGGTGTCTGGGAAGGTCGCACCTTCTGGCATCTCCCGTGAGATGAAAGCGATCGAGATTATAAGCCAGTTGAACTGGAACTCATATCCTTGATCCTGCGCTTCCCTACAGTCCAGTTCCAAACTTACAAATTTCCCTCCTGCGAAGTTCCCTCTGGAAGTTTCTGTAACTTAGCCCTCTTCTTACTTAACTTCCTAGCCTTCTTCCCAGTGATCTTCGTCTCAGTATGCCTTTTTCCATTCTGATTCTTATCTTCGTTTGACATAGTCACTTCGTGCTATTGAAATTATTTCTTAGGATTCGAGGTTGATACTTCTTCTCTATCTGGGATAAGTACTTTAGTCATTCGTGGGTCTTCTAGGATTCTTGCAACTTCGACATCAGGGTCTATGGTGTGGAATAACTTCGATATGTTCTCCTATTCTTCTATCAAGTGTGTGATCCTTCTAGTCATGAAATCTTTTAACTCTTTTTTCTTTTGTTCCAAAACTTCTTCTTCTTCCTTTCATTTGGCTTGATCTCTATCAATCCAAGGTTTTCCTAGTAACATGGTAAATGGGGTGTTGTCTTCAATAAATTTAATAATCTCAAAATCTTCTTCTGTCAGAGTTCCATTAATGTTCATACGTATGCGAGCGAGCTTCCCACATAGGTTTATCAACTTTCCTTTGAATAGTCTTATTCCTCCTAATGAAAGAATCATAGTAGGCCTCCCTATAGCTTCCCATGTTCTCTCTGTCATGATATTCACCTGTGTTTCTTCATCTAGAACACAGTCAATGTCGAAGTCTCCTATTATTGCTTCAATGCATTATTTTTCCTTGAAGATCTATGATAATCTGATATGTCGATGGTCATTCGGGGTTTCGTTTATTTGCAGAAATACTTTCTCTGATTATTTCTAGGGTTCTGCTATTTTGGATTTGCTTTAGGGTTTCCTTTATTCAAATTCATTTCTTCCAACTTAGCAATCATTCTAGGGAAATCCAATATGTCATGGTCCATAGCTTTACAACAAATACAACTAGGTCTTTTCCCAGGGCATTCCTTAGCAAGATGTCTCGGTCTTCTGCAGCTGTAATAGAGGGTTAATCCTCTCTTCCTTTTAAATGATCCCCAGCCTTTCCGGTACTACACACTAGGATCATGGTAGCTATCCTGCAAAAAATTCTTACTAGGATCTTGCATCCATTTGTTAGTCCAAACATTCTTTCTATGCATAGATATAACATATCTTTCACTATTATTATCAGATCTACTCATATCAAATATTATTTCATCTATTAGTGCCCTAATTGTCAAGCTACGACAGAACCTATCAAACATATCTAGATCCATACTTTAGAAACAAAAATTTCCACTTATCTTACTTCTACAGAGCACAAAGCTTCCAAATCTAAAACTTTTCACTATTCTTACCTTTATCACAACACAGAGCTTGCATATCTTACCTCTTGTAATCAGAAATTCTCACTTTTACCTTTCTTAGGGCGCAAAGCTTTTAGATCTAGCTTCTCTCCTTCAGATCCTACTTCTTTTCTTCAGATTGGGCTTCTTTCTTTCAGATTTGACCTTCCTCTTGGCACAAAGCTTCACAAGTCAAGTAGAATACTATGCACTAGAGCGACAGATCTATGCACAGAGCTTACACAACTTCGGGACGAATATTTGCACAAAGCTTCTTCTTTCTCAGTTCCCGGCAATCACAGTTTCGGTCCCAGCAACGGAACCATTTGTTGGCATAGGGGTAGACCCAGGTTTCAACACTACAACATCGCACCAACAAAACCCTAACTACCGGCCCTTTCAACAACACCTACGAAGCATATGAAGTCTCACCCGAGGTAGACGCATGGGTGGTTGCAGGACTCAAGTGTCTGCAACCTTGGCTGGGACACAGATCTGTGATTATGATACTTAATAGAGCACTTAGCATCGTCAGATCCTCAATATGTAATCAATATCCACTTCGCCGACAAAACAGAGCTTCGCAGCATTCACATTGATCTAATGTATTTAAGCACTTAGCACAAACAAATGGATCGGATCTAGCAGAGGCAAGTACTAAGCACATTCATAGAAGTCAGATATAACATTCATAGCACAAAGCATAACTAGATCTATCTATCCATATCAAATCACTTAGCAAATAACATGTGAACACATCAAGACAAAGAACAAAGCAGCATAACACAGTGTTTACGTAGTTCACCCCCACCCTGGGGCTACGTCCACCAACTCTTCTTATTTATTGTCTTCAGTCAATTGGTTACAAGCACGGAGCCTCAAAATCCTTACTCCGCACAGGACAAAAGATATGTGCAGCTCACTAGATCCTTCTTCCTTGCGTTCCGGCACTAAGCCATCTTACAATCACTTGCACTTAGCTCTGCAAGTTCTTAACACACAGTAAGCACAAAGCCTTACAATTCTTGACCACACAGATCCAACTCTTGGCACTTAGCCTACTCGCATACTAACATCACATAGATGCATTTCCTCTCTCTTCTATCTAGCCTAGGCATCTATTTATATATTACAAAATAGGCCTAAACATGGGTAAACCCATGGGCCGACATCCCACTCCCATTACATAATCCCAAAAACCCAAAAAGGACCCAAAAAGGGGCCGAGATCCCATGATCTCCGCTTCGTCTTCCGCTCCTCCTTCTACAGGCTGTCGAAGTCCCAAAATAGGTCACCATGACCAAGAATGTCCCAAAACTTTGTCAAGGGCCAACAGGTTCTACAGACAAGGGTTTGCTCTGTACTATAGCTCTCTGATATATGTGCGGGGTCCAACAGTAGTACTCAGCCCAATATCTCAGGGCACTAACTAAGGAGGCTAGACCGTGCCCTTAGTTGTACTACCCGACTACCCAAGTACTAGAGAGTATCTTCCCAAGTGTTGTTCTCAGTTGCACTATAGAAGTCAAGCGGCCGATCGGTTTATCTAAAGAGGGCTTCAGGAAATCTAGGTTGATCCGTACACAGGTGTTGTCTGATGCGCTACCACTCGAAGGGGTACCAACAGGGGTTACAGGGGTGGACAATAGATGTGCACTTAAGTACCACTTGTATTCCTGCGTGTATGAATCCCTCAACCACGAGATTATGTGCGTAACGATAGATCTTTGTGGCTTAAAGACGTCAGAATACATCTCTACCCTGAAAAAAAAATTAACCCACAATTTCTGCCAAGGAAAGTGCTCTAATACCACTTGTAATATACCAGATATGAAAAGTATGCAGAACAAAAATAAAATGCTAGAAATGGAAAATAAACAACAATATAACCAGAACAATCACCACAATAACACGGAAATGATATCAAAATAACACCAAAAAGAGCACTTTGATTCTGAGAGCAATGTTCACGGGCCTCTTTAAGGGGGCAACCTCCAGTGGAGTAGAGCTCTATTACAATAATATCCAAGCTAGGGTTCTCTTACCCTCGACTCCTATTTATACTAAATATGTCTATCAATAGAACCATCTAGAGGAAGATCCTTCTAGAAGCGAAAGCTTCTATTAGGTCTTCTTACATTCGACTTATTCTACTTTATTACAAGGCCTTATTAATATTGACCTTTATTACATCGAAATACATTGTTCTACCTATGTGAGGGGTTAGGTCCCTTACAGTGAACTAGCATGTCCTCTAATTTCATCTTCATGCTTTGTAATGATTCCCTACCAAAGGAACCTTCTCTTTCGATACTTCAACCTCGTTACTCTTCCTGAACTTTGTTAGCTCTGAAAGGCTTAAGAGCTTGGTGCTCTTCCTCCTGAACTTAACATTTGGAAGGGTTCTTCCATGCACCCCTTACACTCATCCCTCAACTCTAGAACTTAAGTGGTTCTCGGTCTCTTCCTGCCTCGCAGAAAGCCTATGCATACGTGCACTATCTCTCCTGAGCTTTAACAGACTCCCTCCTCCAAGGGACTCAGAGCAACTAAGAGTGTCGACATGTGTACGTGAAACTGTGCCCAAGGTCGACGAACTCACAGTTTGTGGATCTAACTTAAGCCACCACAGGGCGCAAGCATTTACGAATACAAAACATGTACAATCCATATAATTTCTTACTTTCCTAATTACACAATCAAGCAAACACCAAAAAGGGATACAATATAAATCATTAAGAAAACATATCCATCCCTGGATCATTCGCAGTATATTCACAAAATTACAACTCAATTTCACAGGGTATGAGAATACTTGTCTATTACAAGTTGCATCCAACTAACTGACTATGGGTGTGCACCTTTCCACAAAATGATAGGCTCAGAGGCATTCATTCTTAGCACTCTGGCCACCCCCGTGCCAAGCAATGATATCACTAGAGAATTTACGCCATCTCTTAGAGAAACTCTCTCTGTCACAGCGACCATGTGAGGTTTATCAGATGCTTCATCAACATCAAGCTCGCGTTCGGGTCCTTCAGGCCGTGTTCTCGGCACTTCCTTTGGGTTCACACATCTCCCTTACGAGCTTGTGCTCTCATCTCGTGTCTCTTCTCTTGCCATGTCTCTGTATGTATCTTACCTTCCCTCCTCTGGAAGGTTTTTCGACCTGTCATATTCCTTCAATCAAAACGAAGCTTGGGTCTGCAGGTCTCTGTGGTACCTCGAGCTGGCATCCTGTAGCTAGACCATGTTTTCATTCATGGGGGTGGTTGATGATTCAACCACTGGTCCTTTCTTCATTAACTAATTTATTTCCTCTAGAGATATCATGGCTTGTACTTCAAGGCTTCACCCCCCAACAATCAGTTATGGGAAGTTTAACAATAATACATTTACATTGTCCACATGCCTTAGCATGGTAATCCTATTTTATGATTAATTACAAGCTGGGGAAAACAAGGGTGTTACACTCAAAAAAAATTGTTCCATTTTTTTTTAAATCAAGATTTTTGCAATCCTAATGTTTAACCGATGTATGAGCATCTTGTCTCCAAAATCAACTTGGTTTGACTAGACCTAGGGGTCTTGAGTCTATTTGAATTTAATTGTGTAATTGATGAAAATTCCTATGTTTGAAGAAATTCTAGAAAACTTGTATTAATTGTGGAATTCATTGTACTTGAGTTAGTTCTCGAGAGTTATGAGAAATTAGAGAGATCGTAGGGTTGGTTGTATGTCTCTTGAGTATATTGTAGATTTGGAGCGAGTATTTTGTGGATCTGAGGTTAATTTAGGAGGGATTGTTATGATCTGAACCAATTATGGTTTCAAAACCTTTGTAATTTAATCGTAAGCTTTCGAGCATGAGAGAGTGGCCAAATGAATGTAGAACAAGCCAAGGAGTGTGGCCAATTGAATAAAGTATCTGACCAAAAAGAGGGGGATGTTTAAAAGGCCATTAAGAGGCCTTATGTAACTTGTATGTACAATATTGTATGATTGAGTAATGATATCACTCCATTCGAGTGTTATGTGGAATTGATTAACTGAGGACCTTAGTACCTCTTAAGGTGTGCAAATATCTGTGTATTACTATATGTATTAAATATCTACAAGGAACGTGTGTGCAGGTTTAGATTGAACCCTAGAAGAAAACTTTCGTATAAAAGGACTTGATCGAGATCAAGCATTGATCACCGAAGGGATCGATGCCCAAATTCCACTAAGGTTGGTTGCGCTCGTAGTAAGAGGGAGGAGAACATAGTTACATTAAAACTCTATACACATACGAAGCTAAGAACATAAAGAATCATTTGTAGGTGATCGAGAAATAGGAATAGTCAGATCCCTATCAGGATTCATTGTAACCGTTGGATCGTAAGCAATTGCAACCATCGGATCAAGAACCAAGTGAGCAAGAATCAAAAGGTCCTATGGTAAGTCCATGGAGGGATATCAATCATCCACCCAATGGTTGATTAAATGCCAATCGTATATTGCGATCATAGGAGAATCATGCGACGGTGGAAAGGATTTCAGAGTTCAAATATCGAAGTGTAAAGTAGAAGGGAACTCCGATAGGTGGAATCCGATCAACGGTGGTGATTATTCAAAGAGGCCCAGAGATTGACGACATACGATAGTCAAGAATTCGGAACCCGAAGCAGTGTCAAAGAAGCTTTGGGATAGCACATTCAAAGTGCTAATTGGAAGGATACTTTGACGAGGAGTTTCGATCAACGACAAAGATAAGTTTTGCGATGATCCTGATCGAGACCATGTATACGTCGGGTGGCAGAGTCTGAGTGGTTGTCGTATCTAAGTATTCGGGGCTAGAAGAATACGCCAATGAAAAAGAGTCCAATGAAGGAGGGAGACCAATGGTCCAATGCATTCAGAGTGATCTAGATCAGTGTCGAGAGAGCTACACGTGGTGACTTTCTATTGGATGTCAAAGTAGACCCACCAGGGTCCAACAGCAGGGGAAGGTCCGACAAAGAGACAGTGATAGATGGTGGAGATCTATTCGGAGTTGAATAGATTGACGACTCAGGAAGAGACACGTGGTAGGTCACTAGGGTGACACGTGGTAGCTGACAGAGCCTTGATGTGGCATCAACGAATGAGAAGTGGACATGTAGTAGTGATAAGGACAAGTGAAACTGCGACATGTGGCAGATGGATCCACAAGTAAGAGTTTAACATGTGGCACTCACGTGTAGGTCCATGTGACGAAGGTTTGGCGTAGTGAAAGAGAGGATGGTGACGGTGACCTTAGATCTTGTAAGAATGGCAATGGAGAAAGCAATTAGCTTTTGGAGTCTGAGAAGGACAGTAAATATCGTCGGAGCAATCTTTTCAAAGTGCAGCAGTTCACGGGAGTTCGACGGGGGAACTCCGATACAAAGGAAAGAAGGATTAAATCATGACTGTGCATTGGGACGTGACCAGGATATAAATCTACCATCTGATTGGGACCCAAGCAACGGGGAGGATCATAGATTGGAATAGCCTGAGGCATGTTATGGATTGTCCATCATGTGATTATCAACAGTGGGAAATGATCGTTGTGAAAAGTCCGATGGTATGTGGAGAAGCTAAGTCTGAAAGGGTATAAGCTAGTGGTTATGGTCCAAGGTTCTATGGAGGCGAGAGCTGATTGACAACGCTAATGATTATTGCACATAACATAGTATTGTAGAACTCTGTTAAATGAGTTTTGGGTCCACAAGTTAGTATTTGCAGCAGCTCAATCCGATTCGGTGCAGAATTTCGAGGTTTTGAGATTCTGCATTTATGGGTTTTAACACTAGGTGGTCATTATTAACCATAAAAAAAAATTGCTCAACTAACTAATGCCAAGTCAACAACATGGTAAGTGGGCTTTAAATGCTCAACTTTGAATGTGTATATACATTTATGCCACGACTAAGACATTAAAACCATCCAAGTGGCATCAACCATATCATCTATAAAGTGCTACTCATTGTCACTTGATTACGAAAGATTAGGCCCAAAGGAAACAAATAGTGATCATCGAGCAACATTTTCAAGGGACAAACTACGAGGGCGGTGCATCTGAGAAACTACGCGCCAATCATCATAAGACGACAATCTAAAACCACCGACAAAGAACGTGGGAGTTGCATCGTACAGTCAGTGGGGCCCTTAACCTGGTAGTTCTGTGGACTTTCGTCTACGCGCCGATGATCATGTGACAACTTCACAACTATTGTGATGACTTGACTTCACTATCTCCTAATAGGCATGGATTCGGCATCTCTGGGCATTTCTTTAGTCTTCATCCTTATCTTCATTGCCTTCATTTCTCAGGAGAAATGTTTCCTTCATCTTTCAATCTCATCCGATCGGTAAGAAGGTATCAAGTATGGAGTATGTAACAGAGGCAGAGCAATCAAGTGTGCACTATGTAACAGAGGCAGAGCAATACCAGGTTTTCATCAACCATAGGGGACCCGACACCAAGAAGAATCTTGCCAGCCTCATCTACCATAACCTCTCATCCTATGGGTTACGCGTCTTCCTGGACAAGGAGGAACTGCGCACGGGAAATACTTTCTGCCCTGCAATTCGAGGAGCCATTAGCAGTGCTTCTGTTCACATTGCCATATTTTCTGAGAATGATGCTGAGTCAAAGTGGTGCTTAGATGAGCTGTGTTTGATGTTGAAATCATCCAGCGTTATACCCGTATTCTATGACGTTGAGCCTGCTGACCTTCGTCGCATTGATCGGGGACCTTATGCCCAAGCCTTCGACAAACACCGACAAAGAGTTTCCAGGGAAGTCGTGGAGGGATGGAAGGAAGCACTCAGAAAAGCCGCAGATATTTCTGGTCTGCTGTTCAAAACGAAGGACAGGTGAATACATACTTCACTTATTCATCATATTGCAGAATAGATATTTCACTCATTTATCATCTATCAACTTCGTGGATCTTGAATTATCCATTCTCTAACTATGTTATACTGCAATTATTTTTGTCGACAGTGACTATGGAGAGTTTGTGGAGGAAATTGGAAAAATTGTAAGAGAACGGGTAAGATGGGACCCCTTAGATATCGCTCCTCACCCAGTTGGACTGGACCAGACCCTGAAGGAATTGGATGATCTCATTCAGAAACAAAGACACACCAACCACACTAAGAGGGGGGGCGAGGGCGGGTTGAATCAGTGTAGGGCTCTTTTTAAACTTCCCTTCACAAAACTCCTTAGTTAGAAATCATCATTTATTCATCACTTACTTACTATCATTTATAACTAGTTGAATGTGACCATATATCAACAACATATATCATCAATAAGTCATCACCACAAGGAACACAAAGAACACAAGATGTATGTACAATTTCCTTTTTATTACGTTCTACAATCCTTGGGTTATCAACAACAACTAAATAGAGTTACAACTCCACAAGAGCACCAGCTTTATAATGAAAGACTCGACTTACATAACTAAGCACCAAGAAAGAAGAGGAATCAATCCTCAATAGATACCAATATGTCAACAGGTACATGATCTGTTAGTAGTGCAACACGTGAATGTACGTGCCCTACCAATAGTATAACTCGCGTATGTATGCGGTATGTATGTACTGCAGCCTGCGTGTACCTTCTGAACAACTAGGGTTTTCTTTTCTTGAAAAACTTAGATCCTCTGTAGCCTTCAGTCACATCCACTTCTGTCTTTCACCGTCCACTCTGTAGACTGTACCATAACCAATATCAACACATCCATACTCTCCAACAACTTACTCATGCTTCCTCAAACATAAGTAACCAATATACCATGGCAACCATATCAGTACTAAAMCGTAAGAGTGTTKCTCACTCTATCAATCAATCAACATAACCATATCACCACAACCATACCAAGATTTCCTTAAGCATTCTCCATACAATAAGCAAGAGTATCCATCAAGACAACTATGTAACCATACCAAGACTTTTATGGAAGATCTRAGCCCATAGAATGTGTTGTRACARATATTGAATTTTTGGCTTTCGGTAACTTAGGAGAGAAAAAAWTTATAGTGTTTAACTACATATGATCACATATASTGTGTGYCAGCTGGAGRATCCTTTCTCTGTACTAGCGCAAAGTTGGTGGGAGCCTCATATGGACYCACCTGGATGCCCATTTGAACAATCTCAAAGGTATTATTGTGCTTGTATTTTATTGTATCATACTTTTTGTGTGCTACTTTAGTGTGCTTTTTCGTTATTTGGTTTCTGCCCTCGACCGCTTACCTTGCGTTGTGCTTAGTTTCTAGATGTCGGAGTCTTCACTACCCCACATTGGCTTCATCGATGGCGCTAGTCGTAGCACTCAGAACCTTGCTTCTGCTGCATGGGCAATTTATGCACCTACAAATGAACTTATTAGTCTATGAGGTGTTTGCCTCGATCATGCGACCAATAATATCACAGAATATAGCGCCGTCATTGAGTTTTTGATTAATTCTATTTCACTTGGTATCTGTCGCCTGGTTATATGACTTGATTTGCATCTAGTAGTGTTACAGTTAAGTAATGTCTATGCTATCCAAATTCCTACTTTATTGCGGGTATATCTACAAATTCGCCTCTTGAAACGTCTTCCTTCTTCCTAGATATGTGCATCTCGCTAGATCTTTCTTCCTTGCGTTCCAACACTAAGCCATCTTACAATCACTTGCACTTAGCTCTGCAAGTTCTTAGCACACAATAAGCACAAAACCTTACAATTCTTGATCACACAAATCCAACTCTTGGCACTTATCCTATTTGCATACTAACATCACATAGATGCATTTCCTCGCTCTTCTATCTAGCCTAGGCATCTATTTATATATTACAAAATAGGCCTAAACATGGGTAAACCCATGGGCCGACATCCCACTCCCATTACATAATCCCAAAAACCCAAAAAGGGGCCGAGATCCCGTGATCTCCACTTCGTCTTCTGCTCCTCCTTCGACAGGCTGTTGAAGTTCCAAAATAGGTCAACATGACCAAGAATATCCCAAAACTTTGTCAAGGGCCAACATGTTCTATAGACAAGGGTTTGCCCTGTGCTATAGCTCTCTGATATACATGCGTGGTCCAAGAGTAGTACTCGGCCCAATATCTCAAGGCACTAACTAAGGAGGCTAGACCGTGCCCTTAGCCGTACTACCTGACTACCCAGGTACTAGAGAGTATCTTCCTGAGTGTTATTCTCGGTTGCACCATAGCAGTCAGGCGGCCGATCGGTTTATCTAAAGAGGGCTTCAGGAATCTAGGCCGATCCGTACACAGGTGTTTTCTGATGCACTACCACTCGAAGGGGTACCAACAGGGGTTACACGGGTGGACAACAGATGTGCACTTAAGTACCACTTGTATTTCTTGCGTGTATGAATCCCTCAACCGCGGGATTATGTCCGTAACGACAGATCTTTGTGGCTTAAATACGTCGGAATACGTCTCTACCCTGAAAAAAATTTAACACACAATTTCTTCCAATGAAAGTGCTCTGATACCACTTGTAATATACCAGATATGAAAAGTATGCAAAACAAAAATAAAATGCTAGAAATGGCAGATAAACAACAATATAACCAGAACAATCACCACAATAACACAGAAATGATATCAAAATAACACCAGAAAGAGCACTTTGATTCTGAGAGCAATGTTCACGGGCCTCTTCGAGGGGGCAATCTCTAGTCGAGCAGAGCTCTATTACAATAATATTCAAGCTAGGGTTCTCTTACCCTCGACTCCTATTTATACTAAATATGTCTATCAATAGAACCATCTAGAGGAAGATCCTTCTAGAAGCGAAAGCTTCTATTAGGTCTTCTTACATTCGACTTATTCTACTTTATTACAAGGCCTTATTAATATTGACCTTTATTACAACATAATACATTGTTCTACCTATGTGAGGGGTTAGGTCCCTTACAATGAACTAGCATGTCCTCTAATTTCATTTTCGTGCTTTGCAATGATTCCCAACCAAAGGAACCTTATCTTTCGATACTTCAACCTCATTACTCTTCCTGAACTTTCTTAGCTCTGAAAGGCTTAAGAGCTTAGCGCTCTTCCTCCTGAACTTAACATTTGGAAGGGTTATTCCGTGCACCCCTTACACTCATCCCTCAACTCTAGAACTTAAGTGGTTCTCGGTCTCTGCCTGCCTCGCAGAGAGCCTGTGCATACGTGCACTATCTCTCCTGAGCTTTAACAGACTCCCTCCTCCAAGGGACTCAAAGCGACTAGGAGTGTCGAGATGCGTACGTGAAACTGTGCCCAAGGTTGACGAACTCACAGTTCGTGGATCTAACTTAAGACACCATAGGGCGCAAGCATTTACAAATACAAAACATGTACAATCTATATAATTTCTTACTTTCCTAATTATACAATCAAGCAAACACCAAAAAGGGATAAAGTATAAATCATTAAGAAAACATATCCATCCCTGGATCATTCACAGTATATTTACACAATTACAACTCAATTTCACAGGGTATGAGAATACTTATCTATTACAAGTTGCATCCAACTAACTTACTGTGGGTGTGCACCTTTCC
>ML803255.1:0-32230 GCA_009831015.1 Picea engelmannii
ATATTTCATGATTCTAAACTCTGTGTTGATCTTGTTATGATCTAAATGTTGTTAACACTGCAAAGTGTGCAGTGAACAAAACTTATTAGGATAAATACTTTAACAAATTCATGAAATTATTTACAATTCTGGTTCAATAATGAATAAAAATTATTTCATTCAATTTCTTGTAAAATTGGCTTTCTAGATAATTTTTCCGAGTGAATATTTATACTCTACTATCCAAGATATTTCCAACGCCTATTTTCATGCTCAATTCTGAGTCTTGAGCAAAACGTTATGGTCATTTGAAAATTTTCCATTAATTCTTCTGTTCATACTTAAACTAGGTGCAAATATGGAATGTAATTATGCATTTTGCACTTTCTCCATTGGATTTTTTCTAGGAGCCCCAATTTGTTTTTTTCATACACACATTTTGGACAATCTATCCAAGTTTCACCTCTTTTTGGGTTCTAGGTTGCTAGATACATCCCGCTGAAGTTTCATGCCAATTAGTGTTTTTGGCCTTGAATGCTACAGGTACCTTCTATGCTCTCTTAATCATTTTTAACATGACCATAATTATAATTCATCTCCATTACTATGTTCTATGACTCAATATCTTTCCATAGACTCCTCCTATGTCTCAATATGATTCTGGAGCATGAAGTTATGGCCTTCATAAGTTATCTGGGATTAAAATTTACTCTTCATTGTTCGGGTTGTAAATCACTCATCCTAACTTCGTTTGGAGAATGGAATACACCATTAGAAAGCTATCGCCGAGCTATTTAATTTGAGATAAAATTTATGTATTATGGGTGAATTGTTTTTGGGTTGCTAAAACCACTTTTAGGGCCTCAAAAATTCCCTCCAAAAAGATGACCTTCAAATAATACAAAAAAATGTTTCTGAAAATCGTTGGTTTTTTGTTGTTGTAGACCACCAAACCGACTCCGTGCACACCACTTAAAAATTATAAACCCATATTTAGCATGTGTAGTTCTACACGCACTACACCAAAATGTAGAGCATGCATCACACATCCATATCTAGTGTGCACCGCTTTTTTTTTTGGTCAAGCACCAATATTTACTACGCATAACTTTTGTGTCATGCGCCAATACCTATTGCGTAGAAATTTTGTGTCGCACACCAATTTTATGCGTGCATTGTAGTCTACATAGTACATAATGCCAAGGTTTAGTGCGTTCACACTGCACACCAATACTCCCTGTGCACCACTAATTATACTTACACGTGACGTGAATATTCGACATGTACGCACTGCATACCAATGTTGCGTGTGCACCAAACAATTTGCACTGTGCTCTACCAACACTCCATGCACATGCCTTGCACACCACATTATTATGCATGTGACACAAGCTCTGCACCACATTATTATGCGCACACCACCAATTCCACACCGAGCAGTGCCAAAATTTAGTGTGCATGTCTCGTGCACCATTATTTTCCACGCAACACCAAATTTTTAGTGCGCACACCTGCACAACATTATTTTTCCATGCAATGACAAATTTTTAGTGCACACACGTACATACCATTATTTTTCCACGCAACACCAAATGTTTAGTGCACACACCTGTGCAACATTAGTTTTCCGTGCAACGCCAAATTTTTAGTGCACACACCCGCGCACCATTATTTTTCCATAATTTTTTTGCAAAAATTGGGGTTTTTTCCTGGGCACCATGGCCACTCTATAAAATAAACATTCTCCCATCTACAGGCCCAAATTTTCCCATAAGAAATTGAAATTAATTGTTCTCAATCTCCAGCTCGATTCTTCACATTACCCATGAGATTTCTCTCAATTTTTCTGCAATCATTTAATCGTACAAGTTGCACACATACTCCTGAAATTAATATTATGCAAAATTCCACTTCAACATTATGCTAACTCGTCCCATCCAGGATTAATGTTGAAAACTGGGCTCTGATACCACATTGTAGCATCCCCAGCCACATGTTGGGCTATGCCACTTAAAATTTCAAATTCTAATACTAATTCAAATCATAAAAATACTTAGCAAATGTATAGATTCATACAAAACAATAACATAAATATACATGCAACATACACGGGAAAAACCCATGAAAACATTGCACAAATATTAATGCAACATATGAATTAACACACAATTGACCTTTATATTTGATTAAAAGAACACCAACTATGTGCAAACCTTCCACGTTCCTCCCAGCCTTAGACCACATTGCCCATAAATCTCAGCAATGGGTCACCCTCAAGCTGGGAATAAAATCCACCTGGGTAAAGGATTCCTAGCATGGACAAGGTATCCCAGACAACAAAAAATCTTAATCACAGGTGCCAACTCAAACTAACATCCTACAATCCCTCATTCCCCACATGCTTGTCCCACCCCAGGAAGTGTGCACCTTATCTACTTAATAGTCCCTTGACTTCCCCAAGTCCTTTTCTGGGGCTTCAACAACAGGTCAGATAGGAAGTCTCAGATCCCTGTAGCTACAATTTGGCACATTTTTGAATCAATTCCCAACAATTCTCTCACATTGAGAGAATGCTCACGACCCTGAAAACCTGCCTCTTCAATATCCTATGGGCATGACATCCGCTTCTTCATTCCAACTCCTAGCTAACCAGGGTACAAATACTGTAATTGTAAAAAGAAGGTACGAAGGACAACTAAATGAGTGAAGGAATGATGATGGGATGATAGGAAAATGAACTAAGTCCAAACTATATATATGCATGTTCCCAACTTGACACTTGTCATGTTGAGAACTACCTTGGGCCCACTTGTTCCCATCCTTAGAACTTAGGATAAAATAATTATCTATACTTTATACTTTACAAAATATTAATATAATATTCCTTTGGGATGAATCCCCCTAGCTTATCCCCTTATCCTTAACTTTTACCCCCCTTTCCCTATCTAGTGGAGTTTACTCCCCCATACTCTTTTACATGGTTGGTTTGCAACAATGATGTGTTTTCATTAATATTTGCATGTGATTACATATTACAATGATGGCTCACTGGCCATTTAACATCTGGGTCTCAAGCCTAATAACCACACATGTACTTCAACCTCAATACGTATGCAGTCATATATAACTCAACTCTACGCAGTTCCAGGTTAGTATCACACACTTACCTAAGAGCACACAACATTATGACTTGTGCACCCCTATCTTGATAATGAATCTCCATGCACTTACCCAAGTGCACAAAACACCAAAACCAAGTGCCAACGACTCACCAACCTATAAGAATATTTACATTTACAATTATATGTACACTTGGGGTTCAACCTAGAGGTATTACCTTCCCCTCCCCCTTATTTATGCACTATCCTCAGTGTAGTATATGCACATATACAATAAAAACTTCAAAATTCTTCAAAACTATGTAGATACTCTTCCTGCATAGCTTCTTCATGCTCCCAATTTGCATCTTCAGGACCGTACCAGGTCCATTGGACCTTTACTAGCCCTATGACTCGATTCCAGAGCTGCTTGATCTTCTGGTCCAATATGCACACCGGATGCACTTGAAAGTCGCCTTCGTGCTCCACCTAAATCACATTCCAATCAATGACATGATTAGCATCAGGTACATACTTTTTAAGAATTGATACATGGAATACATTATGAATATACATTTATGTAGGTAAGGCAAGCATATATGATATAGGACCAATCCTCTCTAGGATTTCAAATGGTCCATAGTAACGTGCTACCAACTTTGAACAATTTCCCAACTTCATGGATCTTCTCTTGGATTTTACTCTCAAGAACACATGGTCATCCACTTTAAATTCTCTGTAAGTTCTATCTTTATCAACATAGATTTTTTTCCTATACTAGGCATCCTTTAAATTCTATTTTATTTTCATCATCTACTCTTCCATTTCCCTGAGTAGCTCTAGTTCAACCACTGCTCTATCTGCTAGATTTCCCATCTCACTGGTGTGTTGCACTTTCTTTCATAAAGTGCCTCAAATGGGATCATCTTTAGAGATTCTTGATACCCATTGTTATAAGTGAACTCCACCAAATGAAAATAATCGTCCCATTTGGATGGTTTATCCATCACACACATCCTTAGCATATCCTAAATCACTTGATTCACCCTCTTTGTTTTCCCATTTGACTCTAGATGATAAGTTGTGCTAAAATTAAGATTTGTTCCAAATCCCTTGAATAATCCTTTCCAAAAATTTAATAAAAATTTTAGATCTCTGTCAGACACAATTGTCTTGGGTATACCATGTAGTCGAGTAATTTCTCTCATATAAATATCAACAATGTTGGCTGCGTTGTGAGTGATCTTTACTGGAAGAAAATGGGAAGCATTAGTGAGATTATCCACCACTACCATGATAGAATCATGCTGCTTGTTTGTTTTGGGTAGTTTGCATGCTATTACATGTTACAATAATGGCTCACTGACCATTTAACATCTGGATCTCTAGCCTAATAACCACATAGGAACTTCAACCTCAATACATATGTAGTCATATATAACTCAACTCTGCGCACTTACACTTACCCAAGTATGTTCAACATTATGACTTGTGCACCCTTATATTGATAATGAATCTCTGCGCACTTACCCAAGTGAACGCAACACCAAAACCAAGTGCCAATGACTCACCAACCTATAAGAATATTTACATTTAAAATTATATGTACAATTGGGGTTCGGCCTAGGGGTATTACATAAAGGGCATAACATTATAAGAAAAATAACCCCACTCAGTTGTAAATGTAGTCTTTCTTTTTTCTGCTTCCGCCATTCTAACCTCATGATAACCTGGAAATACATGTGTAATGTGATACCCCTAGGCCGAACCCTAATTGTAAATATAATGTAATTGTACATATAGGTTGGTGAGCTAGGATACTTTGGGGCCAGAGTGCCTTTGTATATATGTATTTTGAGGCCAGAGTGACTGTGTGATTATTAGGTTGGAAAGCCATAAGCTAAAAGGATAGTGATCCTATATTTGTAAAATTTAATCAAACATGGATTTTAATGAAAACACATCACTGCTACAAACCTACCAGATAAAAGAGGATGGGGGGATAAAATTCCACTAGAATGGTGTTGTGGGTGGGAAATATCTCCTACAGACTAGCACTAAGGGTTTTTATCATGCATGCAGAAATGACCTAAAGATTCTTACTTCTTACCATCATCCCATGCCTAAACCCCCATCACTCATATGTAAACACAAGGCTCAAGAGATTAAATTGACGTACCTTATTTTTCGTGTCTGATATCGATCCCTTTTCATGCATGGTCGTTCTTTGACTGCAACTCTCCTCCGAATGCTGACCTTCATTCACAAAAGACAAACAAATAACTCCACATGCATTTGGTCTATGAACTAATGGGTTAGAGATTTAAACAATCATACAATCAATATTCAAATAATGACAATCTCATATGGCAGGACGGGAAAAGCAATTATTTTATTAACTTCACATTGATACCTTACAATGATAAAGTCGGCTACTGCTCCTCGATCCTGATCCTAGTATCCTCTTCAAATGTCTTCCAACTGCTTTTCTTTATACTTCTCTTTGCACAAGGATGTCTAAAGTTTGGGACAAAGGGAATGCTCAATCGGGTATAGTTTCTTTACTATGATTTTCCTCCTTTCAAATGGGACCCTTATCCCTTCTTTTATAGACTAGAAGGAGCTAGGTATTTGGTCAAATGACCGACCATGCATGGTTGAAAGGTTTAGTTAACTTTCCCAATGCTGTGTGTTCCATCAACAACTTTCCTTTTTCCGTGCTTTTGTAGGTACACGCGGGCTGTCTTGGGTCAGCTAGCATGTACATGCGTGTAGTAATGGAGCAGGGTGCATGGGCCTTTATAAAAGGGGTTTTTAAGAAGAGTTGTTCAATAGTGTTTTGGAAAAGAAGGAATCTGAGATGGCCTGATGCCAGGTAAGCATTTCTGGTGAAAATTAGGGTTATAATATATGCCCCCTAATGTGTGAGGTCAGAAGAGCATCTGATGGACGAAATACATTATCAATATTTACCAGCATTCCAAACAAGTGAGCCCAGGGAGCAGAAATTGGGAGGTGCCATCTGCAAAATAATAATTGTCTGACCGAGGTGGGAATACCCATGCTCGGGATGAAATAAAATCATGGCTACCAATCAAATACATTGTAGATCCATGTCATATAACTATATAAAGTGTAGCTGTGAGCAATACACAATGGATCTACATCTTAAAATAAAAAAGATATACATGTATAGTATCCATCTTCTACAAGTTGATAAGGCCTGATGGCTGGAGATTAGGTCTTCAGAGCTTGAGAAACAACTTCAAAATCTTCAAAACTTGGGTAGGAGTGTAACATGAGTGTACAAATTCACTACCCAGAGGTCTTTGACGACTCGTCGGTCATGGACTAGAGAATCTTGATGATCATACTGAAGGCTTCATTGATTTCGAACAAAGACTTGATTGGAATTTTGGGATGACAGAGCATGAGGGAAAGAGACAAATTGCAGAGGGACTGAATCAGGCTTGGAAAAAATTCCCTTGGAAAATAGCACGACAAATGATGAGACTCAGGGAGCATGGCATTAACATAAGTTCACGAGGCAGAAGGCAACACAAACTCTCCATATGTTTGGAAGAATAACCAAACAGAGGAGGACATAGCTCAACGTAGCGGTAACAACTTCCTAAGGTCATATTAAATCCCAGGGCTTGACGAACAAATGGAAGGATGTTCTTTATCCAAGGGTGACTCATTGTGCTGCCAATACAAAGAAAATACTTTTCCCTTCCTCTTTTTTGGGTATATTTTATTTTTTTTGTCTTTTTCAATGATTTTGGAAAAAGAATAAAAGAATGTTACGTTACAAAGGAGGGATGAGTGTCGCAAACATATGAGTTGGAGGTGCAAGGACAAGACTAATGTTCAAAGTAAGGACACTAGGGAAAAATCTCTTATAGGGTTAAAGGTGTCAAGACATAGAGGCAAAGTGCTACGAGGCTTGCGTATAAGGCATGTTTCAGATGGTTCAGTTGAGAGCAACATGGAGCCGACATTAGACCAAAGATGCAGGTATGAAAACGTGGTTAACAAAACACACAATGGTAACGTCCTTCGATGTAAGTTTAACGAGCCCAGAGAAGGTAAGCTCGGTGGGTTTTTATATTTAGAGAGTCTGAAAAACATAAAAGGAGACTCCGATGGGGTACCTTTTTCAAAAGTAGTCTAGTTGGTTCGAAAAAGGGGTAAATTAGCACCGAAAATATGTCTATTCAAAACCATTTTAACGAGTGTGATAAAGACAAGATCACTTGGTATTTTTTTCATTTTTAAGCAGTCTGAAAAAATCTTAACTATGGACTCCGTCAGGAATGTTCTTCTGGACCATTTTAACGAGTGTAAAAGAATAAGGTCACTCGATGATCTTTTCAATTTCAGGGATTCTGAAAAGAGCTTAACTATGGACTCTGTGGGGGTTCCTTTTTCGTAAATTTAGTCCTTCAAGCCCGAAAAAGGGTTAAAATTATACCTGAGGGTACTCTTCTAGAGATCCGAGGCCTCTAGAGTATACCTTTGTTCATATAGTTGACCATCCGGACTGAAAAAGGGGTAAACTACCGTCGGATAGACATGACTTCAAATTTCAGTTTAACGAGTGTGAAAGGCTACAAGATCGCTGGACAATCTTTTCATGTTTAGAGGGACTGAAAAGGGCTTAAAAGAAGACTCGTGGGGGCTACGAATCACATATGAAACTGGTTTAGGTAGAGCCCGCTACTAGGATTAGACCAAGAGTCTCTTCGATAGTCAACTTGGGAAGTCTCCCAAAAGGGAAGAAAACACAAACCATGGTGTAAGTCCTCCTGCAGTATAGAAATCGTAGTCATGGCTTCAAGGATAGCCTCATCTGAAGGCAGTTCAAAATCTGAGAAATCACGCAAACGAGGGTCTACAGTCCCAAAGGGTGAAGTAAATTGACCATACTCCATATGACGATGGAGGTTCTGACCAGGACTGACAGAGTCTATCAGCAAAGAATCATGATCACGAGGGCTTGAGGATCTACTAACAACAAGATCAGACTCAGAAGGATACTCAAGCTAACTTGGACCAAGAGGGGGAAACAAGGGATCCCATGCCCCCATTGGATACACCAATAGATCAATTGTTGATTCCAAGTCTTGAGAAGGAAAACATGATTGCACAAGTTCCTGCTCATAAGCAATTGAACATCGAGGATAAGATGCCACATAATTAACCTATGGTGGGGTGGAGTCTACACGAACACTAGGAACATATAAAGGGGCAGCCTGAACTAACACTGAATTAGGATGGTGATTATCAGATGCCAGCTAGTCAATAGTGACAATGATTCCATTGTGAGGGAAGTGCATCACTCGAAAGAGCATAGATACCACAACGTTCATAACATATACATAATCACGCCCGACAAGCATATTGAAATCTAACGGGCCTTGCACCACTATAACATCGACATGGACAATCTTCCCACCTAACGAGATATGAAATTGAGGAAGAACCCCCAAATATTCACTAGGACGTTTGTCAAAATCCAAAAACTCATGTGAAGAAGACACAAGCTTGGGAGAACCCAAGACTCTCCAAACTGAGGAGGATAAAATACTTGTGGAAGCTCCTTCATCCACAATACATCGATAAATTTTTGTTGAATTAACTTGAACCCTTATTTGAAAAGGTGCATAAGAAGGAAGATGAGGCTCAACAAGATCATTTCAATAAAAGGAAACCATCCTAGGGCTTGGAGGGGGTGTACTCAAAACAAGTGGAATGCCCAGTTGTTCTGAAAATACTGAACCGGAAATGCTAAAAACATAGTCGGTAGACACATCACTCCCCAAAAGAAGAGTGGGATCATCCGATGACTGCATCGGCATGACCACTTTTGCAACCAGTGGCTGAATAGGTTACGAGACTACATGGTCTAAAGGCACCTCACCCCCCAAAACAGGAGTGGGATCAACCGATGACTAGATTGGCATGACCAATTTCCCAACCCATGGTTGAATAGGCTGCAAGAATACATGGTCTAAAGGCACCTCACCCCCCAAAAGAGGAGTGGGATCAACTGATGACTGCATCGGCATGACCACTTTCTCAACCAATGGCTGAATAGACTGCGAGACTACATGGTCTAAAGGCACCTCACCCCCTAATAGAGGAGTGGGATCAGCTGATGACTGCATCGGCATGACCACTTTCTCAACCAATGGCTGAATAGGCTGAGAGAATACAAGGTCTAAAGGCACCTCACCCCCAAAAATATGAGTGGGATCAGCCGATGACTGCATCAACATGACCACTTTTGCAACCCATGGCTGAATAGGCTGCAAGACTACATCGTCTAAAGGCACCTCACCCCCCAAAAGAGGAGTGCGATCAACCGATGACTGCATCGACATGGCCACTTTCTCAACCAATGGCTGAATAGGCTGAGATACTACAAGGTCTAAAGGCACCTCACCCCCCAAACGAGGAGTGGGATCAACCAATGACTACATCAACATGATCACTTTCTCAACCAATGGTTGAATAGACTGCAAGGAAACCTCAAAAGTCTCAAAATCCGAAGAGCTTGCAGACAGGGACCACAATATTTGTACCTCTGGAATGCTAGGGCACAAATGAGTAAGGTGATCTCCCTTACAAAGCTTACAATGGACCTTAGGCTTACGTCCTATCCGTCTAGGTTTCTCAAGAGAATTAATGCCCCCCAGCATGACTAGCAGTGGTTGGTTGCACATCTCCAACATGACTTGCAGAGGTTAGTGATGGGTCGATAACATGACTTGCAGAGGCTACAGACCTATTACCAGTATGACTAGCAGTGACTGGACTTTTTCCCCCAGCATGACTTGCAGAGGGTGGGTGTGTTCCCCCAGCATAACTTGCAGAGGCTGGGTGCTGGTCTTCAACGTGACTTGCAGATGTTGTCGACCTATATCCAACATGACTCGCAGATGTTGGTGATTTCTTCTTCCTATTGTTCCTCTTTCTATTTTGTTTAGACTTTCGGTTACTAGTAACTATACTTTCACCAGAGGCGGGAGAAGGAGGAGGAGAAGACTTTGCTGACGAAGAAACATCAACAGGGTGCCCATGACATAAATTTCTTAACTGAGAAGCATCAAGAGCATTTGGGACATTTGGAATGGTACCCAACCGAACCGGTAATCCCACATTCAACCCAGGAATGTACAAAGTGGCCATCAAAGGGACACCAACATTTCCGAAGAAAGGAAAAGTAAAAGAATTCCATTGTGAAGGGGTTCCTTGGTTGGTATCATTGGGAACTTTAGCCATGAATATATTATGCACAGGTTCTCCCTTTGAGGGATCATTCAATTCCATAAAAGTCTCACACATTGACTCTAAAGAACCAGTGTTATCAAAGCAATGCCTATAAAGAGGCGGCTCCACGTTTCTAAGTGGAAGAATGAAAATTCCTCTCAACCGGTGGAGTGGGTGGTCTACCACCCTAGGTCAGAGACCCAAAGACACTGATTGATTGAATCACTATGGAAAACTAAGGAGCATAGAGCACACACTAAAAGTTCCTAAAGGAAAATCAAGCAAACAACTAACTAGTTGGAAGAACAGTTATGCCAACCAACACTAGACCAACTTACCGGTGCAAGTGCAACTTGAAAACGGAATCACCCTCTAGGTATACTCTACAAAGAATGGCCCGACGTCTGCCCTAGGTATCGCGGTATACCCCCACAGTCACCTGTGTAAGTCCCTAGAAAGATAGGCAACTAGGTTTCCAACATGCGAATAGTCACCAGGCGGGTATAGTCGACAGTCGGGTAGACCACAATGAGTAGGGTATCAAGACCGAAACTTGTCAAGGGTATCGAAATCAAGTGGTCCAGAAGACAACTGAGGACCTCGAACAAATTTGAGACCCACAAAGCTCCGTGGAAAATGCAATCAAAAGAATCCCAAGATAAGCCCTCTATATGTGTTCTCCACTATGATTGGTTCGACTTTGGAGGGGTTATCTCCGCTACCTTTCCGCATGCGACCTTGTGTTTATCCCCTGTGTTAGAGGGGGGTCCCAGATAAATTTCACGATACTGGAATTTAACACTCCCTAACTCAGACTCCATTGTTGGATTCAATGGCCTTGAAGAGTTTCCTCTCCAACCTAATTCAAGGCCCTAACCCTAAACTAGTTGGTTGACCCTACAAACATAAAAGTCTAGTTATTTTTAATTAGCGTTCTTTTTAAGGCTTGATTTAATCAAAAGGGGTGGTAGTGCAACTAATGTTGTTAATACTCTTACGAAAAATGATGAAACTCATATGAACACTAGCAAAGAATGATTATATTTTATTTTAATTTTATTTTTTGAAATGCTTTTAAAATTAGAAGAAAACACAACGCTATGCTAATTTATTTTTCTTTTTCAAATAACAATGCAAAGAAAATGGAAGGAAAGAAAGAGATCTAACAAAGCAAGTTTTTTTTTTTTTTTCTTCCAATCACAGCATAAATAAAAAAATATTCTAAAAGAAACTGATGAATGCATGATTCATGCCCCCCCTGGCCATGAGGGGGAATTTTTTTTCAAAATGAAACTCATTTTTCTTAAAATTTCAAGCTAAAAATAAGTTAAAAAAGCTAGGAAACACAAGAAATATTCTAAATGAAAAAGCAAGCTATAATAGAGTCCAAACCTAGGCTAAGATGATATGACAGAGATCACGAACCCTGAGAGGTATAACTCTTGACAAGGAAAGGTTGACTGCCTCTCCTTAAACCAAAATTTTTCTCAACAGGCACGCTGCTGACAGTTCAACTGCCAGCGTGTGCATGCAAGCTGTGTAAGGTCAAAGTGCGTGTACACACATGCAGACCTTATGCAGGCCACGTGTACCTCTGCAACTCTTCAAAAAATGAAACGAAAAGAAATTAAGCACTGGAAAAGACTACTGGTATTGAGAACCAGAATCTCTTGAAGACTCAGAAACTTACTTTGACAAAAAAAGAAAACAATTGAAGGAAAATTTCATAGAAAAAAATCAATCTGAGGTGAAACCTAAGCTACAAAACTGTAAAAGCCAGAGACTATAATGAGTTCCAGAAAACCCCTGAGAAGGCTCACTTCTTACAGGGGAGAGGATGACTGCCTCTCTAATAAAAAATTTCTGAACCTACCCACACCACTGTTACTTCATCAGCTAGCGTGTCCACATGGGTTGTGTGAAGGTTGGGCGCGTGTACAAGCATGCAGGCCTTATACAGGCCACATGTACCTCTGTGACTTCCCGAAAAGAAAATGCAGCCAAGTAAAGAAAGCAGGGAGTACTGGTATGGAAAACGAGAATCCCTGCTAGCTTAGACTTTTGCAGAAACTTTAAAAACAAGGAATGAAACCAGTTTTTAAAAATGCCCAAGAAAAAATATTCCCAGAAACCCTAGAGATCCCCAGTATGATCACCATTTCTATTGTGGGTGGGAAATCCCTCCTACGGACTAGCACTAAGAGTTTTTATCATGCATGCATAAATGACCTAAAGATTATTACTTCTTACCATCATCCCATGACTAAACTCCCATCACTCATATGTAAACACAAGGCTCAAGAGATTAAGTTGACGTACCTTATTTTTCATGTTTGATGTCGATCCCTTTTCACGCTTGATCATTCTTTGACTACAAATCTCCTCCCAATGCTGACCTACATTCACAAAAGACAAACAAAGAACTCCACATGCATTTGGTCTATGAACTAATGGGTTAGAGATTTAAACAATCATACAATCAATATTCAAATAATGACAATCTCATATGGCGGGATGGGAAAAGCAATTATTTTATTAACTTCACAATGATACCTTACAATGATAAAGTTGGCTACTGCTCCTCGATCTTGATCTTGAGATCCTCTTCAAATGTCTTCCCACTGCTTTGATTTATACTTCTCTTTGCACAAGGATGGCTAAAGGTTGGGACAAAGGGAATTCTCAAACGGGTATAGTTTCTTTACGATGATTTTCCTCCTTTCAAATGGGACCCTTATCCCTTCTTTTATAGGCTAGAAGGAGCTAGGTATTTGTTCGAATGACCGGTCATGCATGGCCGAAAGGTTTAGTTAACTTTCCCAAAGCTGTGTGTTCCGTCAACAACTTTCCTTTTTCCGTGCTTTTGTAGGTACACGCGGGCTATCTTGGGTCAGCTAGCGTGTACATGCATGCAGTAATGGAGCAGGGCGTGTGGGCCTTTATAAAAGGGGTTTTTAAGAAGAGTTGTTCAGTAGTGTTTTGGCAAAGAAAGAATTTGAGATGGCTTGATGCTAGGTAAGCATGTCTGGTGCAAATTAGGGTTATAACAAATGGGAAAGGGGGATAAGAGTCTAGGAAAGGTGGCCTAAGCCAAAAATGAATATTTTATTGATATTTCTAAAGTTTAAAGTCTAAAGTATGGGATAATTTATTTTATCCTAAGTCTCTAAGGGAGAATTTATCACCATGTGGTGGGTACATGAGGGGGACCCATGTAGTTCCCAACATGAAAAGTGTCAAATTGGGAACATGCACATAATTTTGGGGGACTTAGTTCATTTTCCTATCATTCCATCATCATTCTCACCTCACCACATTGTTGTCAACCGTACCTTCATGCTTCCATCACCTGTCATGCTTCCATCACCTGTACATGTACCATGGAAATCTTTGGAACTGGATTGAAGAGGCGGGTTGTCAGGCCCATGGGATATTGAAGAGGCGGGTTGTCAGGCCTATGAGAATCCTCTCTAGGTGATAGAATTATTGGGATTTGATTCCCAAGGTGCCAAGCTATAGCTACAGGGATTTGAGACTTCCTATCCAACCTATTGCTGAATCCTAGGGCAACCAGGGGACTATTGAGAAGAGAAGGGGCACACTTCCTAGGGTGGGAGAGGCATGTGGGGAATGAGGAACTGTAGGTTGTTTGATAGATTTAGCACATAATTCTGAGTTTTTTTATTGTCTAAGAGACCTTATCCTAGTCAGGATTCTTGTACCCAGGTGACATTTTAGCCTCATCTCGAGGGTAACCCATCGTTGAGAGTTATGAGCAGTGCGGTCTAAGGCTGGGAGAAACATGGAAGGTATGCATGTTGTTGGTGTTCTTTTTACCCAAGATAAGTGTCTATTGTGTGTTAATTTATTTGTTGCGTTAATATTTATGCATTTATTTTCATGGTTTTTTCCTGTGAATGATGTATCTATATACTTGTTATTCTAAATTAATCAGTGCATTTACAGATCATTTCTAGTGAATATAATGGTATCAGAGTTTAGAATTTTTGTGTGGCATTTCCCAGCATGGCTTTGGGGATACTACAATATGGTATTAGAGCCCCGTTTTCAACATTGATCCTTGATGGGCCAATTAACAAAGAACATAAAATAAAATTGTAGAGTCTGCAAGAAAATTGTTTGACATAATGTTAGGAAGAGTACGTCTACAATTTCTTTGAAAAAATTATTACAATGAAATTGGGGGAAATTTCACGAGTAAATTTAAGGAATCGAGCTTAGGAAATAAAATCCCCAATTTAAATTTCAAATTGGGAAAATTTGGACTTGTAATTGGCCAAATTTTGTGTTGCAAAGTGCCACAACTAAAAATAGTTGTTTTTGGGAAAAGGCCCCAAATTTGCGGTTAAATTCATGGGGAAATTAGACATGGAAGGATCAAATTCCATGTGAAAATATTAATTTATATGTTCAAGACCAAAATTGGTCATATAAAGCTTAAATAAAGAACTTCAATGGCGAGTTGAATAATAAAATATGAATTTATGAATTTTGGTATTTTTAGGCATTTTGGAAAAAAATTGAAAATAGGTGAAATTGGAAAAATTTTGGTATTTTTCCTTATGATGATCTCATCATGACGTGGGGGTCAGTTGTCAACTAATGTGGTAGATAGGTGATGTTTACTTCCATGGTGGTAGGTAGACAATCGTAGAAATGGTAGTGGTGGCGGTCGATGTGGATCTTGAGTGGCAGAGCCTACCCGCCTGGCAAAATCGTGAGTCAGACGCACAAAACCTTATTGCAAGGGGGTTGGGGTCAATGGGGTTAGACTAACCATAGGTGGGGGGATGAAATGCATGGATGTGTGACACTTCACCCATAACATAACCAAGGTTAAATTTTGTGGCCCCTCCCCTATGTGTTAACATTTGACAGGGCAAGCGGGGGTGCAATGCGACGTGGGTTGTCGACCACCGTCGAAACYGCCCAAACCTCCATCGTTAGATCATGCCAACGTGMAACTTAACACATCAAGGAAAATGGGYGAGGATGGGGCCTACCCATTACCACAACCTAATACAAAGGGGCCACATGGAAACCAAGGACCTATGGGGCCCAAAACATTAACATGTGTGTACCAGTGAAGGAGAGGGAGATAAAGAAGAAGGAAGAGGGAGGTAAGGGGAGCTSACGGGGAAAGGAAAAGTGGTCGAAGGAGTCGAAATGGTTCCACCTCGAGGTTACATGTGGAATTGGGTGCCATTTCAACATCCCAATCAAAATAATTTAACCATATTTTAAATATAATAGTGAAAAATTGCCCAGAAAATGGGTATTTTCCAAGTGTTCAACTTGCAAGCCATTTTTGGAGGCCTAAATGACATTTTTGAGAAGTCAAATTCAAAATTGTATGTACGCCCATAAAATATATTTTATGCATCTCAAATATTAGAGCTTGAAGAGAGATTTATAATGGTGTAAACCATTCGTCAAACAAAGTTAGTATGAGGGAGTTACTACCCAAACAATCGAGGGTAAATTTTAAGACCCAGTTAACTTCCAAGGGCCATAACCTCTTGCTTTGGAATCAGATTGGGGAACATGAGTAGTCTATGGAAATATCTTGAGCAATAGATGACATCCATAGATTAAAATTAACATTATAGGTGCATTAAAATGTATAGGAGGGCATATAAGGGACCTGTAGCAATCAAAGTCAAAATTATTATTTGGTCTAAAACTTCAATAGGCTGTATTTAACATCCTAGAGCTCAGATGAGGGTGAAACTTGGAAATGTTTGAATATTGAGAGGGGGGGAGGTGAATTAGTATGAGAAATTTTACCACTTTTAACCACAATATATAAACTTTAACTTAATCAACAGTAAATCATCAATATATCGTCAATATAAACATAAGAAACATCACATCAACAACATCACATCAAGTACACAATACACTATAATTTACGTGGAAACCCAAACGAGAGAAAACCACAAAATTATTTCTTATATATCAAAGAATACATTCATTGGAAGCACCAACTTCCCAATTCTCTAGATGAAACAAAGGATGCTACGACCCCCTATTTACAGTCTCCAACTTGAAGGAAGCTACAACTGTCTGAATTCTCTAGTTCCAGCTAGAAAGAGGCTACAACCCCCTAATTATCAGGATACAACTTTAATGAATATACAACTCTCTGAATTCTCTGGCTCCAACCAGAAGGAGTCTACAACCCCCTGATTCTCAGGCTCCAATATGAAGGAATCTCCAACTGCTTGATTCTCCGGCTCCAATCAGAAGGAGAATACAACCCCGTTTCCTTGCCACGTCCTACCGCCATGAAATATAAGTGTAGACAAACTATCACTACCACAATCACTGCCACTATCATTGCCACTATTACTGTCATTGTCACTGTCACTGCCACTGTCACATTAACCTGTAACGTATCACTATCACTGCTACATCAACCTATAACCTATCACTGTCATTGTCACCAATACTCAACCAGATCCTCTCACGTGGATCATGTACCAAGGATAGCTCTCAACTATATGTCCAACATCACCGACACATGCCTCTACCAAGCATGTACCAATATTACCAACATATCATCACAATTTATGTGTCTCAACCATGTACCATACCAAGCATCAAGAGTGTACCACAACTTGTACCATAATAAGTGCATCAACCATGCACCAACACCTATGCCAAACTGTGCATCAAACATGCACGAACACCTATACCAAACCATGAATCAACTATGCACCGCAACCATTCCAAACCGTGCATCAACCATGCACCACAACCATTCCAAACCGTGCATCAACCATGTACATTGACACCATACCAAGTACCAATCTTGTATCATACCATGTATAAACCATGTACATCAACACATATACCATACCATATCACTCAATCATGCCATATACCATGTACCATAGGATATATCAAACAAGTACCATCAATGGTGTACCTCAAAAAAGTACCAAACAACCAAGATTATATACCAAGTATATGCCTCAACCATGCACCTAATATGTGCCTCAATCATGTGCCAATGTCTCAACAATATACCAAATACTTTCCTCAAGCATGCACCATAACATAATCAACATGTAACCCTCAAAACATACATATAAACATACCTGTAAATCTATAAGAGACCTCGTGTATGTGATTACAGACCTGCAGACTTTCCTCAACTTCAAAAATAAGAGAATATTATCTTCATCAAACTTTACCTTAGTCTCACGAGACTAGTTTTTTTATTAGTCACAAACCCTAACTTTCAACAAGCATAACTCTATACCTGTAATGAATAGAGGTCTAAATATTGTACATGATATTATTCAATATCTTCTCTACAACTCCTCCAAGTTTCACTGCTTGGAACATCCCAGAAAATGAGTTATAGAAAAATTGGCAGACCTTGTTGAATTCTAGAAGACCTTGTTGAATTCTTTGGCTACTGTGGATTTGGCTTAAAGCTTGAGTCCACAACTGCAGGTGTTGGAGTACTCTACATATGTTTAAACATCTCAACTACACTTTTAAATGATTCCTTTTACTGCATAGGATCATACTTGGTATTTTTTGGGATGGCCTTCTGGATTTTTTGTTGATGGGGACTTTCTGCGTCTGCGCTAGTTTTTGCACCTCCTCTAGTGATGATATTAATATTAGGCCCCTCTCTGTCAGCTATAGTTTTGGGTTCAAAATTTATCAGTTTGGAACCTCTCTGCTTGACACAATCTTTCCATTTCGCAATAAGTTGGAAGTCTTCTATAGCATGGGTGTTATTCCTGCAATGTGCACACCAAGGTCTTCTTTTTATTTTAATAAGTTTGATTTATCATTTAGTGCCTTCTGTTTGGATTGGTTTAAGGGTTTTCCCATGCTCCCATGCACGATGGTTGCATCACTTGAATATATTTGTTTTTAGATCATGTACACACTCACATAAACTTACATAATGTGGTTGTATGCCTTGGTTTGTGAAAAATTGGGTTATCATGATGTTTCGTCAGTTTTGTTGAATTTTGATCTTCAATGATTTAATGAATTGAATGGACTTTTTGGAGGATCGAAATAAATTAAATAAGAGTCAAATTTTAGGATATTTGATCTGCTCTTTAGAAAAATATATGTCAAAGAATGGAAGTGAGCTGACAATTTCAGAATTTGCATAATAAGTTATTTTTAAGAGTCCTGAATTTGTAATTAAAAAAATTATGCATTTTAATATTTTTCTCTTCTTTGGAAAAACAAAATCAACTCGACCAAGGTCTTTCTATGTGAATATATTTCATGGATTTAAAAATTGTATAGCAAAGTTCAGAAGCAAGGAAATGGTTTTCAATTTGAGTTAATCATTGATTTTTACAATGCTTCTACTTTTGGTGAAAAAATGATTTTGTCATTTTTTTTCCTCATAAACAAATTTGATTATTTTTTAGAATGCTCATTATAATCATATTCTTGATTGAATGATCAATTGTGATTGATAGGACTAAAACCCCTACACAATTTGATGCATGTTATCTTGAGAGAAATTTTAAGTTTATTTAAATCCTACATAAAGATGAACTTTGAAAAGGTTTAATATTTTCAAGTTGATGTGCATGGTTGACAGAAATAATGTAATAATTTGCGCTCTTGCATGAATATAAAATCATAAGTTATGCAAAGTGGAATACACGACATAACACATATATTGGAACAAAAGAGTGCAGGTTTGGTGCCACATATGAAAAAAAAATACCATTTCCACCAGGAGATCACAAAGTTAGCGCATCAAATGACAGTGCAATGCCATAGTTTTGCAACAATTCATGGAGTTCACCACTACGAAATCTAGTATTAAATTATTACATCATAGTTGCAAAATCTAGTATTAAATTATCACAATCTAAAATAAAATAAGAAGAGATCGTTTGCATAGTTGCGCACAGTTAGATTAGAGGAAGATCTCATCCTATTTGATGGAAATCGGGATCATTATTCAAAACAACACCAAAGAAAAATCCAAATTGGGAGAGTAATTTAGTTCTTCTACCGATTATTTGTTAGAGTTTGATTCAGATGGATAGCTTAATGTCGTCAGATTTAGAGCCATGTTATGATAATCATGGTAGTTGGAAGAAGATCAGGTTTATGGAGTGAATTCGCTGTCGTTTTAACAAGTATTAGAAATATTAGTGGAAATTCATTGTTTGATAAGGATTTTGTGCCTAAGGATTGGGATTGGACAAGATTTGAATGATAATATTAAGGAGAGAAAACTAACTCAAAAATTATTTATACTAAGCATGGCATTAATGTAAAATGGACTTTTTGCTCTGAACTATTCACAACTTTCAATAAAATTATTTTTACAGAAGATAGAGAGATTTCGAGTTTCATTTCTGAAGTTTTGTTTTTTCATGTTACATGTTCTTTGATTTATTTCTGTCATAGTTTTTGCAACTTGGTACAACCTTTACTGCATGAAGATTTAAAAGCATCGTTTGAAGTACAAAATTTCCTATGTTTCACTGTGAGTAAAATAAGACCTATATTTTGTAAGTTTATTATATAGATAAGTTTGTTGTTATTTCCTCTATTGAAGAAGTAAGATTTATTTATTTTCTTTCATTCTATCTTTCATGCTTCAATATTTTGATGAACTTTATAAATGAGATAAGGCCTCTTTATTTCTGGTTAATATTCATTAAAGACTAGGATTAATTAGGGAAAATTAGGGAATTAAAAGGTCATTTTAATCAATTGAATTATTACTGTGAGATGCCTTGACATTGTCTTTGAGCTTAGGAAAATCTTAAGAACAACATATTTTTGGCGTTGTTGTTGGGGAGCAGATTTGAAAGACTTCTCTTCCCCGAGTATACAACATTCAACAGATCTGATTTCTGATGGTGAATAGAATCAGACACATGGAGTCTCTTTAATTATTTTTAACATGACTACTCCATTTTTATTTCACTCGCGACTCCACTGTATTTAAAATGTCAAGTTCATTTGTTTCTCGGATAGGTGTAAGGTATGCACCGTTTGATTTTTCAAATGTACCTGATTATCCTCATCTTATGCCTAATGTAGGATAATGGGAAACAACCTCCCTAAATTCAAAGAATATGTTGATGATAGTCCAACACAACATTTAATAGAGTTTCATGAGTACGTGATTCAATGGGGTATTGTTCATGAGGATGTTCTCATGAAATTATTCATGATCTTGTTGGAAGGAGATGCAAGGAACTGGTACAGATCGTTACCCACTGGTAGTATTTCTTCACTAAAAGATTTTCATGCCGCATTTTTTTCTCGTTACAAGAGGAGAGATTCTATTGAACTTTTTTTTGATGATTATTGTAATGAAAAGTTTGAAACAAATTTAGAATGCAACAAAAAAATATTCCTATAACACTGAGGATGAAGAAAATATTATTGCAAGTTTGAATGATTAAATACCTCTCGATAGCTCTGAAATGAATTCATCTAAACATTTTCAAGGAGGTATAGTTATTTTTCCTTCTTTGGAGAATAAAATCCAAGATTATAGTGAATAGAGAGATATTCCTACACTTGTGTCTAATGACAAACTTGAAAATTTTCAATCTTTGTCTAATACCACATGCATGATACTTATACTAGATCAAGAGCACATGGATAATGAATAATTGTAGGCTTTAGATTCTGATTATAATTACAACAAAGAATTAGATTCTATGTGTGACATCAACAAAGGCATTGAAGACGGTTTTAAGGAGCAGATCCAAATTGAAGTTTCCACATGTATTGAAGGTAGATTATTGTTTTATTCTTTTCTTGCATAAGAATCACAATTTGAAGAGCTTAGTCACATTAAGGAATAAAAAAGATAGTTAGTCACATTAAGGAATAAAAAAGATAGTTATGTCAAGCAAAGGAACTTGAGCTATTTGTTGACTATCAAAGTATTTCCTTTCTGAGTTTTTAAGATACAATTGTATCTTGTTTGGAGTCTACATTATCTAAATTCTAAATAAACCTAAGTTATATGAGGCTAGCATTTTCAGCCTGTGGGTATGAGCATTAGGATCACATAATATTACAATTTTCATCTCTACTTATTTTTATTTTGTTAAAATGCATGCAAGGAGTTTAGGTTATCAACCAAACACTTTTATGGTTTCACTAGAAGTATGATTATACTTGACCAAGTGAATGAAAATAATAGGAGTAACTTGTACATAAATAAACTCCATTTTTGAGAATTTGTATTTCTGTATATATTTCTATGGTTTTATAAAATTCTTTATTTCATATTTGCAAAGAAATTTTAGTTTTCCATTTGTACAATTAGTTGGTGTTAGCTGAACCAAGTAGAGGTAGTCACTGAGAAAATGAAGGTAACATTTCAAATCATCACAAAGAGTATGTGTTGTCTTTTCCTTTATGAATCAAACTTTCATGTTCAATTACTAATATCCATACTTGTATTTCAAAATTGAAAGTAAAAGTAAGTCTCATATAAGTAGTCAACTACATGGTTGGTTACAGTGCAAATTTCATTTATAGTCAAGTACATGGTTGGTTACAGTGCAAATTTCATTTCAGTTGATTGAGTTAAGTGGTATATTTAGATTAGAAAAATTATGTACCTATATAACCTTAAATTCAAGCATTTATTTTTAGTTTATATAGTAAATTTTTTTAAGCCCTAATGGGTTAAGAACTCATTTTATGAATTATAACCCAATTATGGCTAATTTTGTGATTTTCTTAGGTAATAAATTTCTTGTTTTGTTTTGTGATTAATTGGAAGTTTATTTTGATATATTTTCAAAATTATTTTTTAGTTTGTTTGTTTTGAATAAATGAAGCTAAACATTTCTATCTTACTTGAATATTTATGGAACTGATAAATCTAATCAATGGAATTAAAACTTAAACTTCTTGGTTTTACATGTTTGATGCAATTTTTTATTCATTTCTTTATTTTAATTGAAAAAATATGTTTAGGATAATCTTTTGAAAAGTAAGCTTTGATATTAGACTATAATTGATTATTTTTCTCAAGGTTAAACCTTAATCATAAAAATTCAAGCATATAAATTTTACCTATAAGAGAACGTGTATATATATATATATATATATATATATATATATATATATATATATATATATATATATATATATATATATATATATATATATATATATATCAGAGTACACTGGTAGGAAGTCCTACTTTCTTTTATATCAAAAACATATATCATCCATTGTGTTATTTGACACATTGATTTCCCCCACTTCAAATGCAATAAAATAAAATTTTAAAGACACATGTTGAAAGGAAATTCATTAATGATTTCCCCCATCTCAAATTAATAAAATTATAAACATGAAGTGGTGAAAGGAAATTCAATTTGGGGTATGCAAATAACTTCATCGGGGCAATGGATGCCTGGCAACGAATCAATATATGTTTTGACACTCTTTTATTATTACTCTGTTATTAAATATTTTTCAGTGATTTATGTATCCTAATCTAATTAGGTCTTGTCTAAACTAAATATATAAATCCTTGAGTTAAGACAAAATCAATTCGAAATCTAGTATTTAAGCTAAATTTAGATTGAATACTTTAAACAACTCTTGAGTAAATTTCAATAAGAAAATTATTTATTATCCTTTCTTGAAATATTTATTCAAGCATGTACTTGTTTTGACTATTGACAACTTGATCACATTTTATAGAAGATTTATTATAAAAGAAAAGATTTAGTTTTATATATGTTTGAATAAGTAAATAGTTTTAGAGAATAATGACTCCATTGCCCAATGATAAAGGCACTTGGTCTGCATGTTCTTTAGTGCCTTACAGAGAAACACATTCCTAGAAACACATTCCTTATGCTTCAAATCATTTTCATAACTTTGATTTCTTTTTATTTTCATAAGTTTGATTTATCATTTAGTGCCTTTCGTTTGGCTTGATTTAAGGGTTTTCCCATGCTCCCATGAATGATGGTTGCGTCATTTGAATATATTTGTTTTCATATCCTGTACACACTCACATGAACTTACGTAATATGGTTGTATGCCTTGGTTTGTGAAAAATTGGGTTATCATGACGTTTCGTCAGGTTCGTCGAATTTTGATCTTCAATGAATTAATGAATTGAATGGAATTTTTGGCGGATCAAAATAAATTAAGTAAGAGTTAAATTTTAGGATGTTTGATCTGCGACTTAGAAAAATATATGTCAAATAATAAAAGCAAGCTGACGGTTTGGAATTTGCAAAATAAGTTATTTTTAGGAGTCTTGAATTTGTGATTAAAAAAATTATGCATTTTAATAATTTTCTCTTCTTTGGGAAAACACAGTCAACTCAATCAAAGTCTTTCTATATGCATTTATTTCGCGAATTTAAAGAGTGTATATCAAAGTTTAGAAGCGAGGAAATGGTTTTCAATTTGAGCTAAACATCAATTTTTACAAGGATTCTACTTTCGGTGAAAATGTGATTTGGTCATTGTTTTGCTCATAAACAAATTTGATTACTTTTGAGAATGCTCATCACAATTCTATTCTTGATTGAATGATCAATTGTGATTGATTTTCAACTAAAACTTATACCCAATTGTGATGCATGTTATCTTGAGAGAACTTTTAAGTTTATTTAAATCCTCTTAAAGACTTGGTTAATTTTATATCTTAAGTAAAGAGGAACTTTGAAAAGGTTGAATATTTTCAAGTTGATGTGCATGTTTGATTGAAATAATGTATTAATTTTTGCTCTTGCAGGAATATGAAATCATAAGTGATTCTATTACAAAGTTTCAAGTAGTAGTTATGCAAAGTAGAAGACACGACATAACACGTATATTGTAACAAACGAGTGTAGGTTTGGTTCCATGGATGCAAACGAAGATACCCTTTCCACCTGGAGATCACAAATTTAGTGCATCAAATGATAGTGCAATGCCATAGTTTTGCAATAAATCATAGATTTACTGCTAGGAAATCTAGTATGAAATGATTAAATATCTATGGTATTCAAATTTGTTATGGATAATTTGGCGTGATATAAGAGTTTGCTGAGGAAATGACAACGTGGTTAAGAGGATCAAATGCAATGGAAACCTTGTCAAGGTAAAAAGGATAACCATGTGCTGAAAATTCAACAAGAATCCAATTCATGGACAATCAAATATAACCAGATCACAAAGAATGAGGTCCATGTTATATCCAAAGTAAAGGGATTTCGTTTGATGGATTTCTAGAAGAATATTGTAGAAAATGCGAAGTCAGAAATGGTTAATGAGAACGAGGGATTCCAGTTCAGCAAATCGCAAATAGTAGAAGAGATATTTCACCAAATCATGGAGAGGATACATAGTGTAAAAAGAAGATCATGAAAGCTAAAAATTAGGGTTTGTTGAATCAGATTTCATGTTTGCATTGGAAGCACATGTCAGACACCCAACCACTAAGGGTTGAGATATTAGGATTTTCTCTTTTCTCAACTGTATCAAATCCTCTCTTTTACAACTCCATCATCTTCTGCTCGTCGAGAGCTTCCCAACGATGGAATTTTCACTCAAAACTGAGCTCTAGATCGAAATTTATGGCCTTATGAAGTTCTCAGGTTTTTGACGTCTATACTTGTAATATACTAGATATAAAATGTATGTAGAAAAAAAATAAAATGGTAGAAATGGCGGAATAACAGTAATATAACCAGAACAATCACCACAATAACACTAAAATGATATAAAAATAACAACATAAATAACACTTTGATTCTGAGAGCAATGTTCATGGGCCTCTTCGAGGGGGAAACCTCCAGTCGAACAGAGCTCTATTACAATAATCTCCAATCTAGGGTTCTCATACCCTCGACTCCTATTTATACTAAATATTTCTATCAAAAGAAGCATCTAGAGGAAGATCCTTCTAGAAGCAGAAGCTTCTATTAGGTCTTCTTACATTCGACTTATTCTATTTTATTGCAAGGCCTTATTAATATTGACCTTTATTACATCCAAATATATTGTTCTACCTATGTGCAGGTTAGGACCTTAACATGTCCTCCCCCTTAAAAACAACCTTGTCCTCAAGGCTTGAGATGTAGAAATTGTTGCAGAATGGTAGTTGGTTCCCAAGTGGCATCTATTGGAGTTGTATCTTTCCACTGGACTAACACTTCCTTTATGTTTCTCTGATCCAGGCAACGCTCACACTGGTCCAAAAATGCTTGTGGCTATAGCCAAATGGATCCTTCTTCGGATAACTCAGGAAGGTTGGTTTGAATTTGACACTTAGTTCCAATCACCTTCTTTAAGCATGAAACATGAAAAAAATGATGTATCTTCGAATGACTGAGCAAAGCTAACTGATAGGTGACTTGTCCCACATGCTTGAGAATGGTATAAGGACCATAAAATTTGGGCTCTAGATTTTGACAATGCCCGACCTTGAGAGAAGTTTGCTTGTAAGGTTGCAGTCAAAGAAACACGTGATCCCTTTCTGCAAATTGACATTCAGAGTGAACTTGATCTTCTTGTTGCTTCATGCAATTCTGTGCCATGACCAAATTCTCTTTGAGGGTACGAAGAATAGCCTCTCGAACTGCAAGTGTTTGGTCAACTGCCTGGACCTTCGAGACACTAGGTAAGTATGAGAAAACTGAAGGTGGTTTCTATCCATATACCGCTTCAAAAGGAGTCATGTGTGTAGTTGTATGGTATGAAGTGTTGTACCACCATTCAGCTAGGGGTAACCATTGAGCCCACTGATTTTGCTTTTCCGAGGCAAAACAACTCAAATGTGTTTCCAAACACTTGTTGCCAACTTTCATTTGACCATCAGTCTAGGGATGATAAGATGTGCTGAGATGTAATTGGGTGCCTTGTAGCTTGAACAGTTCTTGCTAAAAATTGCTTGTGAAAGTTGGGTCGCGATAAAAAACAATAGAGTGCGGCATGCCATGAAACTTGAAGATCTGATCCATGAAAATTTGAGCCACTGTGGATGATGTAAACAGGTGTTGAAGAGCACAAAAATGAGCATACTTGGAAAGGCGATCAACAACCACCATGATGACTGATTTATTTCCCGATTTGGGTAAGCCTGTAATAAAATCTATAGAGATATCCTTCCAAATAACAGGTGGAATCGAAAGCGATTGTAGTGTGCCCAAAGATTTGACTATTTCTCCTTTGTTGCATTGACACACATCACATTTAGCAACAAAATTATGAATGTCCTGTTTCATACCATCCCAGAAAAAAGAACGTTTGACCCTGTCATAGGTTTTGGTGAACCTGGAGTGCCCCGCTATGGGTGTAGCATGAAGCTCAGAAAGTACCATGGATTTAAGATTTGATTGTTTATTTAAATACAAATGGCCTTTGTATCGAAGCTCATCATCGAGCGAAGAGTACCCTGGGGAAGATGGAGCATTGGACTACAATTTTTGGATCAGATGCAAACTTTTGGGATCTTGTAGCCATTCCTAGTGAATGACTTGGAGGCAATCTGGTACAATGAAGGAAAGAGAAAAAAAGGATCCTTCATCTTCATATTTTTGGGAAAGTGCATCCACCATCACATTGTCTTTGCCTTTCTTGTAAATGATCTCATAATCATATCCAAAGAGATTAGTCACCCATTTTTGTTGCTTCGTGGAGGAAATGTGTTGTTCCAGAAAATACTTGAGGCTTTGATGGTTTGTCTTAATTTGGAAACGTTGCCCCAATAGATAAGGGTGCCACAGATCAATGTCATGCAGAAAAACCAACATTTCCTTTTCATAGATTGATTTTCCTAGATTTCTTTTAGATAGTTGCTTGCTGGTAAAGGCCAAAGGCCAACCCTCTTGCATAAGAACAACACCAATTCCTTTCCCTGAGGCATAAAATTCCAAGACAAAGGTCTTTGTGAAATCAGGAAGGGCTAGGACTGGAGTGGTGCACATTTCCATATTCAAGGTTTGAAAATCTTGATCAGTGGCTGGAGTCCAAGTGAAAGAGTTATTTTTTAGGAGAACAGTGAGAGGTGCTGCAATCTTTCCATAATTCTTAACAAACTTGCGATAATAACCTGTTAAGCCCATAAATCCACGCAATCTTTTGATAGTCTTTGGGTGAGGCTAGTCTTTCATAGCTTCAATCTTTTTTGGATCCACCTTGACACCATCCTTGCCAACCAAATGACCCAAGTATTCTACTTCTGAGGTGCCAAAATCACATTTAGACTGTTTTAGGAAAAGTTGGTGTTGAGAGAGTAGATGGAGAACTTGATCCACATGAGCAAGATGGTATGTCCAGGTTTTTCTATAGATGAGGATATCATCAAAGAAAACTAAGACAAAATGACGGAGAAAAGGATGGAAGACATGATTCATGAGGCTTTGGAAGGTGGAGGGGGCATTACACAATCCAAAGGGCATGACCAAAAACTCATAGTGCCCCCCATGAATTCTAAAGACAGTCTTGGGAATGCTTGCCTCTTTCATATGTATCTGGTGGTAGCTCGAACCAAGATCAAGTTTAGTAAAGAATTGGGCGCCACTCAATTCATCCAGGAGGTCATCAATGACAAGAATGAGAAATTTGTCTTTAATGGTAAGTTTGTTGAGGGCACTAAAGTCATGACACATTCACCAAGAACATTTTTTCTTCAGGACCATGACCACAGAAGAAGAGTAGGGGCTCATTCTAGGGTGGATAATGCCTACATTAAGGAGTTTCTGGACCATTTTCTCAATTTCATTTTTTTGGGAAAAGGGGTGATGATACAGATAGATATTGGGAGGAAGGCTTCCGGGTACAAGGGGAATGGAATGATCATGAACACCATGGGAAAGAGGGAGTCCTTAGGGAGTGGAAAAGACTACTTGATGTTCAGAAAGGATGGCTTGGAGGTCTTGCGCACCGAGGGTGTCTCTGTTGCTTGTATGACATGGAGTTGGGCAATAACACCAGAATGACCTTTTTTGAGTAGCTTTTCCATGCAATGGGAACTAATGATCTTAGATGAACCGACGATGATTCCTTGGAACTTATATTGGTGTCCCTCCTGGTCGAATTGCATGGTTAATTCCTTTAAATCCATGAGAATGGGACCCAAAGTCCTTAGCCAGTCTGCACCCAACACAATGTCACAACCACCCATGTCGATAGAAAACATATGAGATTTCAAGTGGTAGTCACCGATTTGGAGATGCACATTTTCACAATGCCCTCCACATTTCATGGAGCCACCATTGGCAATCATGATTTGGAAATTATTGACAGCATGAATGTAGCAATGAATTTCTTGGGCAATGCGGTGATGAATAAATTATGGGTGCTTCCACTATCAACCAAAATGATGACCTTCCGATGCTTGATGTAACCGATTAACTTGAGGGTTTGGGGAGTGGAGAAACCAGTGAGAGAATTGAGGGAAATGACCGGTTCTACTTCGGGAGGGTCTGAGGGAGGGGTTATGTCAGTGGTTTCAGGTGACTCAGACACAAGGGGAGTTTCAACATCCTCTTCCAGAATATCCCCGAAGATGGCCGTAAAAAGATTTTGTTCCTTACACTTGTGGCCCGAGAAATATTTGTCATCACAATTATAACAAAGGCCTTTGAGTTGGCATTCAACCATTTCATCCCTGGTCAATTTTTGGATATTTAGTGGAGTAGAGAGAATAGTGGGATTTACTGGTCTAGGGTGAGGGATAAAGGAAGGTTTTCGGTTTTGAGAAGATACAACCTGTTGTGCTTCTTTATCTCTTTTAGTAGCCTCCTCCCAAATTTGAGGCCGAGCCATGAGGACATGGGCCCGAATCTCATCCTTGAGGCCACTGATAAAACACTCTTGAAAAAAGGCATCAGACATGCCCTTTGTCCGAAAAGCCAGGCGCTCAAAGGAAACTATAAAGCTTCCACTATTCCTCATTTTTTCAACTTTGTCAAATGATCCAAATGGTTTGTGTCAGTGTCAAAGCGTTCATAAGGATCTGCCACAAAGTGTGTCCAAGCAATATACCCTTGACGGGAAGTTTTTCTCCATTGCCACCATTGCCAACGTTCTTGATCTAGATGGAGAACACCATACCAGAGTTTGGCCAAGTCATCTGTAATGCCGTATAAAGAGAAATAATGTTCCATTTGGGTTACCCAACCAGTGGGGTCCGAGCCATCAAATTTGGTCACATCCACTCGCAGAAGGCGTAGGTCATGTTGAAAGTGATGGTGCTGAAAGTTATGGGAATGCGATGAATGTTCACCTTCAGTATGTGGGGGTGAGTCAGAGGAAGGGTTATCTGTAGGGATATGAATCTTGGTGCAGAGTGACGGAAAGACAGATTCAAGTTGGGTGGTTAGGTCTTGTTTGATTTCCTCCATTGAGGACTGCATGGTTCTATTGATGGAGACAACATTGGCACTCAATTGTTTCACTTCTTGGTGGGTCTCAGTGAGACTATATTGCAAGACATTGAAGTGAGCATCCAAGTCTTAGCTACGGGTATGGGCCATGAGGATGAGGGAATCGAAAAGGGGCAGGTGGGGTCAAAAGTTTTGATGAAAAATGATATGTATGAATGTGATAAGGGTGAAGAGATGAATCCAATGGAATAGGTCTCAAATAATGGTGTAAAAATTTCCAGATTTTTTTTTTTTCACACCTGCAGAGTTATACTCCGGTCTGAAGAATACTGTAGTGATGAAATGCCCAAATTCTTAACCAAGAAGAAATGTGTAATTACTTGGCAAACCGAACACATTTGTGTGACAATAGATCTTGTTTGTTTTGATTTGTTTATGTTGTTGTCCCCAAGGGTTAGGTGTTCAAGGGTTCTACAGACAAGGGTTTGCCCTGTGCTATAGCTCTCTGATATACGTGTGGGGTCCAACAATAGTACTCAGCCCAATATCTTAGGGCAATAACTAAGGAGGATAGATCGTACCCTTAGTTGTACTACCTGACTACCTAGGTACTAGAGAGTATCTTCTCGAGTGTTGTTCTCGGTGGCACTATAGCAGTGAGGCAATCGATTGGTTTATCTAAAGAGGGCTTTAGGAAATCTAGGTCGATCCGTATACAGGTTTTGTCTGATGCACTACCACTCGAAGGGGTACCAACAGGGGTTACAAGGGTGGCCAACATATGTGCTCTTAAGAACCACTTGTATTTCTTGCGTGTATGAATCCCTCAACTGCAAGTTTATGCACGTAACGATAGATCTCTGTCGCTTAAAGATGCCAGAATACGTCTCTACCTTGAAAAAATTTTTACCCACAATTTCTGCCAAGGAAAGTGCTCTGATACCACTTATAATATACTAGATATAAAAAGTATGCAGAATAAGAATAAAATGCTAGAAATGGCATAATAACAGTAATATAACTAGAACAATCACCACAATAACATTGAAATGATATAAGAATAACAACATAAATAACACTTTGATTATGAGATCAATGTTCACGGGCCTCTTCGAGGGGGAAACCTCCAGTCGAGCAGAGCTCTATTACAATAATATTCAAGCTAGGTTTCTCATACCCTCAACTCCTATTTATACTAAATATGTCTATCAAAAGAAGCATCTAGAGGAAGATCCTTTTAGAAGTGGAAGCTTCTATTAGGTCTTCTTACATTCAACTTATTCTATTTTATTGCAAGGCCTTATTAATATTGACCTTTGTTACATCCAAATATATTGTTCTACCTATGTGCGGGTTAGGACCCTAAAAATACCACTGACACGTGGTGTCCACGTGACACCTTGTCACACTCACCATCTAACATGGTGAAAACATAACACCTATGTGGCACTTGACAATCCTTCCATGGGGAATTCTGATCCACGCAGACCTATCATTGTTATCTCTCAAAATATCTTCCAGTAACCTCATCACTCACCTTTGACGTATATGGTATCAAAGAATATTCCCTTTTAATGCCATCCATTCAGAGCTAGAAAAACTTGAGTAGTTTCACTGCTCCAAAATCAAGGTATCGAGGAATATTCCCCTCTCCTTGATGTACGATGTAGACATAAGTCACAATATCCCGATATATGGTTGAGATCTATTCAAGGTTTAAGGTTATCCAATCTCATTTGACCATGCTCAATGGATCCACCAATGGGTTAGTGACACATGTCACTCTAAATTCACACTGGTTGCCCCACTGGCATGCCATGTTAGCCATGACGTTAATACTGTGTTACTTGACTTAGGTGGGAATCACAACAGATCGATGGCTATCATTTCTTCTCTCCATAAACTAACCTATGGTCGAGATCTTCCCTCTATCAAACTTGTACTCCCAAGACATCGAAGGAGTACTCTAAAAAATAGTTAACGCCGAGCCAACTCGACTCGCACTCAATCCAGTCGCTTAATAAATTGTTGAAACATGTATTCACATTGATGCTCCCAATCATCTCTCACCCTTCCGACTTACTAAGTGGGACTCGTAATGATCAACGACTGAGGATTCATCCATCTCGCTTCCAGATCTACGGTTCACACTGGTTTGAATTTGGGGTCTTTCCTTCAAGGTTATTCTCATGACACATGAAATTTCCTTTCAAAAGCATCACTTTGAAAGGTTTGTTTCAGAGTCTATCATTCAAAGTATTTCCCATGACGTTTGAGGGATCTGTCTAAAATGATAACTATGAACAACCTGTTATCACTCCAAGAAACTCCTTAGGGTTGTAGACTAAGGATGCTTGGTAACTTTATAAATCATGAACAATGAAAGTGTGGATCAATGGGATAATAAAGAGTAGATAATGAGAAGACAACTCACAATGCAATCTAATGGAACAATGCTTTTAGGAATCAATGAACAGACAGAGTAATATCAAAAGGTATGGAGAAAATTGATCTAGATAATCAAGTACA
>ML803255.1:39835-50593 GCA_009831015.1 Picea engelmannii
TCAAACCCAAAAAATCCTGATCTGGGCGAAAATTTGGCTATTCTGGCCGTGACAGGCTTTCACCAGCTAATTTACCCGAAAATCTGCTCCTTAGCTGGTGAAAGGCGGAGCTTTCACCAGCTAACTAGTTATAATTCTGCCCTTTGCGCTGGTGAAAGCACAGACTTTTTCAAAATCAAATTTCTAATTCATGGAGAGTCTGTTTTGCATGATTAAATAGACATCTACAAATCCTAAGATTTCCAATGGTGCTTTCAAATCTGCATTTGGAGCCCGGGAAGCTATCAAAATTTTCCCTACAAGATTAGGCATTGTTCTTTCAAAAATGCCGGTGCGTTTTTTATCACTAACAAAACCCACCAATCAACAGTCATGATCTCATCATATCAACGATTGTTTTTCTCTGTTGACCAACACAGGGTTGACATAATCATAACTATCTTCTCTAAGGACTTAGCCATTTTTCGATTTCTGCATGACTTCAATCTTGACTTTCGATAAATCAAAACTATTTTGCGGCCATTACAAGCTGGAAAACTTAAGGTTAAAGCCTTGCATGATTTGCAGGATCTCCACATAGGGAAAATATAGAATATTAGAGAAGGTAGCAGTTTGTATTTATTCATTTTTATGATTTAACGAGGAAATAATAAACATCATAACATAGATCATCTTACAACATTCAAAATCATAGGTTAAGTACACAAACTTTCTCTTATATTTAGACATTCATATGTGCTATCATAAAATTGTTCCATTCATGAGAATTCACATAAATCATTCATAGTCGGTTTTAGTATAGATGAACACTTATTTGATAAGGAAATAATCCAATCCAACTGACTGAGAGAGGACACCTTTCTTCCCAACCTTAGGCCTTCCTGTAGAGTCAGTTCCTTCAACACACCACCCTCGTGCCAAGCCATGATACCACCAAGGAAATTAACTCAAAAGGGTTTCAATTCTACGATGATCTAGGAAGGTTACTCTACTTCTTCCTCTGACACAACATAAGTTTCCACCTCCCATTGATCTTCAGATTTCTATAGGTTTATCAAGTGGTTTATTAACTATATTTCCTCTACACAAGGGAGTCCCTTCTCTGCTCAACCATTTCTCAATGACCTCCCCTTACCAATGTCAATTTTTATCCAGTAAGAACCAAGTTGCAGCCCAATATTGCTCTAATTCAGGAATCTAAGTCATTTCTGTTCAGGGTGATCATCAGAAACTCAGACAAGCTTCCTATTTTCTTCCACAAAGTTATTATTTTCCTTCTCAATCAACACATTCACACTTCTGCACTTTGTTTCGCGTCTCTGAGCCTTTTTCATGATCGTTCTTCTATTGCATTATTCTATCCCTAGGTTTAATCTCCATTTGTAGGGCCTCTCTTTGTTATGGAATATTTCCCCTATGGACATGTGAAATCTCCCTCGGATTATAGACCCCTGATACCAAGACATAAAACTACAAGTGGACACTAACATCCCTTTGAATTTAGTTTGATGAATCAAAAAGAGAGGGGGAGAAAGGGTGTGATGAAACTTGTTTTGAAGTTTGTCCTCATTGCTTCCAATCCAAGATTGATATCCAAACTCACTGATGCAAATTGATACCTACATTGGGAAACAAAGAGAAACAAAGATCTCCTACTCTAGTGGATTAGGTAAATCAAATTCATCTACGAACATTGAAAGAACAATAGACAAGAACATGAAAGAATACACAAGATTGAAGGAAATAGGACAAGTATATTCAAATGAGAACCCAAAGGGAATACTTACAAACCATGGATGATGGTGCAACATGTCTCCAAGCTCTCCTTGTCTAACCCTTGTAGGAATCTACCAAGATTAGAGGTTTGATACTTGAAATCTTCCCACCCTCACCTTGGAAAGCCCTCAATATATAGGCTTCTGAGGCACAAAAACTATGATAAAATGAGGGATATGGTTGAGGATATGGATCCTTGAGGTTTGTATCAGATCCTAAAGTGAATCCCAAACATAAGGGTTGAACACAACTAACCCAATATGAGAGAGATGGCCCATAGAATTTGGTGGAGAAGATCCCCCTTTTTCCTCAATAAGAATGGTGCTCCCCCAAAGTGAGAGATAAGGCGCCATATCAGTAGTGATTCTCCCCTAGTAGGGTAGAGGGGTTAACATGGAACTCCCCAAGTATGGCCAGGGGGCACCACCCTTCATAAATGCTCAAAAATTAGTTGAAATTTCCAAGGAAAAGATGTGTATCGACTATCAATGATGGGGATTTTCTCTCTAACATGATTTGGAGGTTGTGACAAATGTTCTTAAGGTTTCAATTGAGTTTTTAAACTTACAAAAAGTGCATGAATCATTTTATGACACTTGAAACACTTAGAATGTGACGTTTGCACCACATGCGACACATAAAACATGACGTTTGTGCCACGTGCGACACTTGCGACATTTTATATGTAATTGTGGAATTTTTGTGTAACACTCTTCCTATCTTATTACTCTCCTCTTTGTTTCTATGTTTTTCCATACTCTCTCATCCTGCACACTTTGCATGTTTCCTTCCCCAGTCTTCTTCTCCATCCCTAAGGGATCTATGCAGCGTCCTGCAGACGTAACTTGTAGTCCACCCTTCATAATATAAAGGGGTGGTTTCATGGTACATTCCCTCGTTAGTTATTCAATTGGAAATTCTCTCTCTGTATGGGCCAACTTCCGTAGTCATTACTACTCAACCACCTCTATGACCTTCTCTTTAATGATCACATGGAATCCTTCATCAATATGGTGTGCTGGTAGGTGAAGTCATTATGTTTGTAAGCATATATTATCTTCTTGTGAAAGATTCCTATTTTGTAAACATATATTATCTTGTTGTGAAAGATTCATATTTTCTTCACTTATGCATATCAACTCCACTTCACTCAACCATTCCATCAGTCCCTCTACCTCATCAATTCCCTATGGTGTAACATGGATAGTACTTATCAAGGTTGTTCCCTCTTATTCAGTAGTTTGGATTTTATATTAAATCAAAACACAATTACATGTCTCATATTGTTAACATATGAAGTTTGTGCATAATTACAGACTTAGAGAAAACATGGTGTTACATTCCCCTCCCCCTTAAAGAAACACCAGACTCGGTGTTTAAAACACCATGTATTTACATTTATACATTAAACAAAAATGGGTATGCCAATGTCACAACATCTTCTAGCTCCCATGTATCTTCATAAACTCCAAAGTGCTTCCATTGCACCCTGACCTGCAGAATGGCTCGGTTTCAGAGTATTGTTTCTTTTCTGTCCAGGATGCATTAGGGCTCTGACTGAAATTCTCCCTCTAGTTCCACTTATATTACAGTCCAATCAATAACATGATTAGAATCATGTACATATTTATTTAACAAAGACACATGGAATACATTATTTTCTCTAATAGTAGGTGGTAAAGAAAGTTTGTATGCTATTGATCCTATTCTCTCTAGGATTTCAAATGGTCCACAATATCGGGGAGCCAACTTAGCACACATCCCCATTTTTTAGGGAAATTCTCTTGGTTTTCACCCAAGGATACACATGGTCTCCTATTTTAAACTCTTTGGGAGTTCTCTTGCTATCAACATAGCTCTTCTGTCTATCCTAGGAAATTTTCAAATTTTTCCTTATCTGAACTATGGCTTGCTCCATTTACTTCAGTAATTCAAGTCCAAGTGTAACTTTATCCACCATATTGTCCCAACTAATCAGAACTCTTCACTTCTTGTCACATATAGCCTTGAATTGGCTCATCTTCAATGATTCTTGATAACCATTGTTGTACGTGAATTCTACCAAAGGTAGATATTATTCCCACATCTTTGGTCTATGCATAACATGCATTCATAGCATATACTCTAACACTATTTTCACCCTTTCGGTATGACCATAATTTTGAGGATGGTAGGTCATGATAAACACTAGTTGTATTTCTAAACCTGCAAATAAGCTTTGCCAAAATTTTGAGGTGAACCTAGCATCTTTGTCTGAAATTATGGTTTTAGGAAAACCGTGCGACTTGAATATCTCATTCATGAAAACATTGGAAATGTCTATGGATTTAAAACTAGACTTTATGGGAATAAAATGAGCTTACTTGCTCAAATTATCCACTACAAGCATGATTACATCATGTTGTTTGACTTTCTTTGGTAATCTCGTGATAAAATCCATGGAAATCACTTCCCATTTCCATTCTGGTATCTGTATGGATTGCAATAGTCTCACAAGGTGTCTATGCTCAAATTTCACTTGTTGGCACTCTAAATAATTTGAAATATAATGAGAAATGTATTTCTTAATCCCAGGACAATATATAGTTTCCTAACTATTGTCACCATTTTTTGGTAACTAGGATGACTGACTTATAGCCTCCTATGGAACTCATCCATAATCAATTGCCTTGGATCTGCTGAATTAGGAACACATAGCCTCTTATTGTACATAAAAATATTATCATCCCTTAGCTGATATCCTTCGTACCTCTTTTCCTAAGGTTCTTGCTACAACTTTTCCTCCACTTAATTCAAGTATTCATATTCTAGCAAGAGGGTCTTAATCCTCTACTAAATGTCAGACTCTCCTACACTTGATACTGCTAAGTGTATTGTCTGAATGCTTCGATTGAGTGTGTCAACTACTTTTTTCTCTTTTCCTTTTGTAATATACCAGATATAAAATGTATGCAGAACATAAATAAAATGCTAGTAATGGCAGAATAACAACAATATAACCAGAACATTCACCACAATAACACTGACATGATATGAGAATAATAACAGAAATAACACTTTGAATCTGAAAGAAATGTTCACGGGCCTCTTCGAGGGGGCAACCTCCAGTTGAGCAAAGCTCTATTAAAATAATATCCAAGTTAGGGTTCTCATACCCTCAACTCCTATTTATACTAAAAAGAAGCATCTAGAGGAAGATCCTTCTAGAAGCGAAAGCTTCTATTATGTCTTCTTATATCCACCTTATTCTATTTTATTGAAAGGCCTTATTAATATTGACCTTTATTACATCCGAATATATTGTTCTACCTATGTGCGGGTTAGGACCCTAACATGTCCGCCCCCTTAAAAACAACCTTTTCCTCAAGGCTTGAGATGAGGAAGTTACTGCAGAATGGTAGCTGGTTCCCAAGTGGCATCTACTGGAGTTGTATCTTTTCACTGGACTAGAACTTCCTTGATGGTTCCCTGATGTAGGTGACTCTCACGCTGGTCCAAAACTGCTTCTGGCTGTATCCAAATGGATCCTTCTTCAGCTAACTATGGAAGGTTGGTTTGAATTTTGCACTTAGCTCCAATCACCTTCTTTAAGCATGAAACATGAAAACTAGGATGTAGCTTCGAATGGTTGGGAAAAGCTAACTGATAGGCTACTTGTCCCACATTCTTGAGAACGATATAAGGACCATAAAATTTGGGCGCTAGTTTCTGAAAATGCTCGGCCTTGAGGGAAGTTTGTTTGTAAGGTTGTAATCGAAGAAACACCTGATCCCCTTCTGCAAATTGACATTCAGAGCGACCTTGATCTGCATGTTGCTTCATGGCATTCTGTGTCATGACCAAATTCTCTTTGAGGGTACAGAGAATAGCCTCTCGAGCTGTAAGTGTTAGGTCAACCGCCTGGACCTTTGAGGCACCTGGTAAGTATGAGAGAACTGAAGGTGGCTTCTGTCCATATACCGCTTCAAAAGTATTCATGCGTGTAGTTGTATGGTATGAAGTGTTGTACCACCATTCAACTAGGGGTAACTATTGAGCCCACTGATTTTTCTTTTCTGAGGCAAAACAACTCAAATATGTTTCCAAACACTTGTTGACAACTTTTGTTTGGCCATCAATCTGGGGATGATAAGATGTGTTGAGATGCAATTTGGTGTCTTGTATCTTGAACAATTCTTGCCAAAAATTGCTTGTGAAAGTTGGGTCACGATCAGAAACAATAGAGTGCGGCATGCCATGAAGATTGAAGACCCGATCCATGAAAATTTGAGCCACCGTGGATGCTATAAATGGGTGTTGAAGGGCGCATAAATGAGCATACTTGGAAAGGTGATCAACAACCACCATGATGATGGATTTATTGCCTAATTTGGGTAAGCCGATAATAAAATCCATAGAGATATCCTTCCAAATAGTAGGTGGAATCGAGAGCGGTTGTAGTGTGCCCAGAGATTTGACTGTTTCTGCCTTGTTGCGTTGACACACATCACATTCAACTACAAAATTACGAATTTCCTGTTTCATACCATCCCCAAAAAAGGAACGTTTGACCCTGTCATAGGTTTTGGTGAACCCGGAGTGCGTTGTTGTGGGTGTAGCATGAAGCTCAGAAAGTACCATGGATTTAAGATTTGATTGTTTACTTAAATACAAACAACCTTTGTATCGAATTTCATCATGGATCCAATAGTACCTTGGGGAAGCTGGAGCATTGAACTGCAATTGTTGGATCAACTGCAAACTTTTCAGATCTTGTAGCCATTCCTGGCAAACGACTTGGAGCCAATATGGTATAATGAATGAAAGAGAAAAAAGGGATCCTTCATCTTCATATTTCCGAGAAAGTGCATCCGCAACCACATTGTATTTTCCTTTCTTGTAAATGATCTCATAATCATATCCAAAGAGTTTAGTCACCCATTTTTGTTGTTATGGGGAGGAAATACGTTGTTCCAGAAAATACTTGAGGCTTTGATGGTCTGTCTTAATTTGGAAATGTTACCCCAATAGATAAGGGCGCCATAGATCAACGACATGCAGAATAGCCAACATTTCCTTTTCATAGATGGATTTGCCCAGATTTATTTCAGATAGTTTCTTGCTGGTAAAGGCCAAAGGTCGACCCTCTTGCATAAGGACAACACCAATTCCTTTCCCTGAGGTATCACATTCCAACACAAAGGTATTTTTGAAATTGGGAAGGGCGAGGATTGGAGTGGTGCACATGGCCATCTTCAAGGTTTGAAAAGCTTGAGAAACAGCTAGAGTCCAAGTGAAAGAGTTCTTTTTGAGGAGAGCAATGATAGGTGTTGCAATCTTCACATAATTCTGAACAAACTTGCGATAATACCTTGTTAAGCCCAGAAATCCACACAAGCTCTTAAGAGTCTTTGGGTGAGGCCAGTCTTGCATAGCTTCAATCTTTTTAGGATCCACCCTGACACCATCTTTGCCAACCAAATGACCCAAGTATTCAACTTCTGAGGCGCCAAAATCACATTTAGACTGTTTCAGGAAAATTTGGTGCTGAGAGAGTAGATGGAGAACTCGATCTACATGATCAAGATGGTTTGTCCAGGTTTTTCTATAGATGAGGATATCATCAAATAAAACTAAGACAAAATGGCAGAGAAAAGGACGGAAGACATGATTCATGAGGTTTTGGAAGGTTGAGGGGGCATTACACAAGCCAAAGGGCATGACCAAAAACTCATAGTGGCCCTGATGAGTTCTAAAGGAAGTCTTGGGAATGTCTTCCTCTTTCATACGTATCTAGTGGTAGCTTGAACAAAGATCAATTTTAGTGAAGAATTGGGCACCACTCAATTCATCCGGGAGGTCATCAATGACAGAAATGGGGAATTTGTCTTTGATGGTAAGTTTGTTGAGGGCATACAAGTCAAGACACATTCTCTAAGAACCTTCTTTATTTAGGACCATGACCACAGGAGAAGAGTAGGGGCTCATACTAGGGTGGATAATGTCTACATTAAGAAGTTCCTGGACCATTTTCTCAATTTCATTTTTTTGGGAAAAGGGGTGACAATACAGACGAATATTGGAAGGAAGGATTTCGGGTACCAGGGGAATGAAATTATCATGAACACCATGGGAAGGATGGAGTCCTTGGGGAGTGGAAAATACCAATTGATGTTTAGAAAGGAATGCTTGGAGGTCTTTTGGGACTGAGGGTGTCTCGGTTTCTTGTATGGCATGGAGTTGGGTGATAACACCAGAATGACCTTTTTTTAGAAGCTTTTCCATGCGATGGGAACTAATGATCTCAGGTGAACCGACGATGATGCCTTGGAACTTATATTGGTGGCCCTCCTGGTTGAATTGCATAGTTAAGTCTTTAAAATCCATGAGAATGGGACCCAAAGTCCTTAACCAGTCTGCACCCAATACAATGTCACAACCTCCCATGTTGATAGCAAACATATGGGATTTCAGGTGGTAGTCACCAATTTGGAGACACACATTTTCAAAACACCCTCCACATTTCATGGAACCACCATTGGTGATCATGATTTGGAAATTATTGACTGCATGGATGTAGCAATGAGTTTCTTGGGAAATGCAGCGATGAATAAAATTATGGGTGCTGCCACTATCAACCAGAATGATGACCTTCTGATGCTTGAAGTAATCAATTAGCTTGAGGGTTTGGGGAGCAGAGAAGCCAGTGAGAGCATTGAGGGAAATGACCGGTTCTACTTCGGGAGGGTCTGAGGGAGGGGTTATGTCAGTGGATTTAGGTGACTCAAACACAAAGGGAGTTTCTATATCCTCTTCCTAAATATCCTTAGAGATGGCCATAAAAATATTTTGTTCTTTACACTTGTGGCCTGGGAAATATTTGTCATCGCAGTTATAACAAAGGCCTTTGCATTGGCGTTCAACCATTTCAGCCCTGGTCAATTTTTGGATCTTTAGTAGAGCAGAGGGAGTAGTGGGATTTACTAGTTTAGGGCGAGGGATAAAGGAGGGTTTTCAGTTTTGAGAAGATACAACCTGTTGTGCTTATTTATCTCTTTTAGTAGTCTCCACCCAACTTTGAGGCCGAGCCATGAGGACATCGGCCCGAATCACATCCTTGAGGCCGCTGATAAAGAACTCTCGGAAAAAGGCATCAAACATGCCCTCTGTTATAAAATCTAGGCGCTCAAAGGCAACTATAAAGTCTTCCATGGTTCCTAATTGTTTTAACTTTGTTAAACGGTCCAAATGGTTGGTGTCAGTGTCAAAGCGTTCATATATAAATATCTGCCACAAAGTGTGTCCAAGCAATATACCCTTGACGAGAAGTTTTTCTCCATTGCCACCACTGCCAACGTTCTTGATCTAGATGGATAACACCATACCGGAGTTTGGCCAAGTCATCTATAATTCTGTATAAAGAGAAACGATGTTCCTTTTGGGTTACCCAACCAGTGGGGTCCGAGCCATCAAATTTGGTCACATCCACCCGTGGAAGGTGTAGGTCACATTGAAAGTGATGGTTCTGAAATTTATGGGAATGAGAGGAATGGCCATCTTCAGTATGTGAAGGTGAGGAAGAGGAAGGGTTATTTGTAGGGATATGAAGTTTGGTGAAGAGTGCCGAAAAGACTGATTCAAGCTGGGTGGTGAGGTCTTGTTTGATTTCCTCCATTGAGGACTGCATGGTTGTATTGATGGTGACAACATTGGCACTGAGTTGTTTCACTTCTTGTTGGGTCTCGATGAGACCATATTGCAAGGTGTTGAAGCGAGCTTCCAAGTATTGACTACGGGTATGGGCCATGAGGATGGGGGAACTGAAAAGGGGCGAGCTGGGTCAATTTTTTTTTCCAAAAAAATGATATGGATGAATGTGATAAGGGCAAAGAGATGAATCCAATGGAATAGGTATCAAAGAGTGGGCGGTCTACCACCCTAGGTTAGAGACCCAAAGAAAATAATTGATTGAATCACTATGGAAAACTAAGGAGCACAGAGCACACACTAAAAGTTCCTAAAGGAAAATCAAGAAAACGACTAACTAGTTGGAAGAACAGTTACGCCGACCAACACTAGACCAACTTACCGGTGTAAGTGAAACTTGAAAACGAAAGCACCCTCTGGGTATACTCTACAAAGCATGGCCCGACGTTTGCCCTAGGTATCATGGTATACCCTCACAGTCACCTGTGTAAGTCCCTAGAAAGATAGGCAACTAGGTTTCCAGCACACGAACAGTCACCAGGCAGGTACTTTCCACAGTCGAGTAGACCACAATGAGTAGGGTATCAAGCCCAGAACCTGTCAAGGGTATCAAAATCAAGTGGTATGGAAGACAACTGAGGACCTTGAACGGATTTGAGACCCACAAAGCTCCGTGGAAAATGAAATCGACGGAATCCCAAGACAAGCCCTCTATATGTGTTCTCCACTACGATTGGTCCGACTGTGGAGGGGTTATCTCCGCTACCTTTCCGCATGCGACCTCGTGTTTAGCCCCTGTGTTAGAGGGGGGTTCCGGATAACTTTCACGATACTGGAATTTAACACTCCCTAACTCAGACTCCAATGTTGGCTTCAATGGCCTTGAAGAGTTTCCTCTCCAACCTAATTCAAGGCCCTAACCCTAAACTAGTTGGTTGACCCTACAAACATAAAAGTCTAATTATTTTTAATTAGCATTCTTTTTAAGGCTTGATTTAATCAAAAGGCATGGTATTGCAACTAATGTTGTTAATACTCTTACAAAAAATGATGAAACTTATATGAACACTAGCAAAGAATGATTATATATATATATATATATATATATATTTTTAATTTTTTGAAATGATTTTAAAATTAGAAGGAAACACAACGCTATGCTAATTTATTTTTCTTTTTCAAATAACAATGCAAAGAATATGGAAGGAAAGAAAGAGATCTAACAAACTAAGTTTTTATTTTTTTTTATTTTCTTCCAATCACAGTAGAAATAACAAAATATTCTAAAAGAAACTG
>ML803255.1:76190-87192 GCA_009831015.1 Picea engelmannii
GCTCACAGAAAGTTTCCCACCAATCTTTGACACGGGGAACGACTTTGAGGAGCGCAAAAGTAATCTTTTCTCTATTCGAAAATTTATGAACAGAAAAATACCCTTCTAGTAGATTCAACCACTTGTCTACAGCGTCTGCATCTATCTAACCTTCAAATATAGGAATATCAAAGTTTATTTGTACCTTGAAGGGGGTGGCGCCTCCGTTCAAAGAAGATGCTTCGCCTGTTGGTAGTCGCCGAAGGATTTGCGCGAAATTGTCCATCATCTCGTTCCTCTGTTGCATGAGGGATTCCTCAATCAACAATTTGAAAGGATATCCTGTCTCGTCATCTTTCTTTTCCCCTGCCATGGGAGGTCGCTTGGGCATGCGAGAGCTTCTGTCCTCAAGAGAAACAAGCTCGAGACCCAATTCTTTGTACTCTGACCTCGTTGGGGACATGCACTAAGACGACAAGGAGCAGACCACTCTGATACCACTGATTTGGATTTTATGAGCAGAACGAAATGAATACCGATTATTAGCAGGTACTTAACAAAAAAATAACAGAGATATAGTAAAACTGGTTTTCTATTAAATAACAAAATAAGCTGAAACTGTAAAATGCAGCAGAAACAAGCTTGCTGGAATGGTGGCGGCTTATCTCTGAGAAGAGATGTGACAGTAGCGTGCATTCACAAGAAGATGATTACAATGAGGCTCGGAAGGCCTTTTTACAATAGTTGGGAATGCCAAAAGTCCTAGACATCCAAAAACCTAACCCTAGGAGATGAAGCGCCAAAAGTCATGTGGGCCCCGTTTGGGAAAGTTGGTGCATCAACTTCCTAGGGTCGTAACTTTTACATACAATCTCCGTTTTAAGCGTATGATAGCTCGTTGGAAAGATCTATCCGAGGACTACAACATGAATTTTTTAACTGCAACATACCCCCAAAAACGTCGTTTAGGGCCTCAAAACGGCTCCAGAAGTTCAGGACCCAAAAAACTGCTAAAAATAGTAAATTGCCAAAAATGTCAGAACGCTGTTTTGAGCTAGTTGGAAAAGGTGGGTGGCCACCAATATCCATCTGGATCAATATTAGCAGTGATTATCCCCTATTAGGGAAGAGGGGTTAACATGGAACTCCCCAAGTATGGCCAAGGGGCGCCACCCTTCATAAATGCTCAAAAATTAGTTGAAATTTCCAAGGAAAAAATGTGTATCAACTATCAATGATGGGGATTTTCTCTCTAACATGATTTGGAGGTTGTGACAAATGTTATTAAGGTTTCGATTGAGTTGTGAAACTTACAAAAAGTGCATGGATCATTTTATGACACTTGCAACACTTAGAATGTGATGTTTGCGCCACTTGTGACACATGAAACATGACGTTTGTGCCACGTACGACACTTGCGACAGTTTATATACAATTGTGGAATTTTTATGTGTAACACTCTTCCTATCTTATTACTCTCCTCTTTGTTTTTGTGTTTTTCCATACTCTCTCATCTTGCACACTTTGCATGTTTCTTTCCCCAGTCTTCTTCTCCATCCCCAAGGGATCTCTGCAGTGTCCTGCAGATGTAACTTGCAGTCCACCCTTCATAATATAAAGGGGTGGTTTCATGGTACATTCCCTTGTTAGTTATTCAATTGGAAATTCTTTCTCTGTATGGGCCAAATTCTATAGTCATTACTACTCAACCACCTCTATTACCTTCTCTTTAATGATCACATGGAATCCTTCATCAATATGGTGTGCTGGTAGGTGAAGTCATTATGTTTGTAAGAATATATTATCTTGTTGTGCAAGATTCCTATTTTGTAAGCATATATTATCTTGTTGTGAAATATTCTTTTTTTCTTCACTTATGCATATCAACTCCACTTCACTCAACCATTTCATCAGTCCCTCTACCTCATCAATTCCCTATGGTGTAACATGGATAGTACTTATCAAGGTTGTTCCCTCTTATTCAATAGTTTGGATTTTATATTAAATCAAAACACAATTACATGTCTCATATTGTTAACATATGAAGTTTGTGCATAATTACAGACTTGAGAGAAAACAAGGTGTTGCATTCCCCTCCCCCTTATAGAAACACCAGACACGGTGTTTAAAACACCATGTATTTACATTTATACATTAAACAAAAATGGGTATGCCAATGTCACAACATCTTCCAACTCCCATGTATCTTCATCAACTCCAAAGTGCTTCCATTGCACCTTGACCTGCACAATGGCTCGATTTCATAGTATTATTTCTTTTTTGTCCAGGATGCATTGGGGATCTGACTGGAATTCTCCCTCTAGTTCCACATGTATTACAGTCCAATCAATAATATGATTAGAATCATGTACATAATTATTTAACAAAGACACATGGAATACATTATTTTCTCTAATAGTAGGTGGTAAAGAAAGTTTGTATGTTATTGGTCCTATTCTCTCTAGGATTTCAAATGGCCCACAATATCGGGGAGCCAACTTAGCACACATCCCCATTTTTTAGGGAAATTCTCTTGGTTTTCACCCAAAGATACACATGGTCTCCTATTTTAAACTCTTTGGGAGTTCTCTTGCTATCAACATATCTCTTCTGTCTATCATAGGAAATTTTTAGATTTTTCCTTATCTGAACTATGGCTTTCTCCATTTACTTCAGTAATTAAAGTCCAAGTGTAAATTCATCCACCAAATTGTCCCAACTAATCAGAACTCTGCACGTCTTGTCATATATAGCCTTGAATTGGCTCATCTTCAATGATTCTTGATAATCATTGTTATACGCGAATTCTACCAAAGGTAGATATTCTTCCCACATCTTTGGTCTATGCATAACATGCATTCATAGCATATCCTCTAACACTATTTTCACCCTTTTGGTATGACCATAATTTTGAGGATGGTAGGTCGTGATAAACACTAGTTGTACTTCTAAACCCGCAAATAAGCTTCGCCAAAAATTTGAGGCGAACCTAGCATCTTTGTCTGAAATTATGGTTTTAGGAAAACCGTGCGACTTGAATATCTCATTCATGAAAACATTGGAAATGTCTATGGATTTAAAACTAGACTTTATGGGAACAAAATGAGCTTCCTTGCTCAAATTATCCAGTACAAGCATGATTGCATCATGTTGTTTGACTTTGTTTGGTAATCCCATGATAAAATCAATGGAAATCACTTCCCATTTCCATTCTGGTATCTGTATGGGTTGCAATAGTCTCACAGGGTGTCTATGCTCAACTTTCACTTGGAAACACTCTAAATAATTTGCAATATAATGAGAAATGTATTGCTTAATCCCAGGACAATAATACAGTTTCCTAACTACTGTCACCATTTTTTGGTAACTAGGATGACCGACTTATGGCCTCCTATGGAACTCATCCATAATCAATTTCCTTGGATATGGTGAATTAGGAACACATATTCTATTTTATTGAAAGGCCTTATTAATATTGACCTTTATTACATCCAAATATATTGTTCTACCTATGTGCAGGTTAGGACCCTAACATGTCTGCCCCCTTAAAAACAACTTTGTCCTCAAGGCTTGAGATGAGGAAATTGCTGCAGAATGGTAGCTGGTTCCCAAGTGGCATCTGCTGGAGTTGTATCTTTCCACTGGACTAGCACTTCCTTGATGGTTCTCTAATGTAGGCGACGCTCACGCTGGTCCAAAACTGTTTCTCGCTGTAGCCAAATGGATCCTTCTTCAGCTAACTCTGGAAGGTTGGTTTGAATTTGGAACTTAGCTCCAATCACCTTCTTTAAGCATGAAACATGAAAAACAGGATGTAGCTTCGAATGGCTGGGAAAAGCTAACTGATAGGCTACTTGTCCCACATGCTTGAGAACGGTATAAGGACCATAAAATTTGGGCGGTAGCTTCTAACAATGCTCGGCCTTGAGGGAAGTTTGCTTGTAAGGTTGCAGTCGAAGAAACACTTGATCCCCTTTTGCAAATTGAATTTCAGAGCGACCTTGATCTGCTTGTTGCTTCATGTGATTCTGTGCCATGACCAAATTCTCTTTGAGGGTATGGAGAATAGCCTCTCGAGCTGTAAGTGTTAGGTCAACCGCCTGGACCTTCGAGGCACCTGGTAAGTATGAGAGAACTGAAGGTGGCTTCTGTTCATATACCGCTTCAAAAGGAGTCATGTGTGTAGCTGTATGGTATGAATTGTTGTACCACCATTCAGCTAGGGGTAACTATTGAGCCCACTAATTTTTCTTTTCCAAGGAAAAACACCTCAAATATGTTTCCAAACACTTGTTGACAACTTCCGTTTGGCCATCAGTCTGTGGATGATAAGTTGTGCTGAGATGCAATTCGGTGCCTTGTATCTTGAACAGTTCTTGCCAAAAATTGCTTGTGAAAGTTGGGTCGCGATCATAAACAATAGAGTGCGGCATGCCATGAAGCTTGAAGACCCGATCCGTGAAAATTTGAGCCACCATGGATGCTGTAAATGGGTGTTGAAGGGCGCATAAATGAGAATACTTGGAAAGGCGATCAACAACCACCATCATGATGGATTTATTGCCCGATTTGGGTAAGTCGGTAATAAAATCCATAGAGATATCCTTCCAAATAATAGGTGGAATCGGGAGTGGTTGTAGTGTGCCCAAATATTTGACTGTTTCTACCTTGTTGCATTGACACACATCACATTCAACTACAAAATTACGAATGTCCTGTTTCATACCATCCCAGAAAAAGGAATGTTTGACCCTGTCATAGGTTTTGGTGAACCTAGAGTGCCCTGCTGTGGGTGTAGCATGAAGCTCATAAAGTATCGTGGATTTAAGATTTGATCGTTTACTTAAATACAAATGGCATTTGTATCGAAGTTCATCATGGAGCCAAGAGTACCTTGGGGAAGCTGGAGCATTGAACTGCAATTGTTGGATCAACTGCAAACTTTTGGGATCTTGTAGCCATTCCTGGCGAACGGCTTGGAGCCAATATGGTACAATGAATGAAATATGAAAAAAGGATCCTTCATCTTCATATTTATGGGAAAGTACATCCACAACCACATTGTCTTTTCCTTTCTTGTAAATGATCTCATAATCATATCCAAAGAGTTTAGTCACCCATTTTTGTTGTTTTGGGGAGGAAATGCGTTGTTCCAGAAAATACTTGAGGCTTTGATGGTTTGTCTTAATTTGGAAACGTTGCCCCAATAGATAAGGGCGCCACAGATCAATGACATTCATAATAGCCAACATTTCCTTTTCATAGATGGATTTGCCCAAATTTATTTTAGATAGTTTCTTGCTGGTAAAGGCCAAAGGTCGACCCTCTTGCATAAGGAAAACACCAATTCCTTTCCCTAAGGCATCACATTCCAACACAAAGGTATTTATGAAATCGGGAAGGGCGAGGACTGGAGTGGTGCACATGGCCATCTTCAAGGTTTGAAAAGCTTGAGCAATGGCTAGAGTCCAAGTGAAAGAGTTATTTTTGAGGAGAGCAGTGAGAGGTACTACAATCTTCCCATAATTTTGAACAAACTTGCGATAATACCTTGTTAAGCCAAAAAATCCACAAAATCTCTTAAGAGTCTTTGGGTGAGGCCAGTCTTGCATAGCTTCAATATTTTTAGGATCCACCCTGACGCCATCTTTGCCAACTAGATGACCCAAGTATTCTACTTTCGAGGCAACAAAAGCACATTTAGACCGTTTCAGGAAAAGTTGGTGCTGAGAGAGTAGATGGAGAACTCGATCTACATGAGCAAGATGGTCTTTCCAGGTTTTGCTATAGATGAGGATATCATCAAATAAAACTAAGACAAAATGGTGGAGAAAAGGACGAAATACATGATTCATGAGGCTTTGGAAGGTGGAGGGGGCATTACACAAGCCAAAGGGCATGACCAAAAACTCATAGTGGCCCTCATGAGTTCGAAAGGTAGTCTTGGGGTTGTCTGCCTCTTTCATACGTATCTGACGGTAGCTCGAACAAAGATCAAGTTTAGTGAAGAATTGGGCGCCACTCAATTCATCCAGGAGGTCATCAATGACATGAATGGGGAATTTTTCTTTGATGGTAAGTTTGTTGAGGGCACAGAAGTCAAGACACATTCGCTAAGAACCTTCTTTCTTCAGGACCATGACCACAGGAGAAGAGTAGGGGCTCGTACTAGGGCGGATAACGCCTGCATTAAGCAGTTCCTAGACCATTTTCTCAATTTCATTTTTTTGGTAAAAGGGGTGACGATACAGAAGGATATTGGAAGGAAGGATTTTGAGTACCAGGGGAATGGAATGATCATGAACACCATGGGAAGGAGGGAGTCCTTGGGGAGTGGAAAAGACCAATTGATGTTTAGAAAGGAATGCTTGGAGGTCTTGCGGGACCGAGGGTGTCTCGGTTTCTTGTATGGCATGGAGTTGGGTGATAACACCAGAATGACCTTTTTTGAGAAGCGTTTCCATGCGATGGGAACTAATAATATTAGGTGAACCGACGATGATGCCTTGGAACTTATATTGGTGGCCCTCCTGGTCGAATTGCATAGTTAAGTCTTTAAAATCCATGAGAATGGGACCCAAAGTCCTTAGCCAGTCTGCACCCAATACAACCTCCCATGTCGATAGCAAACATATGGGATTTTAGGTGGTAGTCACCAATTTGGAGATGCACATTTTCATAATGCCCTCCACATTTCATGGAACCACCATTGGCGATCATGATTTGGAAATTATTGACTTCATGGATGTAGCAATGAGTTTCTTGGGAAATGTAACGATGAATAAAATTATGGGTGCTACCACTATCAACCAGAATGATGACCTTCCGATGCTTGATGTAACCGATTAGCTTGAGGGTTTGGGGAGCGGAGAAGCCAGTGAGAGCACTGAGGGAAATGATCGGTTCTACTCTAGGAGGTTCTGAGGGAGGGGTTATGTCAGTGGATTTAGGTGACTGAGACACAAAGGGAGTTTCTACATCCTCTTCCAAAATATCCTCGAAGATGGCCATAAAAATATTTTGTTCTTTACACTTGTGGCCTGAAAAATATTTGTCATCACAGTTATAACAAAGGCCTTTGAGTTGGCATTCAACTATTTCAGCCCTAGTCAATTTTTGGATCTTTAGTAAAGCAGAGGGAGTAGTGGGATTTACTGGTTTAGGGTGAGGGATAAAGGAGGGTTTTCGGTTTTGAGAAGATGGAACCTGTTGTGCTTGTTTAGCTCTATTAGTAGCCTCCACCAAAATCTGAGGCCAAGCCATGAGGACATGGGCCCAAATCTCATCCTTGAGGCCATTGATAAAGCACTCTCAGAAAAAGGCATTAGAGATGCCCTCTGTTCTAAAAGCCAGGTGCTCAAAGGAAGCTATAAATTCTTCCACTGTTCCTAATTGTTTCAACTTTGTCAAACGGCCCAAATGGTTGGTGTCAGTGTCAAAGTGTTCATAAAGATTTTCCACAAAGTGTGTCCAAGAAATATACCCTTGACACGATTTTTTTCTCCATTGCCACCATTGCCAACATTCTTGATCTAGATGGAGAACACCATACCAGAGTTTGGCCAAGTCAACTGTAATTCCGTATAAAGAGAAATAATGTTCCATTTGGGTTACCCAACCAGTGGGGTCCGAGCCATCAAATTTGGTCACATCCACCCATGGAAGGCGTAGGTCACATTGAAAGTGATGGTTCTGAAATTTATGTGAATGAGAGGAATGGTCACCTTCAGTATGTGGAGGTGAGGAAGAGGAAGGGTTATCTATAGGGATATGCAGTTTGGTGCAAAGTGCCGAAAAGACTGATTCAAGATGGATGGTGAGGTATTGTTTGATTTCCTCCATTGAGGACTGCATGGTTGTATTGATGGCGACAACATTGGCACTGAGTTGTTTCAATTCTTGTTGGGTCTCGATGAGACCAGATTGCAAGGTGTTGAAGCGAGCTTCCAAGTCTTGGCTATGGGTATGGGCCATGAGGATGGGGGAACTGAAAAGGGGCGGGTGGGGTAAATTTTTTTTTCCAAAAAAATGATATGGATGAATGTGATAAGGGCGAAGAGATGAATCTAATGGAATAGGTCTCAAATAATGGTGAAAATTTTTTCCAAACTCGTTTTTTTTTTTTACACCTGCAGAGTTATACTCCGGTCTGAAGAATACTGTAGAGAGGAAATGCCCATATGATTAACCAGAAAGAAATGTGTATTTACTTGGCAACCCCAACATAGTTGTGTGGCAATATATCTTGTCTATTTTAATTTGTTTATGTTTCTGTCCCCAAGGGTTAGGTATTCAAGGGTTCTACATATAAGGGTTTTCCCTGTGCTATATCTCTCTGATATACGTGCAGGGTCCAACAGTAGTACTCGACCTAATATATCACGGCACTAACTAAGGAGGATAGACCATACCCTTAGCCGTACTACCTGACTACCCAGGTACTAGAGAGTATCTTCCCGAGTGCTATTCTTGGTGACACTATAGAAGTCAGGAGGCCGATCAGTTTATCTAAAGAGGGCTTCTGGTAATCTAGGCTGATCCGTACACAAGTGTTGTCTGATGCACTACCACTCAAAGGGATACCAAAAGGGGTTACAAGGGTGGCCAACAGATGTGTGCTTAAGTACCACCTGTATTTCCTGTGTGTATGAATCCCTCAACCATAGGTTTATGCATGAAACGACAAATCTCTCTGGCTTAAAGACGCCGAAATATGTCTCTACCCTGAAAAAATAAAATTAACCCACACTTTCTGCCAAGGAAAGTGATTTGATACCACTTGTAATATACCAGATATAAAATGTATGCAGAACATAAATAAAATGCTAGTAATGGAAGAATAAGAACAATATAACTAGAACATTCACCACAATAACACTGAAATGATATGAGAATAATAACAAAAATAACACTTTGAATCTGAAAGCAATGTTCATGGGCCTCTTCAAGGGGGCAACCTCCAGTTGAGAAAAGCTCTATTACAATAATATCCATGTTAGGGTTTTCATACACTCGACTTCTATTTATACTAAAAAGAAGCATCTAGAGGAAGATCCTTCTAGAAGCAAAAGCTTCTATTAGGTTTTCTTACATCCGCCTTATTCTATTTTATTGAAAGGCCTTATTAATATTGACCTTTATTACATCCGAATATATTGTTCTACCTATGTGCGGGTTAGGACCCTAACACCTTTTATATGTTTTATTTAGAAGTCAAGCTCATTGATCAACACCATCCACTTCGCATATCTAGCATTCAACCTTGGTTGGTCAAAAAAATACTTCAGACCCCAATGGTCAATGATGAGGATAAATGTCCTCCCGAGTAGGTAATGTCTCCACATCTTCAACACATGTACAAGTTCTACAAGTTCTAGGTCATGGGTAGCACACTTCTACTCATGTTCATTCAACTTCTGTGATTCATAACAAACCACTTGTCCTTCTTGCATGAGAACTCCACTGATTCTCTCCCTGCAAGCATCTGTGCAAACGAAGAATTCTTTTTCTGGGTCCTCAATCTTTAAACCAGAGGCATTGGTCAATAACTGCTTCAATTACTGGAAACTATTTTCGCACTCCAGTGACCACACATACCTCTTTCCCTTCCTTTATAATAACGTAATAAGACTTTTGATATTGGAGAATCCCTTGATGAATATTCTGTAATATCCATCCAATCCCATGAAGGATCTCACTTCTATCATGTTTATAGGGGTAGGCCAATCCATGATTTCCTTGATCTTTTCAGGGTCTACTGTGACTCCTTCAACTAAGATTACATGGCCTAGATACTGGATTTCCTTTTTAAAGAAATTTCACTTGTTGAATTTCACATATATTTGATGCTCTCTTAACATCTGTAACGCCATTTTAAGATTTTCTTCATGCTCCTATCGATTGTAGGAATACACCAAAATTTCATCCACAAACACTAAGATAAAATTTTCTAAATACTTGCTAGGCACACTATTCATCAAACACATGAATGTAGCTGGTGCATTTGTAAGTCCAAATGGAACCACAAGAAACTCATAGTGACCATAACTTGTCCTAAAGGTTGTCTTGTCGATGTCCTCATCTTTAATCCTCACTTGATGATATCTCGATCTCAAATCTATTTTTTGAGAAAACCATAGCCCCTTTGAGTTGATCAAATAGATCATCTATTATAGGAAAAGGGTACTTGTTCTTGATGGTCATCTTGTTTAGCTTCCTATAATCGATGCATAATCTTAACGTACCCATATTTCTTCTTTTCAAACAGGGCTAGTTCTCCCCATGGAGACACACTCAGTATGATGTAACATTTTTCCATCATCTCTTTCAATTGCATATTCAATTCCACCAACTCGGGCATACTCATCCTGTAAGGAACTCTCTATGATGAGACTACTCTCGGCATGAGATCGATTGAAAATTCAAGGTAAATTTTCGAAGGTAATCTAGACACATCCTCAAGAAACACATCCCTGAACTCCCATAGCACTAGATGATGTTCAACCTTCATCTCACTGCTTTCTTTTGAATTTAGTACTTGTATAACATACATAAGACACCCTTTTTTGCTAAAATTCTTGAGATAGAACGCTAAATTATATTTGTCTCATAGAGACCGGGTTCTGAATGCCTTGCAAAATTATTGTATTTCCTTCCTCATCTTCACATTCTAGAATTTTCTCATAACAATTCAATTTTTCCATATGGGCAGCTAACCAATCCATTCCCAACAACACATCATAAGAACCAAGGGGTAGAACATTCATATCCACTTGGGTTCAAAATCCCTCCATCTAAATTGGACAAGCTTCAATGGCCTCCACCACTTTCCTCTTTGTTCCAGTGGATAATTGAACTAACCATGCTTTGGTGTGATTCTTTCTCTGTAATGAACATGCCTCAACCAATTGAGGTGAAGCATAATTGATATTAGATCCTGGGTCAATTCAAAGAAAGATTGGTTGTTCAGTAATAATACCTTCCAATTGGTTGTTCAGTAATAATGCCTTCCGAAGTTCTTGGG
>ML803255.1:92749-110202 GCA_009831015.1 Picea engelmannii
AAACCAATGTTGTTCCACATCCTCATCAACTTTACCCCAAAATTTAGGGTATTGAGTGAGAGATCCTACATGTCGATTCTCCATTGATGGATTTGGAAATCCTACTTAAATGAACCCTAACGGTCATGTTTGTGACACAACTAAAAAACTTTCCACACTTCCACTACTACTACTACTACTACTACTCTAACTTGTTGGACTTGAAGGGATAGAAATAAAAGAACTGATGGAAATATTTGTTGTAGAAATTACCATATTTATTGATGGCGTTGGGGGAATGGGTGATTCAAGGCTGGTTCCTTTACCTCTAGAGTGAATTTTTTTGATCTGGGGGGTCTCATTCATTTGTAGTGCTACTTTCATATCTTGATGCAAATTGACATCTTTTGGTGTTGCAGATTATGATTCTCCTGCAACTTCTTTAGGGATTTTGACTGAGCAGTCTTCTTCAGTGGTGGCATTTATCCTTAATCTTTCATCTGTCTCTTTTGAAATTATTTCATATAATCTAATTCTTCCAAAAAATTCACCTCTATCACCAATTTTATCCTTCAACCATTGGCTATCCAACCTTCCTCATATATTCAACTCCCGCAAATCTTCTAACTTCTTCCTATGACTACTCTCAAATTCAATCTCCTTCTGCAACTGATTAGACCTCTTCATCACTTTTCTCATCTATTTCCTTCACCTCTTATGAATAACAAAAACCATATTTTGAGCTCATTCATCCCTTGCACTTTTATTTTGACGACCCCTCATATCTCCCAGAAAATATTCATTGACCTAACTCATGAAACCTCTTATAAATCACCCTTCCCCAAGCGTAGAGGTTTACACTGCCATATCACCCAAAGGAACAACCAACATTCCTTCTTCCACTAATATAGTCTTGATCCAAAAGGGGATTTCCTGCAATATTTTTTCTTTGGCTCTTTCTTTGAATACGACTTCTGCTTTAGAAAATATTGGTGGTTCTCTGCAAAAAAATTGATAATATAACCCTCCATACCAATCTGCACCCAAAAATCCACAGCAAGAGATATTAGATGATCTAGATGGTGAAGAGTTGATAAACCCTCAAAGATCCAATCATACTTTTTTTTGATTTGATCTTTGTATTCTGGTTCTTCTTGCAAGCAATCTAACCACTAGAATATCTCTTCAGGGAACCTAATCCAAAATATCTTGTATTGATTGCTAGAAGGATCTAAATAGAACATTGTGATTTTCACAGCCCTAAAACATTTGTTCCGCAACCCCGCTTCCTGCTATATAAATGCATCAAACCTTCTTTCCCACCAGTTATCAACTTCAAATTTTTAAATCTGAAGAGGCATCCTCTAAAAAATCATTTTAAATCTCAGGTCCCAACAACAAAACCATTTGTTGGTGCAAGATTGAGACCAGGGTTCTCTAATATTGCCAACAAAGGAATCTCTATAGTCTAGATACCCCGATATATTCATCCCTCCACAAGGGAAAGAAGTCTCACCTGAGGCATAGCTGAGACTTGGATTATGAAGTGAGTCAGAGGGAATGCAACATCATATTTACCTTAACATTAATTACAGACATGTAGCAGATCCTAATGATATCCATAAACAACGATCAAATACTTAATCAGACAAGAAAGAAACAATTGTTTGAAAAAACCATATATTCATACACATCATATCAGATCAACACAACAAGAAGTTTTAGGTTCCAAACACATCTTTATATTAGGAGCTTCCATCATTCCAAAATCATTATATATCGCAGGTCTCCAATACAATCTCTTGCGCAACAAGACATGACTTCACATAATTCATTATAGACTCAATATTGTGCTCGAAAGGTAGCATGACTATTGGCAGAGACCATTACAGTATCAAGAGTAAAAGTAAAAACCCAAACAACCCTTTTCCAATTACATAGATCCATATTTATATGTTTCCCTTGGCTTCTTCATGGATTCTTTAGTATGCTACTTTTCCTTGTTTTCCCTGTTGGCGCTTGATGTTGTTGGAAATTTTCACAACTCGTCCAGTTTGAGCATGGTGCTTTTGGTTGTCTTCCCTGCTTCTTCATCTTCTAGTTGACATCTGTCGCTTTCCCCAAAAATTTAGTATTTCCAAAAATGGATGGCCCAACAATATCCTTTGCTAGTTGTATCCCTTTTATTAGGCCTTGTAATTCCACCCCATTGTTGGAATTATTTCCTATTCTTAATGTAAATATTTTCTTAATGATTCCTGTCAAGTTGTGAAACACCCCCCTATCCCCCAAGTGTATTTGGTTTCCCTTCGAGGAACCATCGAATTTCAATTTGAAGTGGTGCATTGGTGGAGGATCCCATGTCTTCTTAGACAATGAAACATGGGGTTTTTGAGAAGGATTAAGGATCATGTTGCATTTTTCTAGCTACCAGTTGTAGAATATGATTGACTTCACCCCTAAGTTCTCCCAGACCTCAACTAACCAAGTTGTAGCACTAATAGATTCTTGAAAATTTGTCTGTATTACGTTCTAGATCATCTCAGTTGTTTTATGTTATTGTTTGAAAATCCTTCAATTGCATTCTTTCCATAAGTTCCAAAATAGGAAACCTAGGAAGGAGTTCCATACCTTGTTTAGCATGTGATGTTTGAAGGGATTTTCTCTCCAATGATCCAAATTTTTGACTATGTCATCTCTTTCCCTATAATATTACTATCTAAATAAAGTTGCACCTTTGTACCATAGAATGGAATCCTCCTTAAAATCATTGAAAGGGTGATTTTTTGATTCTATGGTTTCTCTACACATCATATAGATTGAAGGATATCCATAGTCTTTTTAGATAAAGTGATCCCACATTATCACTTTCCTACCAACCACCAACCAAAGAAGGAGGATATTTTTGGCCATAGATATGGATTCCAAACTTTTCCCCAAAGTTCTCTCTTTTTTGTGGTATCCACCCCTTCAACTATCATGCAGGCTTACTTAATTTTAAAATTTCCATCACCCTCTCATCCCCATCTCAATATGTCTTGTCTAGTCCTTAAAATTATATTTATTTATTATAGTTGATGATCCGGATTATTTTCGGCACGAAATGAGAGCGAAGATATAATAAAGAAATGCACAGAGATATTGCAGATATTCAATAATATAACATAAATGTATCAGAGATGCAACCATAAACACAGATATACAGTAATACATGATTTCTATTAATCAAAGAAATGTACAGAGACTGTAAAAATACAGAGTGAAAGACTTGCTAGAATGGTGGTAGCTTATCTCTGAGAAGAGATGTGACGACTACTCGCATTCGCAAGAAGATGGTTACAATGAGGCTCTGGAGGCCTTTTTACAATAATTGGGAATTCCAAAAGTCCTAGACATCCAAAAACCTAACCCTAGGAGATGAAGCGCCAAAATTCATGTGGGCCCCGTTTGGGTAAGTTGGTGCATCAACTTCCTAGGGTCGTAACTTTTGCATACGATCTTTGTTTTAGGCGTGTGATAGCTCGTTAGAAAGGTATCGTCGAGGAGATTCATTTTGTGGGATCAATTATGCCTTCAACTATCATTGAGAACCTCGATCTCGAAAAAACTTCATTTAGGCCCTCAAAATGGCCCCGGAAGTGAAAACCTGCTAAAAATAGTAAATTGCCAAAATGGCCAGAAAACTGTTTTGAGCCATTTGNTTATTGGAAGAGGCCAGTCCTTCCTACCAAGGATGGGTTCCTTCTCCCAAGAATCCTCCCAAAATAGAACATAATGACTACTTTGACATTCCCAAAACTAATTTTGTTGAGCCATACCTCTCTTCCTCCAAGCGTTTTTCCACATTAAAGATCCTAGATGCTCACCTTCCATGTGAAACAAATATTTGACCAGGGTTTTGGATGCATACTTTTCTCACCATATTGTTTCCCATAGCTCCCTTGTTCTTTCAACCACCTCCACCAAGTTTTCTTTTCCAAGGATTTCCCCATAATTAGAGGATATTTAATGCCAAGCCCTCCAACCTCATTTGGAACACAAATATTATCCTAGGATCCCCCCCATAGGAAGGCCCTTTTCAAATTACATATAATCCTGATTATTTTCATAAGAGAAGCAAGGATAGAAAAAATATATAGGGGAATAGAATGTATCATTGATTTGATGAGTAAAATCATTTCAGGAAAAGTGAGAAAATGGAAAGTCCAACTAGAGAGATTAAATTCAAGTTTTGTTTGTAGGTATTCCCAAGAGACATTTCAGAGGGCCTTGTCCAATAAAGTATATCCTAGGTATTTAGAGGGAAAATAATTCCTCTCGAAGCCCAAAATTCTAGAGATGTTGTCATGAAATGAAAAAGGAATATTGAAGAATAAAATTTGGGGCTTGGAATGGTTGATGAGGGCTGTAGATATTTTCATAAAAAAATATAGAGTAGACTTGAAGGATAAAGCTTCTCTAACCATAGGTTGGCCCGTAAAAAGAGAATCACCTAAAATTTTTAGATGGGATAGGTGGGAAGCATTAGGGTGGAGGAAGATCTGTTTGATATTTCTATATTCCATAGCTGACTTGATGAATCTATCCAACCCTTTAGCCATGATAATATATAATAAATGAGATGATATCTCCATGTCGGATCCCTATAGATGTTTTGAAGGTGGGAGAGGGATTTATGTTAACCAACATAGAAAAAAGGAAAAGCATATCAGGTTCTTGACCTAGTGGATCCAATCTTGACATAAGCCAAAATCCCCCAACATACTTTGGAGAAAGTTCTAGTTGAGGAAATCATACACCTTATACATATCCAGTTTCATCATCATTCTTGGTATCTTATTCATTTTTAGAGATTGTATTGATTCATGAGCTAAAATTGTCCCATCAAAAAATTTCCTTCCCTCTACAAATGCTCCCTACTCTGGAGATATGATCTTATTCAAAACTGCCTTTAACTAGTTAGCAATTACTTTAGTAAAAAATTTATAAATCACATTACACAAAGCTATAGGTCTAAACTTATTTGATGCATTCACCTCCCTCTAATTTGGGGTCAAAGTAATGAATGTTGTGTTAAAATCCTTGAGGATCGTACTAGAGACTCTTGATTCCTACACCACCTCCTAGATATTCTTTCCAATGATCTTCCAACAGGCTTGGAAGAAATTAGTTGTAAATATGTCAAGTCCTAATGATTTTTCTCCAACCACCCCTTGATGGTTTTTACCACATCTTCCATAGCCATTGGGTAAGTTATAATGACATTTTTCTTAGGGGAGAGTAAGGTTAGAATAACACCGGTGATTGTCTGGATTTATTCCTCTCGAGCTACTGTTGGTTCTTGTAATAGTTGACTAAAGTGATTTGTCAACTAGTTTTCAATGTCCTCATACTATTCTAGTTTCTCTCCCATTGTAGGAGAGAGTTATGAAATAAATGTGTGTTCTTATCTCCTTCCCTTAGCCATCAAATTATTGATTTTTGTTTCCATAATATTTATTCTTGTTTATCCCTCTAATTAATCTCTAGCTTGATTTCAACCTCCTTGTTGACTTTCTCATCTGAACGACCTCTTTTTATTTATAGAAACAATTAGGAATTTTAATTATAAAAAAGGATTTGCATAGGGAAAAAAATCCATAAGACACAAAATTTCAAAATTCCCTAAGGCCTTGAGTAGAAAGTGAGCCTTACAGTTCTTCAAATGGCTCATACTTCCTTATATATACACAAAAAAACTACTTCTATTCTACCATGTATACATTTTGACAAAGGAAAATAGCATAAATATATATTTGCACTACATAAACCGGGTCTGGATGAGATTTAACTCAGTTTCCACCCCACCTGGAGCATTCTATGGAGAATCATATTCAATTTGATGGGGTGTGGGTTGAAAAACTTCACAAGATGCATACGAGCTTGTTGATGTAACTAGTTGTTGTTGGATTGGAGTGTTTGGAAGGTTGCGTTGGGAATTACTAAGAAGACAATGGATTTGGATTGAATGTTGACTACCTTTGCATAATAATATGGCTAGTTCTTTATTCCTCTCTTCCTCCTACTCATGTAGTTGATGAGAAAGCTAGGAATTTGAGACACAGATAGACTCCATTTCATGTTGTTCTTTATTCATTTGTTCTTGCATTTTTCCCATCTTGCAGTCAATGAAATCACATGGGAGGTGATTTTTATGCCACGTTCATGGGGGGCACTGAAACAAGTGATACATATATAGGAGGGAAAGTTTCGACTGAATGCAAAGAGATAGAAGCTTACTCATAATTTAGGAAATTTTCAATTCTCGTTCGCAACCTTACTATTACACAGATTATAATCCCAATTTGGAATGACCAGAGGAACCAAAAATGTGAGAAGACGATGCCATGCATAGAAATGATGGGGCACATAGGTAATTCATTGTAGAATCCTGGGACCATGATGCACCTGCTGTGTGGGATGAGATGCTAAAGGATCCAAGGGGAATGAATCCATTGATTCGGTCAAGGAGTGAAATTCAAATCCCATACAATGTTTTCAATTTATTTGGGGCTTATTTAATAACATCCACATGGGTAAATACTTGCATGTGCTGATGAGATGTGATCCCTTGTGTCACGGGTACGGTCAAGGGGTGGGCTCTTCATGATTCAAGTGCCTTGATGATGTGATTAACCTTAATACATATGGGATGTGGGGTCACATTCCCTCATAATCCTTTCTTTTCTGGAGTTAATGCTATGACTTGACACTTTATAATGGGACTTAAATTTGTTTTTCATAAATTAAGCATTGGATTAGGGGAGCTGGATTAGCGAAAGTTCCGCATCGATTTTAATGTTTCCCTATGCTAATTTTTTTTCCTGCTTTATTAAGACTATCACCCTTCCCATTTTTCCTTTGTTAGATATGATAGTAGTCCACAATTTTGGATTTTTACTTTGTACTCATTATTCTTTGGTATATTTTTTTAAGGTTAGAGTGTGCATTTTTTCGCAACCTCCGTAGCCCCTTAATTATTATATCAAAGTCTCTAGTGACTAGAAATCATACTGATTTTTCTTCTTGGATTATTTTCATTCACATATACACGACAAGGAAGTTTTCTTGGTTATTTTTGTTGTCCCTTAGCTCCCAATAATATTCAATGATATAATTTCCTTCCGATTCAAGGATGAATCCCCTTGCACCTGTCACGCCTATAAATTAAAGGACATGGGGGTGGGATTTGATCCACTTATGTGTGCATGAGTCACAATATCATTTAATATAATATCTCTGGGTGTAACCACATGTTCTACCACTACCTCAAGGTGTTCCCATGGCTCCAGGTTAAGTGGCCCTCATTGTTGTGGTGAATTCCCCCCGTAGACAGGTGAAACCCCCCTTGGATCAAGACCCCTTATTTTATCTAAGACAGAAGGGAAACAAATGGTAACTACTTTCCTTTTAGATATATTTCTACAAGTAGGATAGAAGAGAGGAATGGACAAAACACCTTTTTACGATGGTTGTCCTCACTACTCCAACCTTTTGACCTTGATATCCAAGCTCCTCGGAACAAGAAAAGACCTGCAATAAATCAATATGAGATCCATTTTTTCCACACTATAATGTTAAATAAAAATAGATCTATCTATGATGATTTTCACAAAAATAGACATGTAAACACTTAAATGCACAAACATGAAAGGAATAGGCCAAATTATCTATTAATGGAAAGTCGAAAAAATGGAAGCACTTACAATATTTACCTTGATGTTGCAACAACCTCCTCTAGGCTCTCTGTTATAGCCCCTTATATCTCACACAATCATAAGTATGATTGTATTCAATTATTTACCCCCTTTTACTCAATCATGACCCTCATTGTATAGTGGTTTGAGGCTTAACAACTTTGATATATGTTGGGAAAATGATTAAAGATTTATCTCATGAGGTTGGTATTTGGTGCCTAGAATGGACAAAAGAGAAATTAATTGAATCCTTGACCCAAAAAAACTCATATCTCCCCAAATATTTCCCTTAGAAAAATGTGGAATGGTTGCAACCTCTTCATCACTCCCTTAACACTGAGTACAAGGAGACTATTTCTCCCTAAGACACTCTTGGGGGGCGATAGTCCAAATTTCATCACTCATTTTGTATGGGAAAGGAGGCGATGATCCTCAGATAGGGCCAAAACCTTAAGGAAAAAGATTGTATTTCGACCTTCAAATGATATATTTCTCTTCCAACTTGTCAAGGGAACATGACAAGTACTCCCACATGGTCATGAATTTGTGACACTTAATAAAGTGCATGTGACACTTGATAAAGTGCATGTGACACTTAGTAAGGTGCATATGACACTTGATAAGGTGCATAATACACTTAAAAGACTTAGTAGAATGTGATACATAAGTGATACATAAGTGTGACACTTAGTAGAATGTGATATATAAGCTTGACACCTAGTAGTGTGGGAATTTGGTGTGTAACAGATGCCCCCTAAAGTGTGAGGTCGGAAGAAAAAATAATGGTTGAAACACTTTACAAAAACATGCATGTGAGGGTGTTGGAATATGATGTTTGGATGGAAGGTGGAAATAAACATCAAACAATATATATGTATCATCCCTGAGGTAGGCATACACATGCTCATAATACAAACTGACTCAAAGAATGGTCTCTGACCAATACATTGTGGATCCATGAAAGAAATGACTAAGGATATGGCCACCAAATATACAATGTGGATATTTATCTCCATGACTTAATCAGGTCGTAACCACGAAATAATACACAGTGCAACTCCGATATGAAAAAACATAGCCACAGAACAATTCAAAGTGGATCTATGTGATAGTGTACATATCAGTAAGATTGCCAACATGATGAACATACTAGAATATTTCAAGTACTTTAAAAATCTCCATCGTGACCTAGGGTAGGCACATAACATAGGTGTGTTCCTAGGGTCTTCGTCCCAATCCTGAAATAGTTCTAATCTATCCATGTGAATATATGTGTTGATGTCGAACATGGTAGAAGCCACTTGACTACTGATAATTGATGTATATCGCTAACAAGTGTGAAGGAAATCACCAATGATGACAATGAATCCCAAGGTACTCTAGTACATTATAATGAATGTGAATAAATGAGATGAAGTTGAACATTCATGGAATCATTTGATCAGATGCCAATGATGTAAACCTATTGTCGAAAGTGAAGAGACTTGCCATTGAGGCATATAGGTTCCAAGGTACTAACTGGTTTCTAAGCCTATTTCTCGGATAATGTGTCAGAGTTGACAAGAAAAAACTTATAGAAGGAGGGCCATGATGTTTCCTCCATCATCGACTCAAAACTGACACATAAAACTTATGTAATATGATAGATAAAATGAGAATGGATTGACATGAGGATGAAAGATGGTAATACTGTAGATTTGTTGGTTTGAAGTGAAACTTCCCTTGAACATTGTGAGGCATGAAAAATGACTTGGAAGCATTGAATCGACTGAGAGATAGACCAAAATATAGTGCAATGATCATCAGGGCACTCTTCGAGTGAGCCGAAATAGTATTAAGACTCATAGGAATTGTATGACTCAAACACAAGCAGATTACACAATTGTAAGACGATATGTAAATAGGTTCCATGTTCAAGGGAGACAACAAACAAATTCCATAATTCTTTCTAAAACTTGACCCACTTCCTTCAATTCCCCCCCCACCATGATTGGGGAGTACCTATTTGTTTTTAACCAGATTGAGGAGGATAACAAATGATAGATATAGCTCATCCTCAATGATTCCCTCATCACATGTTTAACGAACTTGAATAAGGAGGGGTTCAATCCCATTATCCCATATGGGTCCTTCAATGTATAATTTTACGAGCCCAAAGAAGGTAAACTTAGTGGTATTTTCATGTTTAGAGAGTCTAAACAGTTCTTAAATATGAGTCCAAGGGTGTTATTTTTCATAAATATAGTCCCCCAAGACCGAAAAAGTTTAAAACAATACAAGGGAGACTCTTCTAGTCATGATTGACAAGAGTATATTTTTTTCATAATTAGTCCATCTGATCTGAAAAAGGGTTAAAATTACACTGAATAGGATCCCTTTCAAATCCTTTTAACAAGTGTGAAAGGAAACAAGTTCACTCGGTGATATTTTCATGTTTAGGGAGTCTAAAAATAGCTTAAAGGAGACTCCAAAAAGTTCCTTTCTTCATATAGTTTTTACGAGCCTGAAAAAGTGATAAAAATATGCTCATTTGTACTCCAAAGTGTTATTTTTTAATATAGTTTTTATGAGCCCGAAAAAGTGATAAAAATATGCTGAGTTGTCTCCTTCATGTTTTAACAATCTTGACACATAAAACGAACGGTGCTCGTGGTCAGTTTCATTTTTACATGAGCTTGAAACAAATAATAAAATTGTGCTCAGGGTCAATTTCATTTTTACACAAGCTTGAAACAAAGGATAAACATATGCTCATGGTTGGTTTCATTTTTACACAATATTGAAACAGAGAAAAACTATGCTTGGGGTAGTTTTCATTTTTACACAAGCTTGAAACAAAGGAAAACTATGCTTGGGATTGGTTTCATTTTTACACGAGTTTGAAACTAGAAAAATAAACTATGCTCTAGTTTTATTTCATTTTTAAATGAGCTTGAAACCGAGAATGAAACTATGCTCGGGTGATACCCATTAGAGGGTTTTCTTCTCAACATGATGTCCAGAGGTTGATACTTTTTCCCTAACATGATTGAAAAAATCTAGTGGCTTAACTCCAACATGATGTCCAAAGGTTGGATACATGCCCCCTAGGCTTTGTTTCATGTGTCGACTCTTATTCTGCACCCTGGTAGACTCCTTGATACTAATAGGAATAGGTTCAATAAAGAGGGAGAAAGAAATATGATCAACTGACACAGGCGAAGGAAACGAAGGTTCAAGTACTAGATCTAGTAGAAGACTCGACTCAATTGAAGAGGGGTCCATTTAATTTTTTAACGAGCTGGACATGGAAAATGAACCGTGCTCATGGGTATCTATTTCACTTTTTAACGAGCTTGACATAGAAACAAAACTATGCTCATGGAATCCTGTTTCATTTTTTAGTGATCTTGACACATGAAAAGAACCATGCTCGTAGTATTTTGTTTCATTTTTTAACGAGAATCACAGATACAATGAACTATTCTCATAATACTTTGTTTCATTTTTTAACGAGCTTGAGACAGAAACGAGAAATTTTCTCAAAATCCTTTGTTTCATTTTTTAACGAGCTTGACATAGAAACATGAACTTTTCTTGAAATCCTTTATTTCATTTTTAACAAGCTTGACACCGAAATGGGAACTTTTCTTGAAACCCTTGACTGTGGCTTCCAATAGGTATTGATTAGACGAAAGAAAAACACTCTGGAAGGAATACATCTCAAGGGACTCAGTAGGGGTAATGAGGGGAATATCAGGCTCCAAATCCCATATTGAGTGGTTCACCATGTCAACTACTAGATCTAACTCCAAAGAAGGCGAGCATACAGAGAGGCTTCTTATCATTCAGAGTTGAACGCATGGGATATGATTCCACATAATTAACCTGTGGTGGGTGGGATACCAATTGCATATTAAGAAAATACATGAGAGTCAGATGTTTGAAATTCAGATCATGACCAATGAACGAAATCTGGTCAATGGTCACAATGTTTCCATTATGAAGGAAATGTATAACTCTAAAGAGTGTGGACACGAAAACTTTCATAGCATAAACATAGTCCCACCCAAGGAATAAATTAAATTCCAATTGGATGTAGACTATCATAACATCAATACATTCAGTTTTCCCTCCTAAGGTGATGGGAAGCTGAGGAAGGATCTCTAAAGGTTCGCTAGATATTCTATTAAAATCCCATTGATGATGGGTCACTGGAACAAGTTGAGGGGAACCCATATCTTTCCAAGTAGTTGAGGATAGAATGCTAATAGAATCACCTTTGTAAAAAATAATGCTATGTATTGTGATCTTATCACAAACCTGGACGATAATTTGGAAAAGTAGGTAGGAAGGAAGGTGAGGCTCCAACAAACTATTCCAATCAAAGGAAATGACCTTAGTATTTGGAGAGGGTTCTATTGAAACATGTGAAATCCCCTCTTGTACATAGGAATCTAAAGTGACAAGAAATACCTGAGCGATATCCACTTCACTCTCCAAGGGAAGAGTGGGATCGATCGAGGATTGTATTGGAGCGTCCACTTTATTAACTTCACTCTCCAAGGGTAGAGAAAGATCGATCGAGGATGGAATCATACCAACCACTTCATCAACCAATGGTTGGTTCAGAGAAGGCTCATGGGAAGAAACTAGAGGTTTTTGATGGGAAATAGAAATGTCTTCCAACAAATGTGAAGCTTCATCCATATGAGGGAAAAGGCAAGTGTGGTGCATTTCTCCACATAACCAACAAGGAATCTTGACTTGACCCTTTTTTCCCCCAACCTGATGATTACTGGTCAATGGGTTGTCACCAGCATGACTTGCAATGGGTGATGACAAAGGTTGTTGAGAACCCTGAGACCACACTTATAAAACCTTTGAAATACTAGGGAAATCCTTAAGAAGGTGGTCACCCTTACAAATCCTGAAAGGGAATTTGGGCTTGCGACATGTGTTAGTATAATTTTCAATATCATCAACACTCCCAACATGATTATCAGTGGCTGGTTGATTTCCCCCTTGCTTATTTTTCTTCTTCTTGTTCTTCATTTTCTTATTCTTTTGAGCCTCCTGGTTACTAGCATTAAGAATTTCACCAGGTGAATAATAAGAAATGGAAGAAGGTGAAGGGTCAACATGAAGTTGATGTTCTTGGGGTGGAGGTATTTCATTTGAAGCACCAAGAGAATTTGGGATCACCAGAGTGGAAAAAAACCATACCAGTAACCCTATGGTGAATCCAGGAAGACTCAATGTAGCAATATAGGGAGGACCAATGTTTCCAAAACAATGAAAACAAAAGGTTACTCATGAAAAGGGGTTCCTTGGTTGGTAGTCACAAAAAATGTTTCCATAGACACAGAATCAACCTAAGGTCACTAAATCAAGGAGCACAAACTACCAAAGTCCCTATAGTATAAGAGCTAGAAAAAAACTTGCTTGTAACAGGGAAGAAAGGAAGTAATGATATTCAGAAGATGGGAGATGAGGCCATCAATGATGATATGAGAAACATTTACCCCAACCGCCACGTAATAGATCTTCTCAGTGCAAGCAACCATCACTTTGTGGGGTCACCCTCCAAGGGTAATGAAAGTGTGATATGAAGTCTGCCTCAGGTACCATGGGAAACCCCCCACATTCACTTATGTAGATACCTAGGAAAGGTTACTAGGGGTACCAACTCTCAATCGTCCTCCGAGGGGGTACAGTCGACAGTCGGGACTGAACGTATGGGAAGGATAACATAGTCCGAAGTTATTCAAGAGGACTAGAGACAAGTGGACTGATAATAATCCCAAGTACCTAGAACATATTCGAGATTCACGAAGCATCGATACCAAATGAACTAGTAACACTCAAGGAAAACCCCCAATATATGTTCTTTCCACTACGATTAGTCAATATTTGGAGGGGTAATCTCTCCTGCTCTTCCACACGCGACCTCATGTTTATCCCCTATGTTAGAGAGGGTTTTCAACTATGCATATACCAAATTTGTATTTTGTCACTCTTTGGTGTTTTACAGTCTTGTTTCATTGGCCTTGGATAATTTACTCTCCACCCTACAACCAAGGCCCTAAAATCCTAGACTTGTTGGTTTTCTATAAAAGAAAAAAGTCTAATTGATTTTAGATTATGCATGTGTTCCTTTTATGGTTGTTGTTACTCGAAATTGTAAATGGAAGTGAAACTTATTATGTGATCAGTCTGACTCCAAGAAGACTTCAAAATAAAAAATGAATGGAATGCAATATTTTGTTCCGATGAATGGAGCAAGAGGTTTCAAGCAAAGAAACAAGTGTAACATTCAATGCAAGAAACATGAAGTACTCTTTGAATGAAAAATGTTTTGGTATATGAGTCAAAGAAACTATAGGACATATGATACCTACCCCCCCTGCCATGAGGGGGAAAATGTTTTTAAAATGAAAGATAAAAAATGCTCCACCCACTAATTAGAATGCAAGAATTATTGTTTGTTTTTAAATGAAATGAAATGAATTCAAATGCAATGTTTTCCGATTTCTTACTTTCAATGAAAGATTTCAATGTCGAGACAAAGGATTACGATGCAACAAATCCAAAAACAATATGCACTCAAGCAAGAAATGAAAGAATCCAAATGTTAGAATAGTTCTAACACAAGTTCAAACAAGAACACATATATGGAAAGTAGAGAATAACACTTCTTGTAACCTCATAAATTGAGTGGCAAGAATCAAGGATTAAGGCCAAGTTGCAATAAGACCACAAAGATTCAAACACTCAGAAGGATCAAAATATTTCCAAAGAAGACCATAAGAAGCTAAAAAACAATGCTCAAAACAACACTTTCAATCCCAAATCAAATCAATGAGGAAGACTTCAAAATCAATCTAGTGAAACACTTAGAAAGTATTGAAATCAAAATAACAAAAGTTTGAAAACCTTCATGATGAGGATCAAACTATGGGTAAGACAAACTTTGACCAAATGATCAAGTTAGCCCAATGAAGTCATGCACATTTCACAACTTGATAGATTTTAAAACTCAAAAGAGGTAAGAAAAGGTGATATTACTCAACTTCAATCAATAAAATCCAAAATCAAGTTCAAAAGACTCTAATGCAAAGATCCGAGGGAAAACACTAATAAAAACATAGGAAAAAAAAGCTCCAAATTCACTCAAAAAATAGACTATTGCCCCTGTTACCATGTCCATAGGGTTATAAAAAGGTGACTATTGTTCCCTATACCACTATTTAGGGGATATGATCATGACATTATCACTCTATGTTCCCTTATGAGGGATGGATGAAGTCCTAAAAGTGGAGCAAAAAATAAAATTTTCCCCAGATTTGAGATTTGATCAGGTGTTTAGCTCATAGAACTTCCTAATGATGACATGGGAAGGTGAGATATTAAATAAGAAACATCAAAATAATAGATAAATCAAGACTCAAAATTCCAGGAAAAACTAAGGAAAGACTAAAGAGAATAGTCAATCCCCAATGGAGTCGCCAATTTTTTGTTGTGGTGAATTCCCCTTTGTTATAACCCTCAATTGCTCTACAAACACATACATGGCCTTTGGCCCTATTACTTGCATTTTTTTCCAAAGAACTACCAAGATTCTCTTCTTAAAAACCAATTTTTTGAAGATGTACGCGGCCTGCACCAAAACTTCCCATGCACATACACTTGTTGTACCACTATATCTCACGTACATATGCATGCTGCACCATGACAACCCGCGTATACTTGCAAAAGTTGCAAAAAATAAAAAGTTGCAAGGAATTCGTTGAGATTATGGGCTATTGGGTAGTTTCCCAACTAATCCACCTGCTATAGCCTGTCACCCAACCGAATAACCATCCTTTTGTCATATAAAAGGAGGTGTTGGGGTCTCATTTCACATCTAAGCATAAGAACAATGAAAGTCTGCCTGATTTCAATTCCCCTCCTTGCCCAAGATATTGTAGCCCTTTTGTGAGAATTGCCTAGTATTCCATTATTATCCCTTCTTCCTCCATCAGAACCCATTCACTTCCCAAGAAGAGATCAGAAGGTTGAGAGGAGAATCTATACAAAGGTGCACTTGGATCTTGGTGAAGAGGAGCCCGGACCAGGTTCGCAGAACGATAGATGGCTTTGATTGTAAAGGTATAATCATTGAGTTATTAATAAAATAATTACTTTTCCTGTCCCAAATCATGGTGTACTGAATGCTTTTATTGATTTATGTTTTGACATTATAACATCTAACCCTAACTTGTATATGTAATATTACATTTGTAGTTTTCGTTTTGTCAATATTTGGATGTAGGTCAGCCTTGGGAGGAGGCGTGTAGTTAACAAAACTTTCAAGTGCAGGGGGATCATCACCAGATGTGGAGTAGAGGTATAGTTACCCGATCTCCCTCATATTTTCTTTTCTTGTATTAGTTCTTGTATGTTTGGGGTAGTTTAGAGAAGTAGTTGAATTTTAGATAATTCATTGATCTACCTACATTTTGAATCCTAGTGTAGTCATAGGGGGGTTTTTACTGCTAGCAGATATGGTGACCATATTGGGGAAACCTATAGGGTTTTTTTATGGGATTTTGGGTTATTTGATTGTTTTTTTTTCCTTTCGAGTTTCTGTTGAGTCTTCTGAGTCTTTTGAGGTATTTTGGTCACCTTCAGGTGCCATACCAGTTCTCCCTTCTCTATAAGACTTTATGTCTCTTTATTTTTTAAATAAGTACATAGGTGTATGTGCCTTGCTTTTGGTTAGCCCACGTAAATATGTGATATGATCAGTAAACAACTTGCATACATACGCAAGTTGTTGAAGAACCATTAACATATTTGGTTCAAGAATGTTTTTTTTGAAAAAGAGGCAACCAACCTCTTTCCTGATTGAGGTTTATACTATTGAGGGGTCATAAATCCATTTAACTCAATAGTAGGAACCAAACCCACCACCGAGGCCCAATTAGACTCTGCAACGTTTAATGGTGGAATGGTTCTCCATATCTTATGATATGGCCAATTAATCGATGGGATTTACGTAGTGATTGACAAGATGTCTTCTTGTGAAATCTCCTCCTTCAGTTCAAATGTTATCTTCTTATATTTTCTCTTATAGGTGGGATCAATACAAGATAAATGTTGGTATACACTAGTTGGGTAACAAAGGGGAAAGGAATTAACTACTAAAGAAGGCTGAGCTTGAGATAACCCTCATACTCAAGCATGTAGATAATGATTCTTACACCTATAACAAGCCTAGTACTAATACATTAACTTGTTGGTGTTCCAATTGTTGATTGAGATAGTTATTAGAAAAAATGCATACATGCAATAAACGATGGCAATAAAAATAGTTTCTTTAGGTCTAATCGTTCATCACACATTAGCAAAATGATTTACTTTCCATAATTAGAGACAAGAACTATAAAAAAGCATTGAATCAGATAACTTATCAACATATTCAAAGGCTCTTATTCATTACAACATCCATTCATGAGATAAAGTCAGAAATAATTCTTCCTTAGATCCAATCACACGCACTTTTGATGAAAAACACAAACTGGTCTCTGGTCCTAAACATGACTTCTCAATTAAGGTAGCTCCAAAATAGTTCTTTACACAACCAAAAATGAGGGTCTTTGCAAAAACCATCGACCTCATCTAACAGGTCGATCCTCTTATTTATAACATATTATTAATTAAAAATAACTATCAAAAGTGCAAGCTAAGTAAACAAAACATCACCACATGGCGCTT
>ML803255.1:110355-134460 GCA_009831015.1 Picea engelmannii
CATATCCTTACACATTTCCAATGCCATGAGGGTGTCTTCTTGGAAATTGGCTATCCTTGTAGTGAAAAGGTGTCGCTCATTCATGAATTTACTGTAGGATTCGTGGAATTTGCTTCTCAAGAACACCGTGGTCTGTGTGGAGTCTTGATAATATTTCTCCAAATGGCATATATGCTCCAACTCCTTTAGCATAGCGACCAACTCCTATTCATCCTTCCTCGCTCTATCCAAGGTGGCATCTGTGATTGCCATCCCTGCGCCAATAAACTCAGATGTCTTGGCATGCTCCGTGATAATCACTTTTTCCTCTGTGGTGATGAGGATGAAGTTTTCCAGAGTAAGACTCCTCTTCTTGGTGGTTCTCTTCATGATGTCTTTCCTCTTTTGATTGTAGGCAATGGCTTGTATATCAACAACCTCATCCACGGGTTGGGGGATTTGCTTCTCTCCCCAAGTAAGCATGTTTCCCAGGCTCTTGATGGTGTAAATCTATTCAAGGTTGGGTTCTTTAACCTCTTCTGTGTGTTTCAAAAGTTCGGCCTATGGTTGTTTCTCATTGGAAGGTAAAGTACCGATCAAAATTGATGCATCAGGGGCAGGCTTAGTACTTACTTGATAATTGGTTGTTGAGATGTCGGTTTCCTGCTGTGGAATTTCTTCTTCTTGCTCGCCTGAACCTATCTCATCCTTCAGAATGTCCACTTGGATCTCTGGTGCATCGAGTAGATCAGTGTCTAAGACACTTTCGACCTCCTTGTCAATCTCTAGAAGGATTTGAATTTGAGCATCGAAAGCTGGAGAATATGCTTTCTCGTGTTCCTTTTCCACTATGATCTATACCAGAGTCAATAGGGAAACCTTCAAACTCTCCTCATCATCATAGATTGTTATTAATTCGTGTAAGGGGTTTGGTTCACTTTCCCTCCTTGGTGTCCTCTCTATTTCTGGATGAGCTAAAACGTCCCCCAGTGATTCAGTCTATGGTGTTGAAGCTTCAGGGTTATCTAACTCGGTGATTTCTTCAATTTGTATTGGCTTTGGGTCACTTGGACCTACCCGTCTTTTGACTAGGCTTTCAGAAGGGACCCTTGTCATTTCTATGAGGTCTGAGTCATTCTGTAGCTAATCAATTACTCTCTATGCTTGTTCCATCAGGATAAATCCCCTTGCCTGTGCCTACAATGTCATAGACAATCCCTTGTTTTGCACCTCTGTAGCCTATGTTGCTTTGATTTATTCCCTGGCTCTGAGGGCCTCTTGAGCCGACTACTCTATTGTTTCCACCTGTTCATCCATGCTCATGGCCTTGAACTTGGTCATTTTTAGGTAGACCATCGTTTGCACCACCTCGTCCCAGTCCTGGGTGTTCTCTGTGAATATTTCATCTTCGAACTTGTCGTGAGCATACGACCAGCAGGACGACACCTTTGACGCATGTTGCAGGACCAAGCCCTTTGGATAATTCTTGCGGAATTAGCCTGTCGGGAATCTGAATTCAAGTTGGCTCAGCCCTTCTTATTTGGCTTGAGCAGTATCCTTTACCAAATAGAACCCTACATGGAAACCATAGGGTATGAAATCTCGTTTCTTGTCTTTGACTAGGGTGGCGTTGTAGCCTTGAAAGATGGTCTAGTAACATATTTCTCCCACGACGAGCCGGTCCGGGACATGAGATGGTAGGAGATGCGGTGCTCTAGTGGCCCCAAACACCTTGATGTAGGTGGCGTACTCGTCCAAATACCAATGGCCTACCTTGGATATCATTTTCTCGGTTGTCATCGATAGCCTTGGGCATTCTTTCTTGAAAAGAATAAAATAAATTTGGGCGATGAATTCATCACAAATGAGGGAGTAAGATTTCTTATAACTATTTTCCCATAACACGTTGAAGTACACATGGACTGAAATCTTTGCAACATGCAATATCAGATTCATGTTGACGAAGACATTCCTAGCGCACATGACATCGAGCATGTATGAAGCCATGTAAAAAGTTGGTGCTTCCCCTTCCTTTGGCTTCTGAGCCTACTACACAAAGATGCTTAGTTGCTTGGAGATTATTTCTGCCCATTTGAAGTTGCACTCGACGATCACAACTTTGTATGACAATGGCATACATGCCTCTGAAAAATTAAAACAATCTTTCTCTTTGTATAATCGACAGATGAGACCCATCAAATATACATATGGCTCCCTCAAGTTAATCGTCCCATACTAGCCAATACTTCTGTTTGTGAAGTTCTTTTCCTCCCTCCACCATGAGTCCATCACCTGGCTAGTGTTGTGGTGTTCATAGAACTTCACCACAAATTCTGTGTTTATCCTCTCCTCTGGGTTTCCGAGTTTGTAATATTTCTGAACTTCTACCAGGAGGAAAACTTCGACACACCCACCATTGTCATCGTTGATTAAACATTTACGTGTGTCTGTGTGGTCGATGAGCCACTTCAGGACCTCTATGCAAGGGAAAATGGGGGTTCTTCTTGCCACCATATGTAGATACAACCGTCATATGTTCGGGAACACTTGGTTGTTGAGTGCCCTTACGTCTGATCATTGTGTGGGACATATTCCATGTATTCTTCTTGGCTGATCCTATTAAAGAGATCCCCCCAATGTGGGAGCACCATATTGGATGCGGTGATTGCCTCTGTATTTCCAAAGGCTAGAGGCTAGATGAAAACCTTCTTTTCTTATGTCTTGACAACAGGCTCCGGCCTAGGGACGTACTCCAATTTCCTCGCGCTTCCTGAAGAAGAACCTTCACCGGTCTTTGGTTATTTTATCTTTGGTGCTCTTGGTGAGAATATGGTGGTTTGGTTTCTCGGTGGAATCATTCCTACAACTTAAGAAGAATTTCAGAGGCTGTGTAAAAAACCAGAAAAACACACATATACAAATTACAACCAACGAATTTACAGACTCAGACACATACCTCTAAAGCTTGTTAAAACCTAGTTATTTTGATAATCATGGGGTCGATACAGCCTTTGAGTTGCTAGTCTTGCTCCTTCAGACACTCTGGAATTCTCTTACACGTAGAATGATTTCCTTCACAATGGCTCAAGAGATTTTAAATAGGTAAGATCTTACCGTGTCGCATAAGGTATTCAATTCAGGTTATGAGTGAATTTTCAATAAATTTGGGGCCGAATCTCTAGAACTTGAATTCATCATGGGTTGACATGCGTTGACGACAGAGGCACGGGTTGTTATGTGGTCTATCGTTGATTTTAAACGGTTGTTTTGATTGGTGCACGAGGTAGAAACTAACGCATGATCATGTATTAATTAGCTCTTTAAATGCTCAAAATCCGATCGTATCTAATGCTAAAAATGTCCTGTCGTGAAACTCTTTCAGTGGGTGGATAAGGGATCAGGGTTGTGCTATGAAATTTTTCATTGATATCCTCCTGCGAAAATCCCCTATGTCGATCAATCTTACCGTATAATGCTGAGGCGACAAAGCTGACTCAGAGGTGTGACTCGAACCTAGGAAACCAAGAATGACTCAGGATAGAACTAGACCATATGATCCTCTTACTTGGTAAAGACATGTGGCGTTGGAGGCTAGTGACTTAATAAACTTGTATTAATCGGAGTTGGGACTTTCCTTAAGTTGTTTTCTCTAAAACAAACCTGAGCTTGCCGATGCCGAAAAAAGTGTCCAGGATCGGAAATTGGCAATAAACCTATCAAAGTGCTTTTGGATCGACTCCCTTGTAAAAGTCTTGATGTCAAAAAACCATCAGGGATCGATGATCGGGGATAAATTTTATCGTGGTAAATTTTTTTGTTGTAATCCTTCTAGGTTTTCCTCGATTTCGATAAAGCGTGTCGGGCATCGACTATCGATGATATATTTTCGTTCTTTGTTAACGTCTTTCCTTCCTGTTTTTTACCAATGTTGAAGGGGAATTGGCTATCGACGATATCTTTATGTCAAAAAATTAACGCAAACCAAAAATTCCTTTTGCTGATGCCGATGGATATTGACACTCGATGACTATAGTTTTTCGAGTGGTTCCTTTTTCTTCTTCGAATTCCTTCTAATGTCGAACCTGAGCGCATTGGGTGAAGTGTTTGGCTGTCGATTATTTATTCATGTGTTAAGGTATTTTTAGTTATGGGGTTTCATACATTCAAGCAATTCTGAGTAGGTGATGAGAGTCATGAAAATAAGAAAAGACAAAACATTTCCCAAAATGAAATTGAATTAGACAGTGCATAAGATAAAGTGGTGCCCAAAAAATAAAAATTTTCCTAAGGGATTTTTAGGGTGTGTTGAGTGCTCAACATATACTTATTAGGGTTTCTTGATATAGTTCAAAGTCTCTTTTTTTACAACCATAGTTTGGGTTAGAATTCAATTTACTTTTCTTTTTGAGTTTCTTGTGTTAACTTCTGAAAGGGTTTTAAGTGAGTCTTTGAATGATTGATATTCCTGTTTGGTTTCTTTAGTGATTCCCTGCGATCCGCGGTGGGCCAAAGATCAGTTTTAGTCTTGTCTTGTTGTTCTTTTTACCGCTTTCATTTGATTTGAAAATTGAAAAAAAAAGATTTATTTCAGTTTTTATGTTTGAAGCAATTTCAAAAAAAAGATTTTTCATTTTCAGTTTGGTAAAGTAGTTGGAGTTAGTTATTTTACTAGAAAGGAAAAATAGTATTCTTTTTAAGTTCTTTATTGATTTCTTGAAACTTAAGTAGCTTGTAGTCAAGCGAAATATTGTTTTAGGTCTTATTTTTAAAGATCTTGAAAAAGTCAATTAAAGAAAATTTGGTTACAAAGAGTTAGTTGCAAGTCTTTGCTTTTGATTAGAAGTAATTTTTCTTTCAGAGTTTCATCTTTTTCTCCTCTTTTCGTATCTCATAACATCACTAATTTCATCACCATATCCTTTGAGTAAAACAAGCCATTAAAATGAACGCTAAATCTAAAATTAATTAGACTTTTATGTTTGTAGGGTCAACCAAGTAGTTTAGGGTTAGGGCCTTGAATTAGGTTGGAGAGGAAACTCTTCAAGGTTGTTAAACAAACATTAGATTCAAATCTAGGGAGTGTTAAAGCCCAGCGATGTAAAATTTATTCGGGACCCCCCTCTAACACAGGGGATAAACACGAGGTCGCGTGAGGAAAGGAAGTGGAGATAACCCCTCCAAAGTCAGACTAAACGTAGTGGGGAACATATATTGAGGATCTGTCTTGGGAATACTATCGTCTACATTTTCCTATGGAGATTTGTGGACCTCGAATCCATTCGATATCTACTGTTGTCTTCCACAACACTTCCTTTTGATACCCTCGATAGGTTTCAAATTTTTTATCCTTCTCATTGCGGTCCACCCGACTGTCGACTATACCCGCCTGGTGACTGTTTGCGAGATGGAAACTTAGTTTCCTATATTTGAGGGACTTACACAAGTGACTGCAGGGGTATACCACGGTACCTAGGGTAGACATTGGGTCACACTTTGTAGAGTATACTCGAAGGGTGCTTCCATGTTCGAGTTTCACTTGCACTGGTAAGTTGCTTTAGTGTTGGCTGGCGTAACTGTTCTTCCTACTAGATAGTGGTTTTCTTGATTTATCTTATAGGAATTTTTCTAGTGTGTACTTGGTTTTAAACACTAGTTAAATCCTTACTATGTCATTTGATCTTTTCACAAAGTGGAATATCAAGATCTCCATCAGTCACAAAGGCTTTAGGGCCTGTCGTTGGTCTCATTAGAGCCACCACTGCCACTGTTACGGCGAAGACTTGACCAACAAGGGTCATTCGAAGTGACCAAGATGTAATCACCCCTGCCTCTACCTTGGGTGAGACTTCATCTTCTTCGTAGGTGTTGTCGAAAGGGATGGTATTTAGGGCTTTGTTGGTGCGTTGTTGTAGCGTTGAACCTTGGGTCTACCCCTGTGCCAACAAACAATTCCATTGTCGGGACCTGAAACTGTGATTGTTGGGAACTGAGAAAGAAGAAGCTTTATGCAAAGATTCGACTTGAGATTGTGAAATCTCTGTGCATAGATCTATGCCCTAGTGCATAGTATCCTACTCGATTTATGAAGCTTTGTGGTAAAGAAAGAAGTCCGATCTGAAGAAAGGAGGTCAGATCTGAAGGAAAGAATCAAGATCTGAAAGATTTGTTCTCTAAGTAGGAAAAAGTGAGAATCTATGATTAAAAGAGGTAAGATATGCAAGCTATGTTCTCTGATAAAAGGTAAGAATAGTTAAAATTTTTATATATGGAAGCTTTGTGCTTGTAGAAGTAAGATAAGTGGAAATGTTTTCTTCTAAAGTATGGATCTAGGTATGTTTTATAGGTTCTATCCTAGCTTGAAAACTAGGGCACTAATAGATGAAAGAAGGCTTGATATGAGTAGATCTGATAAGAATAGTGAAAGATATGTTATACCTATGCATAGAAATAATGTTTGGACTAACAAATGGATGTAGGATCCTAGAAATAATTTTTTGAAGGTTAGCTACCATGATCCTAGTGCGCAGTACCGAAAAGGCTGAAGATAATTTAAAAGAAAGAGAGGATTAACCCTCTATTATAGTTGCAGAGGATCGAGAAATCTTGCTAAGGAATGCCCTGGGAAAAGACCTGGTTGTCTTTTTTGTAAATTTATGGACCATGAAGTGTTAGATTTCCCTAGAATGACTGCTAAGCTAGAAGAAATGAATTTGAATAGAGGAAACCCTAAGGTAGATCCAGAAATGGCAAAACCCTAGAAAGAATCAGAGAAAGTATGGCTACAAATAAACGAAACCCTGAATGACCATCGACATGTCAGATTATCAGATATCTTCAAGGAAAAATAATGCATTGAAGTAAGAATAGGAGACTTCGACATTGACTGTGTTCTGGATGAAGAAACACATGTTAATATCATGACAAAAAAAAAATTGGGAAGCCATAGGGAAGCCTGTTATGATCCCTTCATTGGGAGGAATAGAACTATTCAGAGGAAAGATGATAAACCTATGTGGGAAGCTCGCTCGCATACCTATGAACACTAATGGAACTTCGACAGAAGAAGATTTTGATATTATTAAATTTATTGAAGACAACGCTTTGTTTACCATGTTACTAGGAAAACCTTGGATTGATAGAGATCAAGCTAGATGAAAAAGAAGAAGAAGAAGTTTTGAAATAGAAGAAACAAGAGTTAAAAGATTTCATGACCAGAAGTATCGCACACTTGATTGAAGAATAGGAGAGTAGATCGAAGCTATTTAACACTAGCAACCCATATGTCGAAGCTGCAAGAACATTAGAAGACCCACAAAAGATTGAAGTACCTACCCTAGACAGAGACAAAGTATTATCCAGGAATCCTAGGGAAGAATCTCAATAGCGCGAAGTGACTATGACCAAAGAAGATAAGAATCAGAATTGAAAAAGGAATACCAAGACGAAGCTCACTGGAAAAAAGGCTAGAAATCTAAGTAAGAAGAGAGCTAAGATCGAAAAGTTGTAGAAGGTTCTAGAGGGAACTTCACAGATGGAAATTTTTTAAAATGGGAGCTTCTTTGGGATATCAGAACAACGACACATGGCACTTCACCATGACGAAGAAATATAGCCATTGGGGACATTATAACCGTTCTATCGATTCTCCAAATGGGTATAAAGGAAATTATGGTTCATCATGAGACTATTGGACCGTGCCATAATGGACCGAACAAGATTTAATGGAGGCTTATACCCGTTGCAAGCGAACCATTGTCAAGTTCCCTATTTATCCTGCGACGCCACACACTGAGAACACTTTTTCCAATTGAGAATTAGAGCCCGTAGACTAAGCCAAGTTTATACAGTGATCATTACACTCTTTCTCTCTATCTCAGTACTGTGTCTAAGTTGTTCCCCAAACCCACGATTGTTCACCCTGAGTGTGTATGTAGGAAGAATTGAGCATCACAAATAAAGTTGTTGAAAAAGTTTTGATCGAAATGATGACTAAGAGAGTCATGTCGATGTATGAAGGTATCCAGGCTTCATCCACAAGAACAGTGCAAGCGTCTCCATCCACTGTTTGAGCCAGACCATCCCAGCCAGTTGATGAAAAGCGAACCAAGCACAAAGATGATCCAACGAATGCTAAGTTGATTCCGAGCATTTTACATGCCTATCTACCACCTCTGAGCGGCCCAAAGAATTTGAGTACACTTTGGTCACTGCGTACCTCCTGAAAGGGATACACACAGTTCATGCAGAACAAGAAAAGATTGCATCGTTGAATTTTAGCGACTTCAACCTCGGTGACAGGAAGGTCTACAACATGCTTTCCCCACATAAGTACCTGACCAGAAAAAAAAGAAAGAATTCAAAGATAGTTCCCCAGTCATGGACTATGAACCTTGCGCAGTCCACACTGCTCAATGTCATGAAGATTCCTCACTTCGGAAGGCACCATGAAGTGAATGCATGAATCAAGCTGTTGTTGTCCTGTTACCATGGCGGATACTTATGGTTAAACCACTGTACAACAGTGGATCTGACGTTGATAAATCAGATCACCGGGCTTAGCATGCAAGGAACCGACCCATAGGATTTCTATCCTGGAAAATCCATGGACTGTGCTCTCGCGTAAAGGATCAAGGACACTTACGAAGATGTCGAGAAGGGAATGTGAGTCTAAGGGGTAGCTTCTATCCAGAGCGGAGTAGTGCGCCTTGCCTGTTGGTTGATCATAGGAAATTTAGTTCACAAGAATTGACCCACCCAAGTGATTGGTTTTGTAGTTGACCTCGCAGGAAAGTGTGCGGAGGGCCTACAAATGAATTGGGTGAAGTACCTCGTGAACCAGTTGGAATTGGATTGCAGGGAAGTGCAAGATCAAGGATATGAGTTCCACTTCAGTTGGCTTCTAATCATGATCGCTTTCATCGCATGGGAGATGTTGAAAGGTGCGACCTTCCCGGACATCGAGCCCTTCGAACCTCAGTCCACAAAGTTTAGTACATGGTGGTATTCCAGTGACATGAAAAAGAAATGGTAGTCACATTCTGTATTCCACACATATTACAACCAGCTAAAGACAACCATCCAGTTCGAGCCTTGTATCATGCCAAATACTCTCCATATGTTTCAGCCTTTAATGAAATTCAATGTGGAGCACCATTTCATTTATATTTCATCACGCACTGATGAGAACAAGCAATAAATTAAATCTTACTACAAGCTGACAGGGGAGAAATTGGAGGAGATCACCAAAGATTGGTCGACGAACCTCCTCATTCCAGCAGACCCTGTAGAGATATCTGATATTGATAGTCCAGAAGTAGCGCATGATACACCTGGACCTAGCAAGACAAAGAAAAATGAAGAAGCCCAAGTTGTAAGTAGTACCTCAGTGAAGACTGCTTCCATCTCACCTGAGAAAAGAGGTGATGGCAGAGAGATAGATGGCCCAGAAGTTGAATAGAAGAAAGGCAAGGTTACACCGCCTAGAGGCGAGGAGGATCCCTCAAAGAAAAGGAAGGTTTCCCACCCAAAGCCTTCTTCTCAGAAGAAATTGAAAGCCTCTATGACCAAAATGCAAACTACCGTCACCTCAGATGACTTCGATTTCATTGTAGTAGCCCTGAATGATGCTTCGCTAGGGATAGCAGAGAAGTAAGAGGCTAAGAAGGAGGAGATATACAATTGAATTAAGGTTGAACTTCAAGGGGTGCAGTAGGCACTAAAATCTAGCCACACATTTTCCACTACGCCTCTTCCATTGGAAACATCAGAACTGGGAGATGACTTAGCTCAACTCCACCAAATTGCTGATATAGTCGAAGCTCGCCTTTGACGAGTACAGGAGGAAACAGTGCAAGCCACCCAATATTTAGCACAAGTACAGGGAGACCTTTTATATCAACGCAGTACCACAAAATGGGAAAATCTTGCTCTCCAAGCAAAGTGAGATGAAGAAAAAGTCTAGCTGCAGAAATAAAAGGAATCATTTCTCATGGAGCAACTTGAAGTAAAGGAAAGGGTCAACAGATCACTTCACTCTATGACAATTGTATAATTAAAGGCCGAAGAGAGAGTCCCATAACAGGTGGCACAACTTGAATAAGTGATTCAACAACTACAACAACGCATAGCATATTTGGAGCTACACGCAGTGCCCGAGACCTCGCAAGACGTAAGAGACCTAAGGGAAGCAACTGTCTATAACGCAGTTGGAAGACTAAAATATCTTGCCCTGAAATTCAAGTAGCTAAGTAATCGCAGCGCCGAAACATATGAGGATCTCGCTGAGAATCCAAAATTGCAGGGACTGGAGTCATTGCTCCAAGAAGTGAAGCAGCATGCAGACACACTACAGGTGTAGCTGAAGGCCCTATCAATTATAGATAGAATGAAGATATCTCAAGAGAAACACACCACCCAGCAACATATCCATATGATCCAGAGAAAAGTTATGGAAGTAACTCAGCGACTCCAACCTTTGTAAGATAAGGCATGGCAATTGTTCACAGAGGTTGAAAGATAAGGAGAAGAGCTAGAATAGGTTGTCACTACAATAGAATAGCGCCTCTAAGGGCCAGTGAATGACATAGTGATCCAGGAGTTCGTCGAACAAAAGGCCATAGCAAAGAAGAAATTTGAAGCAACTCAAGCCAAAATCAAGGTGTTCGAAGTAGAACTGATCAGACCAGAGTGACTCGGGATGAGTCACAGGTAAGTGTTGGGGGCATGTTGGCCCTTGACCAAGTTTTGGGAGATTCTTGGTCATGTTGACCTATTTTGGGACTTTGAAATCCTGTCAAGGAGGAGCGGAAGACGAAGCGAAGATCACAGGATCTCAGCCCCTTTTTGGGTCCTTTTTGGGTTTTTGGGATTATGTAATGGGATTGGGATGTCCGCCCATGGGTTTACCCATTTTAGGCCTATTTTGTAATATATAAATAGACACTTAGGCTAGATAGAAGTGTGGTGCATATATGTGATGTGAATGTATGCTAAGTGCAGGTAGAGTCTATAAGTGCTTTGTGCATGACTGTAAGAGACTTGCAGAGCTAAGTGCAGGTCCTTGTAGTAGATTGTGGAAGGCTTAGTGTTGTAACTCAAGGAAGAAGGATCCAGTGAGTTGCGCAGATCTTTTGTCCTATGCAGAGTAAGGGTTTGAGGCTTTGTGCTTGTAACCAATTGACTGAAGATAATAAAGGAGAAGAGTTGGTGAATGTAGCCCCAGGGTGGGGGTGAACCACATAAACATTGTGTTATGTTTCTTTGTGCTTTGTCTTGATGTGTTCACATGTTATTTGTTAAGTGATTTGATGTATTTAGATAGATCTACTTATGCTTTGTGATTATTATATGTGAGAATGTTAGATTTGATCTATATGTCTTAATCTACTCGATCTGATCTATTTACCTATTCTAAGTGCTTAAATACATTAGATTAGTGTTAATGTTGCGAAGCTCTGTTTTATCAATGAAGTGGATATTGATTGCATATTGAGGAACTGATGGTGCTAAGTTATTTATTAAGTATTATAATCATAGATCTTTGTCCCAGCTAAGGTTGCAGACACCCGATTCTCACAATCACCCCTGCCTCTACCTCATTTGAGACTTCATTTGCTTCACAGGTGTTTCCAAAAGGGCTAGTAGTTAGGGCTTTGTTGGTGCGCTCTTGTAGCGTTGAACCCTGGTTCTACCCCTATGCCAACAGTTCCTGAGCGTACTCCGAGAGAAGATTATTTGACTATGGAGGAACCTATTGTTTCTAAATTTGGAGCGGAACTTATCGAGACAACCAACCCTCCGATCATTGACTTGTCGATGCCAATATTAGTAGGTGACACCTTAAGAGTGTCAGATAATCTTACAAGCAACCATGGAAGAAAATTTTGCTACTTCATCCCAGAGTCGTCATACTCCTGTTTCGGCTACTACCACAGGGGGTATGTTGCCTCCTAACCCATCTTCGTTGATATGGACCATAGTGGTATCGACTCCTGATCTAGATTTAGGAGTGGAACGAAATGATTAATAGACTGAATATCATAAACACGGAGATAGGAAGAATAACACAAATATCTAGTGAACAATATATTCTATTAAATAATGAAATAGTCTAAAACTGTAAAACTACATAACTGAGACTTGCTTGAATGGTGGTAGCTATCTCTGAGAAGAGATGTGGCTACTACACACATCTGTCTGAGCAGAAAATGGATAACAATGAGGCTACATAGGCCCTTTTCATATTACTCATTAATGCCAAAACCATAGACATCCAAAAACCTAACCCTAGAAGGTGAAACACCAAAAGTCATGTGGGACCTATGGGTAAGTTGGTGTAATTTGGTACCTCAACTTCCTAGGGTCGTAACTTGTAACACACCCTGACCACCCACAAGCAGAGGTAAACCACCTTCAAGCCCACCCTTGGAATTCTTTCTCTTATTAGAACCTTTTAAATCAATAAGGAGGCATAAAAATAAAGGATTTAACGACACACACAATAATAACCAACAAGAATGCATATTCTAAAGATTCAATTAAACGATAAATAAATACATAGTGGAATACATTCATATACAGGTAAATAGTACCATAACAGAGAGCACTTTATTTATAAGATGACACCAACTGGATGCAGACCAAGGACGTTCCACCCAACCATAGACACTAATTCTCGATATCTCAGCAGCAGTGTCACCCCCTAGCCAGGGCTATGAATCCACAAGGATGGTTCCAGAGTGTTAATTGGCTTCCCCAAACCAGTCAGCACTCCAGCTCTCACAGGATTTTCACGCACTCACATCAATCCAAGTACCCATCTCTCTTCTACCTAGCTTGCATCACCCAAGAGAATGGACCTCCACCCTTCTCTACCACACATTCCCTCAAGAAATCATTCTTCTTACTTTGGGCTCCAGCGTAATTGGTCCAGAATATCAATGATGGAACTCTTAGGAATCACAGTTGTGAAAAATGCTAGACACATTCCAACACATCTCAAACATACATGACTCAAGTCATGGCTGGATTACACCAACGAACTCTACAGCCAACAATACCATGGCTTCTCTTCGACAGTTCGTTTCCCTTTCCCAAGCCAAGAAGCGAATGAGAATAGACCAATGAGTGATAGACAAGGATGGGATGAATGAACTCGTGAACAAGTGAATGAACTCATGAACTAGTGATCAAGTGGATGAACAAATAAGCGTATGAAGGAGTGAACGAGAAAATGAGTGAACGAGCTATCATCCAACCCCCTTAACAGTCCAGGGGTGGGTTTAAGTATTTCATGGGGAATCAAGAACCTCCTGGCCTCCCCCAAGAATCTCACGTAACTGATCCCCTCTCATATAAAAAAGGGTAATTATAATAGGAAAATAACATTTATCCCCTCAAGCCCCCTCTCTTGTGGAATCATAGCCCCCTATAACTCTAGTCCTTGTCCGTCTAGCAACCAACAATGTATTTATTATTAATAATGATCCAACATTACATTTATTGGGCACACTAGAATTTTTAATAATTGTTTGGGAACTCTGGCCTCTCAACATTGTAACAATACATTATATACAATGGGGATTCAAAACCCAGGGTATTACATCCCCTCCCCCTTATGTTGGCACTGTCCTTAGTGCATATACAAAATAGAGATCAAAATCTCAAATTTTATTCAAAAAGATGTGGGTACTCTGCACACATGTCATGTTCATGCTCCCAGGTGGCATCTTCGGGACCGTAGCAGGTGCAGTGAACTTTTACCAGCTCTATAACTCAGTTCTGGAGCATTTTTGACCTTTCTATCTAATACCTGCACTGGTTGAACCTGAAAGTCTCCCTTTTTCTCTACCTAAATCAAATTCCAATCAATAACATGGTTAGGATCATGTACATATTTCTTTAGTAAAGAGACATAAAATACATTATGCACATTCATGGAAGCATGCAATGCAATCATGTATGCAACCGGTCCTATTTTGTCCAATATTTTAAATGGACCACAGAATCTGGTTGCCAACTTTGTACAACTACCCAACTTCAAAGAGATTTTATTTGGATTCACTTTCAAAAGTACATGCTCCCCTACTTTGAATTCTCTAGTCGTCCTATTCTTATCTGCATAAAATTTTTGTCTATCCTGAGCTGCCTTCAAATTCTTCTTGATCTTAACCATCTGGTCTTCTATATCCTTGAGCAACTTTGGCCCAAGTACCACTCTATCTATTGGGTTGTCCCATCTCACTGGAGTATTTCATTTCCTACCATACAAGGCTTCAAATGGGCTCATTCTCAATGAATATTCCCACTTAGATGGCTTATCCATCACATATATTCTCAACATGTCTTCAATTATTCGGTTGACCCTCTCTGTTTTTCCATGTGATTGGGGATGGTATGTTGTGCTAAATTTTATATTTGTACCAAATCCTTTAAAAACTCCCCTCCATAAATTGGAGGTAAACTTGGTATCTCTGTCTGAGACAATTGTCCTAGGTATCCCATGCAACCTAGAAATCTCTCTCATGTAAATTTATGCAATATTAGTCGTTGTATGTGTTGTTTTTACAGGAACAAAATGAGTAGCCTTTGTTAATTTTTCAACCAGCACCATGATTGAATCATGCTGCCTTGCTGTCCTGGGTAATTTAGTTATGAAATCAATGATTATCACTTCCCATTTCTTCTCTGGGATTGGTAATGGTTGCAGCAAACCCGTTGGGTGCCTATGCTCAGCCTTCACCTTCTGACATTCCATACATCGAGCGATGTAATCAACAACATCCTTTTTCATTCCCGACCAAGAGAATTGGCTTCTTACTGCTGTAATAATTTTCTAGTAACCGGGATGTTCAGCATAAGGATCATCATGCATTTCCTTCAATACCAAACTCCTCAATTCTCCAGAATTAGGAACATTGATTCTATTCTTATGCATGAGTAATCCATATTCCTTTATCTCATACTCCTTTATTTTCTGTTGTACATCTCCTTGTTGTAAGCTTTCCTTTACCTATAGGTAATGTTTATCTGTAGCAAGACCATATAAAGTTCTACTCTTCAAGTCTGACTGATGCATACTGACAACAATATCATGCATGAGATTCACTCTTCTACTAAGTGCATCGACAACTTTATTCTCTTTTCCTTTGATATTCTTGATATCAAGGTCATATTCACTTAAAATTCCAGCCATCTTGTTTGTCTGGCATTCAAGGTTGGTTTTTCAAAAAGATACTTCAGGCCACTATGGTTTGTCCTTAATTCAAATCTCTTCCCCATGAGGTAATGCCTCCACATCCTCAAGGCGTGGACAATGGAAACAAGCTCCAAGTCATGTGTGGCATAGTTCCTCTCATGTTCCTTAAGCTTTCTAGACTCATAACTAATGACATGTCCATTTTGCATCAGGCATCCCCCAAGTCCTTCCTTACATGCATCTGTACATACCACAAAACCTTTCTTTGGGTCAACAATCTTTAACACGTGTGCACTAGTAAGTAATTCCTTCAACATATTAAAATTCTCTTCACACTTAGGTGTCCATTCGAATTTAGTTCCCTTCTTTTGAAAATAGGTGATGGGATGAGCAATCTTAGAGAAACCTACTATGGAACTTCTGTAGTAACCAACTAATCCCATAAAAGATCTGACTTCTGACACATTTATGGGTGTTGGCCATCCTCTAATGGCTTCAATATTCTCTAGATCTACTACTATGCCATGCTCCGAAATAATGTGTCCCAAGTAATGAATCTACTTTTGATAAAAATAACACTTACTCAACTTGGAATACAACTGATGTTCTCTCAACACTTGCAATACCAGTCTTAAGTGATGCTCATGCTCCTCTTCTGACTTAGAATAGATAAATATGTCATCCAAGAACACTATGACAAACCTATCCAAATAATTTCTAAATACACCATTCATTAAGCACATAAAGACAACTCGTACATTGGTCAGTCCAAATGGCACCACTACAAATTCATAATGCACATACTTGGTCCTAAATCATGTCTTATGAATGTGTTATTCCTTTATCCTTACCTAATGGTATCCTGACCTCAGTTCAATCTTTGAAAATATCTTTGCTCCCCTTATCTGATCAAAGAGGTCATCAATTCTGGGTAGAGGATACTTATTCTTTATATTATACTTATTCAGTTTTCGAAAGTCAATACACAGCCTCAAGGTTCCATCCTTATTTTTGACAAAGAGTAGTAGTGCTCCTCAAGGTGAAACACTTGGATGTATGTACCCTTTCTTCTTCCTCCAACTGCATTTGTAATTCTTTTAACTCTAGTGTGCTCATTCTATAAGGTGGTTTTGACACCGGGGAAGCTCCAGGCACTAGATCAATTGATAAATCTATCTCCCTTCTTGGTGGCAACCCTGGTATTTCTTGGAATACATATTCAAATTCCTATATTACTGAGAAATCTTCAAGGCTTGGCCCCTTTGTATTTTCTGGCTCTTCCACATGAGCTACATACAATTGACATCCTTTTCTAAAACATCTCTTCAGCTGTAAGGCTGAAATATCCCTTATATAGATGGGTCTTGGAACTCCTTTCACAATGTTCTTCTTTCCATCTCCATCAAGACATGTAAATGTCTTGCTATGAAAATCTAGGACAACATGATTCTTGTCCAACCAATCCATTTGAATTAGAATACCATAAGACCCCAATGGTATGATATTTAGATCAGCATTGGTATTCACACCATTAAGACTTATGGAACATCCTCTGACCATATCATGGATTCTCCTTTTGGTTCCAGTGGCTAGCTGAACCAAAATTGATTTTCCAAGCTTGCTTTTCTCCAAATGTAATCTATCCACTATTTTAGGATCAATGTAACAATGACTTTCTTCTGAATCAATTAAAATAGCAACAAGCTAATTTATGATCTTATCTTCCACCTCGATCATATTGGAATGGTACTCTGCTTTTCGATCATCTAAATCTGCATAGATTCTTCCCATATCTTCGATTGTTGTAGCCTCTTGTACATTGTGCACAGTCTTCACTCTGTCCTTTCTATGTGGGCAATCCTTGTACAGGTGATCTTCTTTGCATCCCCAACATTGGATAGGTGATCTTCCCCTTTTTCCCAAGGAGTCTTCTTTCTTGGATTCACCCTTATCATACTGATCTTGATGATTTCTATTAGGCTCATTCCTATTGAAGGGAGGTTTGAATCCTTTCCTCCTCTTATCAGACTTCTCCTTCCTCTTATCCTTCCAATATTTCTGCAGGGATTATCTTCCCTATCCTTGCTCATACAGGTATGTATCCTTCTTGATGGACTCAATATAGGTCTTGGGCTCATCATACCTAATATTTTATTTATAAAAGGTTGGAAATCCACTCAAAAACCTTTGTATATTTACCTTTTCATCGTTTATAAACCCAACATATTTTAACAATCCCAATAATTTCTTCTCATATTCTGCCATAGTCATGCTTTCCAGCCTAAGATCAAAGAACTCCTGCATTTTATTTTCATAGAAATCCTCTGAGAGGTACTCCTTATGGAAGTACTTCTTGAATTTCTTCCAAGTGATCCTACTCTCATTAATATGTTCAACTTGCTTTAGTTGATCCCACCACATTACAACTTTCCCGTGTAAATGGTAGGTGGCAATCCTGACTTCCAGGTTTCATGAATAGTTATGCAACTGAAAATACCTCCCGAGTCCAAGCAACCATGATTCAACATCATCTTCCCTTTCTATTTCACCATCAAAGGAGGGTGGCTTAAGCTTCCTCAACTCTCCTTGAAAATTGTCCACATCATGTCTCATTTTCTCATTCTTAACATGAGACACCTTTGGACTGCTTAGGGGATCTTTTGATGCATAAAACTTTCATTCTGAGTAAAGAGGTGAGTGGTGTCTATGAGTTCTGTTGGCACTTATCGAATAACCATCTCTTCCATGATCCTCTCTTATTTCATGAAACCTTCCTTTTTCTCTTGCGTTGAGTTTGATCCCTTCTTAGTTTTCCTCTGCAACTGATTTAAGATTTGCAGCACGTGAGCATTTATTTGAATTTTCTCTCTCATCAGTCTCTCAGTGTCTCCTTTGTAGCTTTGCACTTCTATTTTTAGGCTTCTTATAGTTTCTATTAATGTTTCCTTCTCTCCTATTCCCTTGTGTCCATTGGACTTTGTCTCTGCATTACCAACTCTGGTATTCTAGCCTTCAACCTCTCTATATTGGTTGGAGGATCCCTCACCTTATTCTATTTCTTCAATACACATTCTGAGATGATATGTTTAAACCCCTTAATTCTTCAAAATGTGCAAGCAACCATTTTGTTAGAATTAAGCATACGATAAAAAAAAAAATCCAAACCTTGTTACGGGTCATTTTTATTCTCAATTCATGAAGAACATAAATGTATCAATCTGCACATTATAACACTTCCATGTTGTCCCTTAGCCGATAAAAAATTTAATTATGCACATGCACTCCTTTCAAACCAATTCCCTAGGTGACCACGGCTCGAAACCATGGCCAAATCCTTCCTGACACTTCACAACTTCGAAACCTTCCACCGGGACTAGATCAATGGTCCTCATCATATTTCATGATCAATGATCGAGATTCACTTTGGCACTCCACACTTCATGAGTTCAACACTTTCGACCCCCACTTTCCCCCAAAGTACTTCGTACTCGAAGATTTATATCGGGCACCACACATCCACCTCAATTAACAGTATTAGTCCACTTCGGGACTTCGACCTTCAGAAGTCTCAACTTTTTCAACTTGCTTCCTCTTAGAACGCTTCCGCCTAGAGTTTAAGATCAGTCGACATGTGTCTTCCCGTAGATCAATGGCTCTGAATCATTTGACTCTTTGAGCTTCATGAGTTTCAAACTCTCTGCCCTCACTTTCTCTTGGAGTTCTTTCTCCTGAAGTCAACGATCCGTTAACGTGTGTATTCTCATAGATCAATGGTAAATATGTACTCCAGCCTTCAGGACTTCAGGATTTCTTGAATTGACACAAAATGTCGCATATTTTTCCTCCAGAGTGCCCAGTCTCCAAACTGCACGATCGGTCACCACATGGAAAAATACTATAAGTGAACATGTGGCCCAATTAGGCAGGTGACACATGTCACATTCTAACTAAAATTTCACTCCTCCATAGGTTCAAAAGTCACTGACACACGACACACATCCCATGTGTCGACATCACCCTAGGTGACGTCCCTTTGGGAGTTTCCACATTAGTACAATTCCAATTTTCTCGAACTTTGAATTCCCAAACTGGCCAATTTACCGAGATGTGTCTCCCTTATCGGATGGTCCGTATTAACCCTAGAATTCAAGACTTTGGGAGATATTGCTGCACAGATCAATGGTTCTTGTTGATTTGAGATCAACGGTCCTCAATTACTTCGAGAATTCGGGTAATTCTTTCCCTAGTGCTTCGCTCTACAAAAACTTTTGGATTACTAAGTCTCTGAAGTGAGAGATCTATCACTGCATGTCCTTGTTGATGGATGGTCCATATGAACTCTGGGCTTCAGGCCTTTGGTAGTTCTGGATTTTTGTATCCGTCTTTCTTCCGAAGTGGTTTTTCGTTGTAGTGCAAGAACTCCTACCACGTGTCCACTTCGATCAACGGTCTGGATCTACTTCAACTCTTCAGAGTTTTGATGTTCGAGCACTAACATGTCACATCACTTAATTCCTTTCAATTTGTGGGGGCACGCATTGGTGGTTTGGAGTAACCTACCTTTCGCCCCACAATTCTTCTGATGCTGACACGAAAGCCCTCGGTGAAACTATGGTTTGGATTGCAGGACCACCTTGGGAAATTAATTCCCATGCAACTTGGGTCCCCACAATGCCTCCTAGTCATCAATCTCTCTCTCCAATGAGATCTAGTGGTTGTGACTTAACCTTTGCTTCATTTTCATCAGACAACCCTTGTTCCCTTCCCTCCGATCCAACGATCCCAAATCTCTCTTGATCCCACAGTGGCGATCACTCCCGAATTCGAAGGGGATGGTCACGATCCTTCGAACCCTTAGAAAGGATCTTTGGCATTCCAACTCATGCGTAGATTCTGCAACACCATTCCTCCTGAGCTTTTCAACTTCACGCTTAGAATTTGATCTTAACCACGAGACTCTAACCAACGGACCCAACCCATACCAGCTGAGAGTTTCAACCAGAAGCTCTGATACCAATCTGTAACATGCCCCAACCACCCACAGGTCAGGGTATGCCACCTTCAAGCCCACCCTTGGACTTCTTTCTCTTATCAAAACCTTTTAAATCAATAAGGATGCATAAAAAGAAAGGATTTGATGACATGCACAACAATAACTAGCAAGCATGCATGTTGGCACAGGGGAAGACCCAGGGTTCAACGCTTCAACATCGCACCAACAAAACCCTAACTATCGGCCCTTTCGAAAACACTTGCGAAGCATATGAAGTCTCACTCGAGGTAAGAGAAGGGGGGGTTACAGGACTCAAGTGTATGTAACAAAGTTGGGACACAAATCTGTGATTACAACACTTAGCAGATCACTTAGCCAACAATATGCATTAGTTCATGAGTCTCATTCACATCACAGATTAAACCCTTGTTACAGATCAATGCAGTAACAATAAAGATCAAGTAATTTCAACTACTTATCACATAGAATTAGCTCAGATCTAGCATTCATTTACCATCAATAGAGCACTAGGCATCCATATGTCTATCTAACATATATAAATATCAAAGCACTAATAGATAAATAACACAAACAACATCAACAACCTCGCACAAAGCACATCAAACACATGATATACATTGTTCACCCCAGTGTGGGGATACGTCCACCAACGACTTCTTCTTCTTTATTAGTCTTAAATATTCTTACATTCATTTTCTCTTGTGCACAAATCCACAAAGACAAACTCTGCAGAGGACAAGAGATCTGCACGCTGCGCACCAGATCCTCCTTCCCAAAATTAGGTCGAGGCACAGAGCCTTACATACAACGTCTGTGCACCAAGAAACTTACAAAAAACTTGCACTTAGCTCTGCAAGTCTTAACATACTCTTGCACAAATATAACTAGTTGACTAAGCCAATTGCTATCCCAAAACAACACCTAACTAGACTTCTTACATCGCTTAGCTACTTATTTATACATTTACAAAAATGCCTAATCATGGGTAAACCCATGGGCCGACATCCCTTAACCCATTACATAAACCGTAAAAGCCCGTTGTTGGGTCCACAAGCCCGCAAAACAAGTGATATTGTGTGATCTCAACTCTGCCTAGGCGCTCCATCTTTAACCATCTTGTCAAAGTCCCAAAAGTGGTCAAACACGACCAATGTTTCCTCAAAACTTGGTCAAGGGCCAACAATGCATATTCTAAAGATTCAATTAAACAATAAATAAATACATAGAGGAATACATTCATATACAGGTAAATAATACCATAACAGAGAGCACTTATGTTTATAAGATGACACCAACTAGATGCAGACCAAGGACATTCAACCCAAATGTAGATACTAGTTCTCCAAATCTCAACAACAGTGTCACCCCTGAGCCAAGGCTATGAATCCAAAAGGACAATTCCAGAGTTTTACTTGGCTTCTTATTGGGGAAACTTGGTCATGTTTGACCTCTTTTAGGACTTCGACATGATGTTTGAAGGCGGAGCACAAGTCAAAGAAAAAATCGTTGGATCTCGTCCCCTTCTTAGGGAACTTTTGGGTTTAGGGTTTATGTAACAGGTATGGGATGTCAGCCCATGGATTTACCCATGTTTAGGCCCATTTTGTAATGTATAAATAGAAAGATAGGAGATGTAAGTAAGGGGGGAATGAAGTCCAATGTGAGCTAAGTGAGAATGGTTATGATGCTTTGTGCATGCTGTGTTGAGATCTTGTAGAGATAAGTGCAAGTGATTGTAAGAAGCTGGTGTGTGGATTGTGTAAGAAGACTTTGTGTTGTGACCTAAATCAAAGAAGGAGGATCTGGTGAGGTGTGTGCAGATCTCCTGTCCTATGTGGAGTGGGGTTTTTGGGCTCTGTGCATGTAGGAAGATTGACTGAAGATAATAAAGAAGAGAAGAGTTGGTGGACGTAGCCACACATTAGGGTGAATGACGTATATCTTGTGTTATGGTTGCTTTGTGCATTATGGTTGTTGTATTGTTCATATGATTTAAGATTAGTACAATAATGAATGTTTAAATGAATCTGATATGATATCTTAGTGCCTAGTGATGTGAATGAATGCTAGATATGATCTCTTTCCATGTGCGAAGTGCTTAGATGTGTTAGATCTGGTTGAATAATGTGTTGTTCTATAATTAGGGTTTGGATATACGAGGTGAATAAGGGTCAAATAATGATGAATTTCAATTACTAAGTTCTTTGTTAGAGTGGTGTAATCACAGATCTGTGTCCCAGATAGGTTACATAAATTTGATTCCTGCAACCACCCCTGCCTCTACCTCGGGTGATACTTAATCTACTTCGCAGGTGTTGCCAAAAGGGTCGGTATTTAGGGTTTTGTTGGTGCACTATTGAAGCGTTGAACCCCGGGTCTGCCCTTGTGCCAACAAATGGTTCCTTTGTCGGGACTTGAAACTGTGATTGCTGGGAACTGAATAAAATAAATCTTTGTGCGTAGATCTGCTGCTTTAGTGCGCAATATTCTACTTGACTTGTGAATCTTTGTGCTAAGAAAGAAATTGGATCTGAAGAAAAGAGGTAAGATCAGTGAATTTTTTTGTCAAAAGAGCTAAGATCTAAAAGCTTTGTGCTCTGAAAAAGGTAAGATAAGTGAAATTTTTTATTTCGAAAGTATGGATCTAGTTATGTTTGATAAATTTTGTCCTAGTCTGAAAACTAGGGCACAGTTAGAAGAAAGAATATTTGATATGAATAGATCTTATAGAAGTAATGAAAGATATGTTATTCCTAGAAAGGGTTTTTGCAGGATACTAGAAAGGGTTTTTTGTAGATTAGTTACTATGATCCCAGTGTGCAGTACAGGAAAGGTTGGGGATCATTTAAGAGAAAGAGAGGATTAACCCTCTGTTACAGTTACAAAAGACCAGGCCATCTAGCTAAGGAATGCCCTGGTAGAATACCTAGTTGTCTTTGTTGTAAATCTATGGACCTTGAATTTTTGGATTTCCCTAGAATGATTGCTAAAGTTGAAAAGATGAATATGAGACTAGAAAACCATGAGAAAGGCCAAGAGACTAAGACTATGGAAGAATCCCAGAAAGAATCAGAGACTATATTATTGCAGATGAAAGAAACCCTGAATGATCACAGAGACACCAATCTATCAGATATCTTAAAATCAAAAGAGTGCATAGAAATAGGAATAGGAGACTTTGACATAGACTGTGTTTTGGATGAGGAAACACGAGTGAATATCATGACAGAAAGAACTTGGGAAATTTTGGGAAAGCCTGCTATGGCCCTTCATTAGGAAGAATAGGATTCTTTATAGGGAAGATGATAACTCTATGCGGAAGACTTACCTAGATACATATGAGTGCACATGGCACTTCGATAGAGGAATAATTTGAGGTCGTTAAGTTTGTTGAGAACAACGCTCCATTTTATATTTTTCTAGGAAAGACCTGGATTGAGAAAGATTAGACATGAAGGAAACAAGGAGAGGAATATCTAGAAAAGAAAAAGAAAGAACTAAGAAATTTCATGACTAGGAGAATAACACACTTGATAGAAGAACAAGAGAACAATTCAAAGCTGATAGGGATCAGAGATCTAGACGTTGAAGTTGAAATAACACATGAAGATGTGAAACACCTGTCTGTACAAGAGAGTAGAGCACCTACTCCAGAAAAATAAGAAGTATTACTCTCAGAACCATTGAAAAATCCACAGCCATGCAAAGTTACTATGCCAAGAGAATATAAGAGTCAAAATATGAAGACAAACCCAGTAACTCAGATTACAGAAAAGAAGGCTAGAAAGCTCAGCAAGAAGAAAGAAAAGTTAGAAAAATTGCAAGAGGCTCCAGAAAGAACTTTGTAGAAGGAAGGTTTTCAGAACTTGAACTTCATCGGAATATCAGTACAACATAGATTAGCACTTCACCATGG
>ML803256.1:0-18212 GCA_009831015.1 Picea engelmannii
ATATGAAAAATCTTAATTTAAAAAAAATAAATGGTATACAACATTTTTAACATTGGAGGAAGCATGGAAATATGATTAAAAACACCATTGAATAAAAAATAAAAAAATAAATAGAAAAGTTTGAAAATAGATGAAAAAACACGGTTGAAAAAAAAATTGAACAATTTGAAAATAAATGAAAAAACAAACATTTAAAAAAAAAAGTGGAAATCTTATGTATCAAAAAAATTAAAATATCAAAAAACCACCTAAAAAAGGAGGGGGTGCTACCGGTAGCACCATTTTTAAAAATGAGGTAAAAAACTTGACCCCCCAAAAAACGAGAACTCTATAGAGTTCTCATTAAGTTTTTTTTTTTAATAAAAAGGGTGGGAGGGGGTTCCTATTATATTACTTTAACAATACAAAAAGCCACATGGCTACAGTCTGCCAGCTATTCCGCCAAATTAGCGGAAACTGGAACAGGGGGCAGACTATGATGTCATTGTCCAAAATGACAATCCGCCATTTGCCCTGCCAAACGGAAACCAGAGCAGGTGGCGGATTCAAGTCTGTGCAACACTGTGCTAGGCAACTAAGATAGACAGAAGACATAATCTGAAAACAAAATCCATAACTGTAAAACTTCTCTGTAGCAGTGCAAGGAGTCGAGTTGCGAATGCTCGTGATAACCAAAGCAAGTAGATTACCCATTTGCACCTGAGGTTGTGTCGCTCGGGTCACCGATGGGGGATCGTCCCTGGGCTGGAGCACGAATGGCCTGGCACAAGTCGGACACCGCTAGGTTGCTGGTGCGTTCGAGTAGGCCTCGTAAATCATGTCAATTCGTTGATGCATGAGGATGTCTCGATGAATTTGATCAGCCATATGGCTTCTGAGCTCAAAGACTAGCACTAATTTCTCTGGATGGAAGAACGATGGTGGTTCTCAGCCGAAATCCAGGAGTGTTGAGAGTGGTGGTGGTGCCAAGACTGGGCCACCCTCCACCTCCAAGCCTAAGACTATCGTCGCCTCACCTGAGTCCTCGTGAACCACTTCCATAGCCTATACTGCCCCGAGCTCCTTTATTGCAGAGTCCTTGGTTTGAATTGTGTCCTCGGGGTCTAGGTGAAGGAATTCCTCCTCAATTATGCATGTAGTATCTTCCCTGGCCTCCTGCGCTTGCTGGATTATGGCTGGAGCACTTGTGCTTGTTGGGATATGGTTGGGGGGATGCCAATTGTCTGGTACTATGAAGAGGAGGGATTCTAGAGGGAACTGGATAGGTTCCTCTGGAATCTCCTCCTCCATGTATGCCATTGGTGGCGTTCGGGCTATGGACAGGGCCCGCTCCAGTCTCTGCACCCTCCGTTGTCTAGCAAAAAAACTGTACTAGGCAGGGCCGTGACGTGACCTGCCTCACCTGCCTCTTTCCCTTAGCATGGCAGGGTAAGAGAGGGTGCAAATGAGCAAGGTAAGAGCGATGGGAGCCGACTGGATGTTGCGCCAGTGCTAAGAGCATCCGGGCTAGTGGAGCACAGAGGTAAGATGGATCCACCCTCTTCTGAGTGGGAGGATAATGTTGAGGCCAGACATGACCTTTGTACCGAGCTTCCCCCATCCATTACACCTTATGGCCGCCATTGTATTCACACAAGGGAACTGTCCTCCTCTGCTTGTCGGGCAGTAATGGCCTCCTTCCATTTAATGGTGAGGGGAAGGGTGTCGACCTGCCATATTAATGGCGTGGGTCTGGGGCAAGCTATGCAACCTCCCTACGCAACGTGGCACCCCATCTGGGATGAGTTCTCATTAAGTTGGTAACTATGTTCTTGTAGCAATACAAATTAAAAAGGTAGTTTGGGAATATCAATGTGAATGATGCTTATGAGATATCACTTCCATGAAGTTTAAGAGTAAGGGCAGTACATAGAGCAAAGAGAATGACGGTAACTCTTTCGAGTTAGGTAAATGTAGAAAAACCATTAAATGATTTTATTGTAGCAAGTTAGGGCATATAAGTAGAGTTTGCAAAAAGCAATTGTAGGATGAAAAAAACAACCTAGAGAATTCCTCCGATGATCAATCCAAAAAGAAACATGTTGATGTCACGAAACACAATGAGGAAGAAAATTATGTGTTCATGGAAAAAAACAAAGATTCAAAGAGTAGTAAGGATGATTGGTATGGCAGGACCATGTAGAATTGAATCCATGGAGTTGTGTTCCACTTTCTTGTGAAATGTGGTGATGAAAAATTGATTTTTAAATATTTTTAAAACTAAAGCCCTCAAAACTCTTGTATATGCCATGTAAATTTTGATATGGAGTAAAAAATAATTTGAAACTAATTGTGTTATATTTTCAATGATATTTTTTTCAAAAAATATGAATGTCATTTAATGTGTTAAAATTGCATTTAATTACAGGTTTGTCTTTGCAAATTTTTGAAAAAGTTAACAAGTGACTTGTGTTCACAACAATTAATTCAATGTTCAATGAATATTTCTAAAAATAAACTATGCAAGCATGACCTACACATAATGTAATGTATCTCATTTGTTTCTAGGGTGGGGGGAGAGAGGGGGTGGGTTGGGGAAAATTATATTTTTCATTATTTTTCTAAGATGACTAATTAATATTTGAATAACATTTTATCCACCTTTGTGTTCACAATAAAAAAAATTGTGTTTATGTAAAACCAAAATTAGAAATATCCTTTTGAAGAGTAAATATCCATGAGTATCCCACTCTTTTAATAAAAAAATTTGGTTATGTAATTTTTAAGAAAAATATTTTTCTTTTGGGGCCTTCACTACTAGGGATAATAAATAATTGTATTAGTTTTAGAAAAACATAAATTAAAAATATAGTATGAAATAAAAAATGAGAAAACTCTATGCCTACAGATAGATGATTCAATGACAAATCTATAGACACTAAATCTACCACCTTCCATGGAAGATATGAAAGGTTTTCACCTCCTGGAAATTGCATCTCCATGAAAACATGCAAAAATAGGGAAGGTTTTTGGACATTTAAACCATTAATCAAGGTTTTAAGCCCTTGATTGAGGTTAAAACTTCGATCAAGGGCTTAAAACGTCAATCGAGATAATTCCTCGATCAAGGGTCAGTGGAGACCATTTCCACCTATCCCACCTGCCAAAAAGTGAATCCATGCTTTTTGGATTCACCATTGGACATTTTACTAACAATATTATTTGGTATGTTGATTTTGTAGAGGATAAATTTCAATATGATTCTATTGTGTTGAGTGATAGAGAAGAATATAGGATTGGATAAAAAGGAATGGCCTACTTCAACTAAGAGATAAGACGGTAATGATTAAAGGTGTCTATTATATTTCTTGTTTGGAGAAAAATATACCTTTGAAAAGTAGTATAATAAATCATAGCCCACACTTACATATAAATTTCAGCAATAATAGGTGTTTTATTGTTGATAAGAATAGAAAAACGTTGGTTGATATGGGTGTGGAAGAACATGGTTTATTCTAGTTGATAGAAGTTGAGAATGAATGATTAGTTCAATAGAAAGATAATTGCAATTTTACTGAAAAAATAGTCATATTGCTTAGGCAAGAGAGGTGTCAGGTGAGATAGAGCTAAAGAAATGAAGCCCTAGATGATGTTGTTGCTAAAACAAGTCAAAATTAACAAAGAAGAAAAGGCGAACAATAGGTATATTATGCATTATTTGTTGTAATTCATAAAAAGAAAACCCTCGAGGAGAGAGGGAGATGAAGTGGTGAAGAAGAAGACTCTCATGGAGGGTGAAGATGAAGTGGTAAAATGATATGGTGCTTCCTCATAGAAGAAAACATAAATTTTGATATGTTGGACCACCAAAATGTGGAGGAGGTGAGTTCAATGAACAAGCCAAGCTCTATGTCAATGGTGGAAAGGCCTACTAATCAATGAACATTGACTCTTATTTGACTAGTGAGTCAATGGTTAGATAGAAGGAAGTAATTTACTTCATCAACCTTGATACATTTCACTTCTAGTCACTATTTTGATGTTATCTTGTGGACTACAAACATCTTACTTGTGAAAATCTTTTTTCTTTTTGTATTTTGAACAAGCATGTAAAATGACCATTATTGGAGGGTGTTAGATATAATGGTCATGTATTTAGAACTTAGGCATATTAGGACTTCGATTAGATGTATAATAAAATCTCACTAATAAATTGATATAATAATGAGGTATTTAATATAGTAATTGATGTAGTGGTTATTAGTTAGGTATCTGGGAGTTACCTAATGTACTTCTTTTCTATTACTATGTAATGAGAAGTTGCATCATATAATTAGTGAATCCACTCTTTCTCATCATTATTATGTGTATTTTTGTGCCCGTTTGTTATTATTATTTGTATTTTTGTTTACGTTTGTTATTATTATGTGTATTATTGTCCATGATTGCATGTTTCAATGGATTCGTTCATTAGATCATTCAATGTCTCATTAGATAGTAGAATAAGATGAGTATGTTACATAATTACCAAATACCTAACTAATAACCACTATATTAATTATTATATTAAATGCCTCATTATTACATCAATTTATTGGTGAGAGCTTATTACGCATCTAGTCTAAATCGTGTTGTAAATATAACTCTTATCTTTAATTTGTTTGTTGTTTGTTTTTTGAGTGAACTATTTATTTTTTCATATGCAAACTTTGATTTCATACATAGCATAGGATTAAAAAATACAATTAAAATGCATATCAAATTTGTACAACATATTTCTTATTGAGTGAAATTGATTTTTTAAACATTTTTTGTGTGTAGAGGGGCACATTGTATAACTTGGGTATGGGGATCCATAAATGCTTTGCATGCAAGCATGTGTAAACTGCTCGAGCCGACATATTGTTTATACCTTATGATTAATATACCTTAAGATAGCTTTCCTAACAACAATATGAAAGAGGCCAATAATAAACATGATACATAAGTGCAAACTTTAGATTATTTTATACACTAGCACAAATTCACTTTATCCTCATATTTATTAGGTCTCATAACACATGAGGTGCCAAGATGAATGATTTTGTACTCGCAACTACTCAAAAATTATATAACCACACCACCAATTTGGTGTGAAAACAATGACATGGCACATAGAGGTTGATATTATCTCCTTGAGTATTTTGATATAGCTTAACACATAATCAATCAAGGGTTAAGATGGTTTTGTCCTTGTTTTATATTCACCATAATTATTCATATGATTTGAATAATATATTTATTTTTTGAGAACAACTTATGTCATAATACAAAAATTGAAAATAGATTATAGGCTAAGCAATATGAAATATAATATGGCAATGCAATGCATTTTTGTAGTTTTCAATAAGTCTCCTCTGTGAGTCAATCCATTCATTTCACCGATGTTAAAATCTTAATTTGTCCCCAATATCCATTTGTCAGCTTTATCAACATAAACATTCTATATGTCTTAAAATTTTATTCACCATAAAAGCTTAATTTGGATTCCTAACAATACCAAAATACATGCTTTCTTCTTTACTTAATGTGGAAAATCATGCAACACCCTTTATGCAAAAAAAAAAAAAAAACAATTCCTATGAGCCCATTTATCATATTTTTATGTACATTTTGCTAACCTAAAAGAATTTAACATGCTCCATTCATAACATGGAAATCTTGGATGATTCTCTATTATTTTTGGTGCTACTCTCAAATACTCTTTCAACATTGTCATAGCACTCCAACCATTTTAAATTTGATCTTTATGTTACTTTTCATTCCATCTATCTAACCTTTATTAATTCACTTTAGTGATATCTGTAAAAAATAATAATAAGAACAATAACCTTTTCACACATTGTCAAAAACTATTCCCAAACTTCTATGCATTGTAAAAGATTGTTAACTGAGTTGGGGAGTGTTAGGACAAAAATTGACATCTTCAAAAAAATTTGTCCCTCGCCAAATTTTTTCCAGTTTCATTAGCCTCAGATCATTGTGTCATTTTGCATTAAGCCTCTCATTGCCACAAACATCCAACTCTTTCGTCATTTTTGTCAAGCCTATGAATTTCTTGCGTCAAACTTTGTCAATATTTCAAATTTTTTACGTCAAATTTTGACAAGGTCTCCCATTTGTCCATGTTCACAATTCCTTGGTCTTTGAAAAATAGTGATCAAAAACATCAAATTGTTCTTGCTATATTAAATAAAACCAAGTTTCTTTTATAAAAATTAATATGCAATTATATTATTTTAAAACTATTAAATAACATTTTGTATTAATTGTAAGGTTTCTTAATGTGAAAAATTGGGTTTATTATTCAAACCTCATGTCGCACCCAAATCTCCAAGTTGTCCTTGTTCACAATTCCTTGGTCTTTGAAAAATAGTGATAAAAAACCTCCAAGTTGTCCCTGCTCACAATTCCTTAGTCTTTGAAAAATAGTGATCAAAAACATCAAATTGCTCTTGCTATATTAAATAAAACCAAGTTTCTTTTATAAAAATTAGTATGAAATTATATTATTTTAAAACTATTTTATTTAGTTTCTTAATGTGAAAAATTGGGTTTATTATACAAACCTCATGTCCAACCCAAATCTCCAAGTTATTATCGAATCCAGGCCATATATAAGCTCAAACCCAAGTGTCAATCCCAAGCATCAAGGATAGGCTTAAGTTTAATTATTTTCAAGGATAGGATAAGCTTAAGTTTATTTGGCTCGAACGCAACAATCTGCTATTTGAAGGTAAAGGGCCTTCTACTTGGTCAATAGTCCACAGGACATTAAGTACGCTCGAGAACCTACCCATTGGTACAAAATCGATACCCAAAAGTTTAAGAGAGAACTTTATCTTCAGGTTAAATGGTTATTCAATGGCTTTCTTTGACGGTGCTTCAATGGAGAGAGGTACTAATTGTGGGGCAGGTGGCACCATTTTTTGTAGAGATATGACTAAATACAAGTGGCATTTTAATGGCGGAGCTGGAACAAACACTAAAGCTGAATTGTTGGGCGCTTGGGCTTCTCTTTTCATTGCACAACAGTTAGACATTCAATACATCCAACTAATAGGCGATTCCAAGATAGTAATTAATTGGCTCAATAAAAAAGGAAATCTTCAAGCCATAAATATTGAAGGCTAGAAAGGCAAGATTAGGGAGCTGATTTCGTCATTCAGAGGTATATATTTTCAGCATATCTTCAAGGAGGCTAATGTGGAGGCGGACAAATTATCAAAACAAACCTTAGTGACTACATGTGGTAGACTGACATATACTTCTTGAGACAGAGAGAACGCTGAAACAACTTTTCATTTTGACATATTTTAATGCTTTCTCAAGTCCAGTGGTTGGTTATTTTTTCTGTTTACAACTTTTCATTTTGACATATTTTAATGCTTTCTCAGGCTAGTGGTTGGTTATTTTTCTGTTTGTCGTGTACACATTGATAGAATTTTTTTTTTTTGTCTATTTTAACAACAAGATTAGGGGAAAGGTAATATTTTTGTATATGAAGAAAGTTGGATAGGAAAGTGATGTAAAAGTTTAATATATTGTATTGATGAAAAATTATATATTAATATGATTTGTGCTATTTTTCAGCTGGAAAAAGTTTAATTATTTTCAATAAAAATATTAGGCCAATTACCATCCAGCTCCAATCATACAACCAAGAGCTAAGCCACTTATCGTGAGCCGAGGACCAAAGTTTCTTCATATGCCAAATCACGAGAGCACCCACATAAGCGCCAAAGGAGAGCCCACGGGTCAATAAAGGCACTACGCAAATACATACAAAACTTTTTACTTGGTGCATGTGGGATAATTACCTAATGCAAATAAAATTGCCTAGCAATCAAACACAGGTGCCCTAGCATGCATATTTCAAACATTGTGTTAAGAGCATCCATGCACCAGTGCTCTCGAGCCTTATGGTTACAGCACGATCATGCCTTATCTTGTCAGCCAGCCCTGATCTTTTCCAGTGATTTGTCTGCAAGGTCTTCTATTCAACTAAAAACAAAAACAATCTACATGACAAGCATATGCCCAGCATCGACCGCAGAATACCAATTACCAGGCGGTAGTGTATTCGCAGGTTCTCAATGTGGAAATGCTTATTAAGTAGTTGGATACCGTTGCTTGTTTTGCGATCATGATAGAAATTAATCGAAGGCATATCTTCCTGGCAAGGTGGAGAGGACCATTTTGCAACCTAAACGACTTTGTAGTTGTTTAAGGGTTATTATCAATATTTTGGAGATGTTAGACATCAAGCTAGATATTATTCATAGCCAAGATTTGCAGTGGCTTGTTCATTCAGTCAATAGTATAATGACTTGCCTAGAGGAGGAAAACTTTGTCATGTCCATGATTTTCCAGGGTTGTTTCCACATATTCATGTCTTCAGCACGTTGGATGGTCTCAGGAATCCAAAAAATTCGCTACATTGGCTACAAAACTGTTTAAAATATGGAAGCAGTTCCAGAGATGGGAAAGGCCTTCCTCATTTGCTTTGTAGGGCTATGGAGATATCCAACAAGGGTTTGGGATCTCATTGGAAACAACTTATGTTTAAGGAACGGCTCAAATGGATCATCTAAATCAATATGTTTCATTTGAAACGTGGACATCATAGGCGCTGCAAGTGGAGATGGGATTGATAATGAGCATGGATCTGTGTCTTTATGGATCCGACCTGGTGACAAATGCACAATTTCCAGAGGCGGTTAAATCATTGAAACATGTAACCCAGCTCTATGTAAGTGTGGATGTAGCAACAAAGGAAAGATTGAAGGCCATTGATGGGCCTCTGTTTGAATACTTCTGGGGGCGTTTTATTGATTCATTGGAGGCTCTTCGTGACAAACAACAACGAGTTGTTTATTGTTTGACATTGGTCAAAGGTTGGATGCATAAATAGAGTTGAGATCAAGGGTGTTACTTATTATGGCTCGACTTCTACCTTAACTATTGAAAATGTTCCATGGCATCATGATGTTAAAGTTTTTGCAGAGGCTTTAGCGGCAAGAACTAAAGGTGAAACACAACAGCATGTGATGAATGAGGATCAGCATGCCAGGGATTGGGTGTAATGTATCAAATGCAAAAAGTGGCAGAGGATAGAGAATATTGAAGTATGTTGGGAGTCTTGGCGTTGCGATGACAGTGCATGTCATGTTTTGAGTGCTACTTGTTCTGCTTCACAAGAGGAAATTAAACAGGATCTTTATGATTCTTGCATGCACATTGAACCAAATACAAATGTCGTTGATCATATGGAATCATTTAGTTCTTTGCAGGAAGACAAAGCTGAACAAAGTTTTGGACATGTCTAATCCAGGGGATGATGCAGACAAGTTGCATAGGATTTTCATAACTTTTCAGGTTGAGGTTTTACCTTTGATGGACCACACCTCTAGCATTGGTGCAACATTCATTGGAACCTATTCTACAGCAGTAATGGGTGACTTATGGGTTGCGGTATCTCGTGCAGATGATGCCAAGTGTGAAAGATTTTGAAATTATTTGCAGCTTGTTGGTTCCTTTGTAAAGCATCCTACACTTTGTGAACGATGTTACAAAGTGATAAATTTGGAAGCAACTCTCAATATTGTTGTGGCTGCCTAGTTTCACATCATAATGCCATAAAGAATTTGTTACTAATCTATGCTTGAATTGTGGATCTTGTTCCCATGGCCTAACAGTTTTGGTGGTGAGAGAAAAGATTTGATTAAGGTTGTAGTTGTAAATTCTCAGGGAAAAAAGATTCAAAATATGAGGTGATACTTCATCCTATTCTAAGAATTGTTTTTATTACTGGATTGGGATATCAAGTTTATGTAAAATAGAAAAAAGTTAGCAAAATTGTTATGACAGGTGGAAGAGTAATGTTATTTGTTAAAAAAGATTAGGACAGCTAGCAAAGTAAGGTATCGAGTTTTTAAAAAAGACCTATTTTATTGCCCATTTGGAAAATATTCCCAGATTTTCAAGAAATGATTCACAATCAAAATTTTCCAAAATATTTGTGGCAATTCATCACAGACTCAAAGTTGTTCCCAGATTTCCAGGCAGAGTATTAGCATCAAAGTCAGGCCCAGATTGGAGAGAAGATTTCTAGGCAGCAGTTAGGCAATTAATTCCCGATTACAAGACAGAGTATTAGCTTCAACAATCATTTTCCAGATTTTAAGCAAACAGTTCCAGGATTGATGGCATCAGGATAGCATTCAGTTCAGCTTTCCAGGAGAATAAAGGAGGCAGTTGAAGACTGGATTGGGGGTTAGCTTCCCGAGAGGCAGAAATGTAACTGAAGTCTTTTTAATAAAATATTTGGGAAAAACAAGGAGATTCTAAAAATATTTGGGAAAAACAAGAAGATTCTGAGATTGTGTTTTGTTAAATCATGTCTTTTTCCTTGTGCTTTGTTTCTCATGTTTCCATTGATCCTCTTTTTCTTTTGTTCATTGGTCCATTTAGGTTGTGACTGCTACAATTCTGTACAACCACTGTTGTAGCGTATTTTAAAGCACATATTTAAACAGTCTTTCCTCTGTTTCGTTGTAAGCAAAACAAGACCTGTGTTAGGGTATTGTTGCTTAATTCCCGGGAGTTAAATGCAGCCTGAATAAATTTAGTGTCTCTCCTCCATCGAACAGGAAGTCTGATTTATCCTTGTTAGATACCTGGGTTTTTTATTCAGATTTTGTTTATCCAATATCTTCTATCCATCCTTATGATTTGAATGGATTTAGCAGATGAAGTCATGCCTCCTTATTTGTTATTTTTAGTTATTGAGAGGCTCATTTAGACCCAGATCAAAAATCCTCAAAAGGGCTGATAAATCAATCAATATTTTGATGAACATGTGCTAGGCATGGCTCTATTGCAGCTAGAGTCAACTCTAGTGACAAAAAAAAATTGGCGCCGTTGCCGGGGACGATTTTGAAGGATTCCATCTTCCCTGGTGTACGGCAGAGCCTAGACCTGTTTCTTGATGGTGAACAAGAAATAGGAATCAAACATTGGCTGCAATCATTCACCTAACGACTCCATGATCAGAAGAATCCATATGATTCATTGGAGAGTCCACTGGTTTCAAGATGTCAAGTTCTTTCGTTGCTCGGATCGCTGCGAGGTTTGCTCTAAATTTTTCTGTTGTTCTTGGTTTTCCAAATGTTGTTCCAGACATTAAAGTTTGGGGAGATATTATTCCTAATTTTAGAGAGGATAGAGATGACAATCCTGCAGAACATTTGTTTAAGTTTCATAAACTTATGGATCAATTGGATATACATCATGAGGATGTATTGATGAAGCTATTCATGTTTTCACTGGGAGTAGATGCTAGCAATTGGTACAAATCTCTTCCTCCTTCTGACATATCTTCATTGATAGAATTTCATGTAGCTTTTAATAAATATTGCAAGAGAATTTATTCAGCAGAACTCATTTTTAAATATTGCTGCAATATAGAGTTCATAGAATAGGTCTATGAAAATTATCAGAATGAGGAAGAATTTGCAGAGCAGGAAAATTTCCTTCAAGAAGATCAAACAAATCTACATGAACAGGGGGAAAAAATGTCAAAAAGCTTTCAGAATGATGAAGAAATTGTTGATCTAGATCCTTGTGAAGGCCAATTGCTTATTGAAGATCATATACAATCAACTTTTGAAAAAGATGGTTCTGACCACGATCATCTTGCTATTTTGAATTCTTTGAAAGAAATTTTTATCCAGGAGCCTTATCAGTCTTCTAATGCATTAGTTGCATTGAAATATAATGAACTGCATATTATTCAAAAGTCATTTCAGGAAGATTTGCAAGATGATTGTGATACTGATGATGGCAATATTGTAGATGCATTTGAAACCATCTCAGATGTAATTGTTTCTTATGAAGATCAGCCTGTCAATATTCAGTCATTATTGCCAGAGCATCATGAAATGGAGATTTCAGAAAGACAAGATTCAATTTTTTTTTATGATCAGACTATATATGATGAGTATCCAGAGGATGTAGCACATATTTCTTTTTCAGCATCCATTCAGCCTTACAGCGGTCCTCCTTTGTTTTATGAAGATAAAGGAAGTGATATTGAAATGCAAAAGGAGCAGTCTTCTATATCAGCACCCATGAGACTTTATAGCAGCGATCCTATATATGATAATTATCAAGCAGACTCTTGGACAGACAGTGAAGGAGATAAAGAGCAATTACAAGAGCAGGTGATTATGTCATCTTCTTCACCAACTGTTGAGCAGGAGATACAAAAAATCAGCGAGCTCACATCTACCATTCTTGAATCAGAATCTGCAAGAGGCATCCAACAAAAAGTGGTCAGCAATGTCAATCATGAAGCAAAAAGTATACAGAAGTATCTCATTCAGTTTGGACAGCAGTAAAAGGTATTGGCTGACTCTAAATATTTTATCTTTCTTCATTTCTATGATCTTGTGGCAAGTTACATGGAGTTAAAATGTAATTATGATTTTTAAAACTTTGTCTTCATAAAGGCAGAGTTCCATAGCTGTAAATGTGGGCTGCCAGTGCATCTCTTTTTAAACTCTTCAGTTTTTTCAGTCATATGTATGCTTAAACAGATATCAGCTAGTTAATTAGTTGCTTGATTGGCTGCATTAGAAATCAACTTATACTTGAGCAAATCAGTGGATTGGTTAGTTTAGGAACTGTATATAAATAAGCTCGTCTTTGTTTTATGAAGATAAAGGAAGTGATATTGAAATGCAAAAGGAGCAGTCTTCTATATCAGCACCCATGAGACTTTATAGCAGCGATCCTATATATGATGATTATCAAGCAGACTCTTGGACAGACAGTGAAGGAGATAAAGAGCAATTACAAGGGCAGGTGATTATGTCATCTTCTTCACCAACTGTTGAGCTGGAGATACAAAAAATCAGCGAGCTCACATCTACCATTCTTGAACCAGAATCTGCAAGAGGCATCCAACAAAAAGTGGTCAGCAATGTCAATCATGAAGCAAAAAGTATACAGAAGTATCTCATTCAGTTTGGACAGCAGGAACAAGTATTGGCCGACTCTAAATATTTTATCTTTCTTCATTTCTATGATCTTGTGGCAAGTTACATGGATTCAAAATGTAATTATGATTTTTAAAACTGTCTTCATAAAGGCAGAGTTCCATAGCTGTAAATGTGGGCTGCCAGTGCATCTCTTTTTAAACTCTTCAGTTTTTTCAGTCATATGTATGCTTAAACAGATTTCAGCTAGTTAATCGGTTGCTTGATTGGCTGCATTAGAAATCAACTTATATTTGAGCAAATCAGTGGATTGGTTAGTTTAGGAACTGTATATAAATAAGCTCGTCTTGCGCATTGGTGTGCAATGTGTTTTTCATCCTAATGTGGTGTATAGTATATCAGAGGAATAATGACTCTATAGCCCAATGGAGGCATTGGTGTGAACTCTTTTCAGTTGCAGAGATTATGAGCAGTTTTGGTTTGCAGGAATGGGTTTCAGAGCATATACAGGCACATGAAGTAGCACATTTCAGAGTTTGACAGAGGTCATTTTTAGAATGTGTGCAGGATGAAGGCACGTGGTATACTGTTCTTGGCGCTTTGCAGGAAAGCTCCATCCCCAGATGGAGCCAATGTTAGGACAAAAATTGACATCTTCAAAAAAATTTGTCCCTCACTAAAATTTCGCCAGTTTAGTTAGCCTCATCTCATTATGTCATTTTGCATTAAGCCTCTCATTGCAACAAACCTCCAACTCTTTTGTCATTTTTGTTAAGCCTCTGAATTTCTTTCGTCAGACTTTGTCTGAATTTCAAATATTTTGCATCAAACTCCCATTTGTCCCTATCCACAATTCCTTGGTCTTTGAAAAATAATGATCAAAAGCATCAAATTGCTCTTGCTATATATTACATAAAACCAAGTTTATTTTATTAATATGAAATTATATTATTTTAAAACTATTTTATTTAGTTTTAAAATAATATTTTGTATTAATTGTAAGGGCTTTTAATGTGAAAAATTGGGTTTATTATTCAAACCTCAGGTTGCATATGTAAGCTCAAACCCAATTGTCAAGCCCGAGCATAAAGGATAGGCTTAAGTTTAATTATTTTCAATAACAATATTGGGCCAATTACCATCCCGCTCCAATCTTCTCCAATCATACAACCAAGAGCTAAGCCACTTATCGCAGGCCGAGGGCCAAAGTTTCTTCATATGCCAAATCACAAGAGAGCGCCCACATAAGCCGCCAAGGGAGAGCCCACATGAGTTTTGTGAGCGCTCAATTATATAAATACATACAAAAATTTTTACATGGCGCATGTGGGATAATTTCCTGATGCAAATAAAATTGCCCAACAATCAAACACAGGTGCCCTAGCATGCAGATTACAAACATGGTGTTAAGAGCATCCATGCACGAGTGCTCTCGAGCCTTATGGTTAAAGCACGATCATGCCTTATCTTGTCAGCCAACCCTGATCTTTTCCAGTGATTTGTTTGCAAGGTCTTAGGGGAGACTCTCATCCCATGTGCGAGGGTGCTTGGAATTATACATGTACAAGATATGCATGATCATTCGATTTACGACCTCGGTTTGGCCATCTGTCTGGGGGTGGAAGGTCGTGGATTTGATGAGCTTGGTGTCCAACAGTGACCAGAGGCTTAACCAAAATGTGCTGAGAAATCGACTGTCCCAATCTGAGACAATGGTTTGTGGGATTCCAAAACGTACCCAAACTTGTTCAAAGAAGAGCTTGGCAGTGGCCTCTACTATGATGCTCTTCTTGCAGAAGACCATAATCGTCATTTTAGAAAAGCGATCCACAACCACAAAAACTCAGTCATTGCTCCACTTGGTGGACAGGAGGTCTGACATGTAGTCCATTGAGATGGATTCCCATGGTCTGTCAGGAGTAGGCAGAGGGGTGTACATGCCCTGTTTCTTAGTGGTTGGTTTGACAATCGCGCAGGCAGTGCAGGACCTAATATACTTGTTGACCTCTTGTCGAAGTTTCGTCCAGTAGAAATGTTTCTGCAACATTGCCACTGTCTTTTCGACGTCGAATTGTCCTGCCACCTGACTGTAGTGGGCTTCCCAGATCAGCTTCGCTCACTCGCTTGATGGAACCCAGATATGGCCCAAATGACACAACAACCTGTCCTTAAGATGGAAATTAGCGACAACTGCGTTTGTGCCCAACATTTGGTAGGTGGTGGCAAAGTCTGGGTCTGTCTCATAGAGTTGGGGACATCCAGAGGTCTCATGGCCGCAAGAGTCTAGCACCATGGTGAGTGTCGCGACTGGCGATCTGCTGAGGCAATCAACAACGCGGTTGGTGCTTCCCGTTTTATACTTGATGTTGAGGTGGAATTGCTGCAAGTACGTGGACCACTTTTGATGGCGGTCATTATGCAATTTGTCTTGTGTCTACATAAACTACAGTGGCTTATGATCAGTGTGGATGACTGTTTCCTTCCCAAGAATGTAATGTCTCCACTAGCGGCAGGCTTGCACAATGGAGTACATTTCTTTGTCGTATTTAGGTGTAAGACCTTAATTTCAATTTTTAGTTCATTGTTTTCCTTGATTTTATTTACATCATAATAATCAACATCATCATGATAATCAACAACACGCTAATAACAACAATATACTAACAACATAGCATCATAATAAAAACCTAATAACAACATCATACTAACATCATAACAACAATAATATAATGACACCATATCACTAGTAAAATGCATAAAGTATCTACCTCAACCTGTAGCTTAGTTGATTTAGCCCATTTCCTGGTTGTTGATGATCCTGCCCAACTACCCAAACTGAATATTAACCTCCCAACCAACTAGGAACAACCTCTCTGGCTCCCTAGCTCCAAGAATCCTTGTGGTTTCCTGGCCCCCGAGCCCAAAATTCCTAGCAACAACAATACTTATGAGAGTTCCCCAAAACAATTCTTCCAATTTCCTCCTCCTCTATCTTTCAGAAATTCTAAAACAAAAATGAGATCCCTCTTCCAAGTCCACCCCTTCTTCCTTATCCTCCTCTCTCAAATCCCCCTCATTAATTCCCAACAACCTTATCCCCCCATTAATTATTTCACCCACCTTTTAATAATAAAATAATAAAAGACTCATTTAATATATTTTAATAGTTAATTAAATTTAAATTAAAAACTATGCTAAAATTAATCAATTTGGGTTGTTAAAGTAAGGTACTTACATACAACATCTGATAGTGTCTCACTATAATAGGCCACGGGGTGGCCATGTTGAGTGAGAACAACGCCCACAACATAGTCTGAAGCATCTGTCTCGATCTCAAAGGGTTGTTGCAGGTCTGGTAGTGAAAGTACTGGGGCTGAGCACAAACGCTACTTCAAATCATCGAACGATTGTTGTTGGGACCGACCCCACACAAATTTCGCTTTACTACCACCCCTGGTTACTTGGCCGAGGGCCCATGCAATATGGGAGAATCCCAACACGAACCTGCAATAGAAATTGACAAGGTCCAAGAAGTTTCGAAGCTCAGTGAGTGTGGTTGGGGCTGGCCAGTCACGAATGACTTGGATTTTGGCTAGATCCACATGTATGCCATGTTGATCAACGATGTAGCCCGTGTAATGAACCATGTCCATGTCGAAGGAGCATTTTTCCAAGTTGGCGTAGAGTTGGTGATGTCGCAAGGTGTGCAAGACCTGTTGAATATGTTGCAAGTGTTCTTCCCAAGTCTTGTTGTAAATGAGGGTGTCATCCAAATACACCACTACAAACGTATTGGTGAATGATCACAAGATATCCTCCATCATTCTTTTGAAAGTGGTTGGAGCATTTGTCAAACCAAAGGGCATGACCAACCATTCAAAAAGACCTTCCTTTGACTTGAAGGAGATCTTCCATACATCTGTAAGTTCTATCGGGACTTGGTGGTAGCCATATTTCAGATCAATCTTACTGAAGTATTCGGCCCCCATGAGCTGATCAAGGAGGTCGTCGATTCAGGGAATCGAGTACCGATTTCTGACTATGATTTTATTCAGGGCCCGATAATCAATGCAGAGTCGCCAAGTTCCATCTTTCTTTTGTACCAATACGATTGGGCTCCCTCAAGGTGATGAGTTGGGACGGATGTGGCCCTTGTGGAGCAGTTCTTGGATGTGTCGCTTGATCTTCTCATTCTCTAACAGAGAATGGCGGTAGACTGGCCCATTGGGAAGCGATGCGTCGGGGGTTAGATCGATGAGGTGCTTGACCTAACAATGCAGAGGTACCCCGGTAGGGGAAGAAAAGATATCTGAGTATTCTTCCATGACCTTATCCACTTGCTTCTGTTGTGTGGAAAGGTCGGCCGCGGAGACCCTGGATGTGGCTATGATCTTTCACTCATTCTGAGAGAGAATCATGAAGAAGACAAACTTCCCTGTCTGAGAGATGAACTTTTTGCATTGCTTGACAGAGATCAAAGAAATAGCACTGGGTGGGACTGCCTCGGGTATCCTGTACAATTTCTTGTTCAAAGTAATAATAACAATGCGACCTAGACTCATATACAAGATGACGTTTCCATAAATATGGTTGGCCCAAAAGAACATTATAAACTTCGAGAGGGGCAACATCACACAATACCTTTTCTTTGAAGGGCTTGATGTCGTATGACAGGGGACATTGTTGGCTGACGCGGATGTCGCGTCCTTGGCGGAGCCATCCGATGGTGTAGGGTTGTGGGTGCAACATTGTCTACAAGCCAAGTCGCTTGACAACTTCTACTAAGATGAGGTTCTTTTGGGTACCACTATCAACGATGAAGTGCAGCGGGGTACCCTTGACCCACATCTATGAATGAAAAAGGCGCTCGCCTTCCTCTGGCTGGTCTGGTTCACCGGGCTGGAGTGTGGTCGTAGCAATGGTAGCACTGGGTTCTGCGTCTATGATCCATCTCCCCCTTTCTAGTTCTGACTCAGAGTTAGAACCGACATCTAATTCAGAGGCCTTCACCTCAGCCACCAACGACTGCTTCAAGTGAAAATCAACAGTGTTATGCCAGGGGCTCTTATGGAAGTCGCACCACTTCCCGGTATCTTTCTTTGTCTTTCCGGTGTCCTTCTTTGCTTGCGGCCTGGACTGGTTGTCCTAAGGTTGTTCGTCTTTGCTTTGTCCTTTGTTCTGTGGGTTGGGGCC
>ML803256.1:68110-80633 GCA_009831015.1 Picea engelmannii
AAACAAACTTGGGTCCATTACCCAAACCTGGGGTCTCCAACTTCTCATGGCCATAACTCTCTAACCGTGAGGAATTATGTGACGTTCCACATACCACCGGAAATGACATGACAAGAACTATCCATCTAGGATATTTTCCATGAAAAACTCACTTTCCTTCATCTCATTATTCCACAATTAAGCATGGGTTCTATTACTCCACAAAGCATCTTCCCGTGAGGGCTTTCACCATAAGGGGACCACTTTGGAGTTCATCCATATTTACTTCTTATCAAACATGAAAAAAAAATAATGAGTCATATTTACATGAAACACTATTGGGTCCATTACCCAAACCTTTTTGCTACGAGTCTTTCTTTAAGGGTTGACATCAATGACAACCAACCTTAATCAACAGATTTTACTATTTATAAAGTTTACAAAATAGAGAGTCAATCTTTCTCAAAACTGCTTTGGGCCTGATATCTTCATCTTCCAACAGTCTACGCATCTTCAAAATCTTTGATTTTAATGATATTCGCCTATTCCTACAATAAAATCAAACAATTCCAACCGAATTTTAGAATTTATCTAATATCACTCAATAATATTTCTAGAAGTCTTTTTAATCATTTTCTATCCTAATTATCTCTAATTAATGGAAAAGTCAATCAATATTATATCATAAACCATGGGAATAAGAAGGATATTTGTACCTTTTCCTCAACTCAACATACCCCCCAGCTTACCTTCTTATTCCCCCTAGCTTACCGTTTCCAATGGAGCAGACAACTTTTTCTGTGTTGCAACAGAACTGGTATGGATTGTCCTCCTAGGGAGTGGGTTCCTTCCCTATGTTCTAGGTCTTTTAAATTTCTTCCTTCCATAGGTCTTATAAGCTTGCTCCAATTGTTTCCTTAATTCTTTAATTATTTCTCTGAGTCTACCAACCTTCTGTTTCAGTACTTTGATTTTTTTAACCCTTCTCCTTAACAACTTGTTTTCCTGTTTCAATTTTCTGATTTTATTGTGGCCTTTCTCTTTTGTTTTCTGTTTATGGGGAATGTCAAGGTTTTCCTCACCTTGATTAGCCAATGATTGTTTTTCTATTTCTTCTGCATTCTCTGTATGTTCTACATGATGGCTACTCGTGGCATGTCAAAGTAATTCTACCTTCTCAGGCACGATTCAATCTGCCTCCTCAACATTAAGAGATCAATGATAGTTTGTCAAGAGCATAAAGATCTGTTTGATTCCAGAAGAGATCAATCAACTTGCGATTTGAATTTGAACTTGTAAATGGGAGGAGCCATCACAAAAATAAAAATTCAAGTATTAATTCATGAATTCTAAAGTATAAGTGTTGATGATGAAGTGCATGTTTTTTTTTTTTTTTTGTCTGAGCAGAAAATGGAGAGTAGAATGGTCAGATATCCATAGTCTAGCCATTGTATCAGTGTATAGATTCAAACCAATGACCTTTATCATTAATGAAGTGTTGGAGATGTCTTTGATTGTGCATGCCATTGCCATGGCTTGAATTCGTTGTCACTCCATATCTCAATTTGTCTTTCATGAAGGTGTTGGTCAACCTCAATGATTCGACCATGATTCACTTTTGCACCTTCTAGCATTCGATTCAGTTAAAGAGTGGTCTTCTGGTGTCGGCCGTAGAGAGTGCAGGAATAAAGCCAAAGAGCAGTCTTGAATGCAGGTCGAGTATTACTGGGAAATTTCCAGAAGCCCGATTTTACATTTGTTTCCTCTGTGTCCAAGGATCTGAGTCGTGGGATTATGTCATGGTTCGAAGTGATCCCAGGGAGGAGAAGCCCTAGCAACTGTTATTAGAGAGAATAAAAAAAAAGGTTGCTCGTTGCCATGAAGAGAAAGGTGGAACACCCACTGCAGAAAGGAGAGTCTGTCCACCGACGCAGAAGGATAGATCATGGGCCATGAGAAGACTTTGGTCTGTCGATTTGTTGAAAACGTTGCTTGTTTTGGCGACCTGCAGTCCTATGATCGATTATGTGGACATCAAGAAGATTCTAGCACCATCTGCTTCAAATTGTTGGCTATTTGTGGTGTGCGTGGGTGATAAAATAATCAATGTTTCAGCGATTCATGCATCGAAGTCCATGTGAAGAAGGAGTTAATCTCCTTCAATCCATAAAGGAGGTTTTCTTACCACCACGTGCATGCCATAATAATAATAATAATCTATTTTTAAGGTCATGGCCAAGCCAGACACCAAACTGGTGTATGAGACCCCCTTGTTTATGGGAGCCCAGCGATTTGACTGGTAAAGTCTATGGAGGTATACATACCCTACCCCCCTTTGGATTTGAAATTGTGACCTCTTAGGAGGAAACACCTATTCTTAACCATTAGGCCCACTCAGGTTGTTCTTAACCATATGTAAAAGGAAAGAGCAATCTTACATGTCCACGACTACCTCAACATCCTGTGGTATCAATGAATTTCTCATGGGTCTCCACGATTTCATAAAAAATTGTTGGTAAAAAAATCTCAAAGTGGTAAGTTTTTTCTTTTGGTCAAAGGATGGGGAAATCAATTCACTAGTTTTTATGCCATTTCCACATACATTCTGAGGAAGAAAATATGTTGAATATGTGGGGGATAAAGTAGTAGGCACATGTTTTTAAGAAAATCACATACATTCTGAGGAAGAAAATATGTTGAATATGTGGGGGAGAAAGTAGTAGGCACATGTTTTTAAGAAAATCACGTTTTAATTTTTCAAGTGGATACAAAAGTGGTATAGAGAACCTATGTTAAAGTTATACTTCTAATAAATATATATATATATATATATATGAAGTATTATTTTAATTTATTATCACTTTATGTAACAAAGGAAGTAATAAGGATCTATTTTATATTATTGTCAATTTATGTGATAGGAGTAATAAGGAGTTACTTTTTGAACTAGAATTTTCCATCTTTTAAAAGATTGATTTACTTTATCTTTACCAAGAACAATTATTGTTGGTAAAGTAAAGTACTTGAACATTTTTTTTTCCATGGTGAAAGGCAAAGTTGTTCAAGCTGAGGTTTGGTATAGGTGGTCAAGATTCAAAGTCAAGTTGGGAGTTTAATTAAGATTAAGTGTTAAAAGAGCGATTTGTAACAAACATAATAAAATTGCTTCATATTTTTCTCTTGTGTCCTAGATCTGCCCGAAATTGAATAAGGGGATCTTAGGTACACCTTGTGTAGTGTGTTGTGGTGAAATTTTCATGAAGGCTTATATTGTTTACTGTCTAATTTTGACATAAACAAACTTACAATTTTTAACATTTAACGCAACACACACAAGCTCAAGCACAATGTTACTCATGCACATGCATTCAAGAAAAAGTAATGTAAATCAAGCATAGACAAAGAATACTAAAGAAATGAACAAGTCAAGCTCGTAATCAAAGGATGACTAGAATCAAAAGCATCGACAACACATTCAAATTTGAAGAGTAATTCAACTTCAGAATCAAGATTTATTGTAACTTGCAAATAGTCCTTTTTAAAGTTTACTTGTCTTTTTGAAATCAAGTTGAGTTGAATTGAATTTGTCATAAGGTGCATTCTCGGTTGAGCTCGACACCCAAGAGTCTATTTTCATTTTGAGTCGAAATTGACAAGGTTGAGTAGTTTAAATCAAATCATTGTAATCAAGTTTTTGGGTGCATTTTCGGTAGTATCTGACACCCTCAACTTCTTGGTAGAAAGCAAGTAAAGTTCAAGCAAGTGTGAAACAAAATCAAGCAAGTGTGAAGTTCAAGCGAGCGATTCAAGTGAGCGAGTTGCAGATAAGCCTTCTTCTATCGAGTCAAATTGTAATAAGGATCTACCTACACAAGGAGACCTCCTTTAGTGTTTTGAAATGGCTTGAAGTCTCAAATTATTAGAGTTATTGAACACTCTAATAAACACCACTGAAGACAACACAGTGATATTGAACAAAGAAACGGTTCAATCAATGCTAACTTGTTTGCAAGTGACGCAAGCTAAAGTTAGACTTCTTCAAGCACAATCCCAACTATTGAATGATGAGTTGATAAATCTCAAAAATCAACAGCCAGTGAAGTGTTCTAAACTAGTTTTTTTTCAGCACAACCCTCTCTATGATGATGATGATCAATAGTCAATGAAGGAGCAACTCAGTAAGAAAACTCCATATGCATACACAAACGAAGCTATTCATGAACCTACTTTTCAAGAGTTTTCTTTTGACTTCAGTGAACAAAACCTTTCAATGCTGCAACAACATGTAGTAAATCAACTTCCATGGATTTCAAAGAAACAGGTTCATAATACTCTTTCCAAGCCCATCATCAGACCTTGGGAAGAAATCATCTACAACAATAATAGAACAGGACTTGGATATGACAAGGAAGTTACCTTTCATATTCTCGATTATTCTAGACCAATCAAGTTCCAAAGTGTTGGATTCCTTCAAGAAGATTCACTTTCACCTGTTCAAGATCAGCATCAGAATGATAAGTGCCAACATTGCAATCGCGTTGGTCACAAGGAGAATCAGTGTTTTGATCTCCATCCTTGCCAACATTATGGCAAGTATAACCATTCTTCAGACAGATGTTCAACACTGAAGAAACCTACAAGATTGAAGATTCACTATGAGTGGATTGATCCTTGGTAGTGGTAATCAACAACCAAGCGATTATATAAATCTTACCAAAGAATTCAATCTCGAGTAAAGACCAATATTGTAGCACATAACATTTTTGTACCTCACACAAGTGGTCCCCTTATGGCGTAGATTTTGAGCATGGCCCTCACGGAATGAGATAACATGTGGTTTTTTCTACATGCCCACTTTGTGTTGTACTCAAATGGAACAAGTATGGTACTCTCTTGAGCATAAAAGGAGGGAATACAATGATGAAACTCTCATGCACCTTAAGGGGGAGAGTTCAAAATTCCAGTGATGATGGTCGTGAAACCACTTGTGGTCTCTCCTTTTAATTGACAAAGGGGGGAATTGATGATGGGATTGATTGTCAGACAGAAAGTTTCGACAACAACAAACATCAAATATGCCAGATGGGCATGAAAATTTCCAAATGGGCAACTGTGGTCTGTAGATGACAGACTTTGGCAAAATTATGGTTCAATAAGTTTAAGTTGAATCATACATAATTTGGATGTTAATTTTGATTTTGAGAGCAATCATATGGAAGTTTGGTTCACATAGATGGTCATTCGACCTAGCAGAGGACAAGAGGATCCTTTTGCATTGCAGCTTGGCATTTGATTAAGTTGTCAGGCATTTTCAGGGATGTGTCATACTAGAAGTTGATTCACTTCTCTTGGTTCGCTCTCATCAGATTGGAGTTTACATTAAGTGAACAAATTGCATGCATCCTGGCTCACATGATTACATAGTGAGATTTTCTAGAGATGATAGATTTTGACAGGATTATGATTTAATGACTTGCAATTGAATCATACACAATATACATTGGGATGTTGTTGAACACCTAAAAGTGTCAAAAGTGGTTAGTGGTTATCCAAAAACCATCATATACATGGTATCAATTGATCAATGGTTATCCCAAACCACAGATTCAGAGATCACTTCAGTGATACACTGATAGTAGAGTGGTGATACTACATGTTCGCCAATTAGCAGAAGACATAAGATTCTTCTAGCTTAAATAATTGGAAAAATGATCAAATTGTCAAGTAATCAGAGAATGTTCAGATATTGCAACTGTTCACATCCATATCTCAGCTCTCTTCCAGTTCATTTCAGATGAACCTTTCAGCATCCAGATTGGCAGTTTTTCAAGCAGTTCTTCATTGAGGCTCAACTCAGAAGTTTCAATATGAAGACTTGGAATTGATATCAGTTTTATGATTTATTACTGGTATTATTGATTGGAATTGTGATTGATGGGGGGATTGTTAGCCTATGGCTTCCTTTACTAATCACCAAGTCTAAATTGTCACCTATATTTGTATTATTCATTTAGGATATTAGTAATATATCCTCAAGTGATGACTAATGATTTAGTTAAGATTTCCTAGCCTAGTCATCATGCATGATTTTAGGATCTAGAGAAAATATCTCTATGAGGTGGCATCACCCATTGTACTATAAATATGTAACATTGGAGTGAATACATTAGAGTGTTGGCTAGTGAGCCTTTTCTGCCATCTTGTTAATCTTATGCATATTTTATCAGGTTGTTTACCTCAGTGTGAGGCTCTGGTTGTTCTATATCTTCAGGGAATGGAATCTCTATGTCAGGGAGGTCCAAGGCAGAGTTTGAAGAGGAATTTGGTGCTTGGTGTTCTTCATACCTACTTGTGTCTTTGGTGATTGATGTCCCTAAGTTCCCCAGTACTTGAGCCATCTCTACCTCATAACTTTTTAAGAAATGTTTTGTCAGGCTTTCAAGTGATGGATGTGTATTTTGCTAAGTGTTTTCCAGTAAGGTTTGTTCTGTCTGTTCAATTTCTTGAGTATTTTCTTGTGAGGGTTGTTATGTCTGTGTGGTTTCCTGAATATTTTCAAGTTGAACTGCGTTTTTTCCCCTTTTTCATTTCACAATAGAGGTTTTAGGAAAAACGATTGTTCTTTTTATCTTATTCTTTGATGTCTTTGCCTGTGAGGTCTGAGTTTATGCCAGTTGGATGGGGTCTGCTTCAATTTCAGGATGTGGTAATGGAACTTCCATTTGGGCACCACATCCTTCTTCCTGAGTTGTCTCAATTCTTTGTGAGGGGGTTTCTTGGTGGATGTCGGGTTGTTTTATTTGTAAGGGCCTATCAGCCTCGATTATATCACCCCAAGTTATTTGAGTTTGGATCAGGGCCATGTTTACTATTAACTTTACTAGTCCATGGTGACTAATTATGGTGATAGGGTCTTTAGCCTTCTGAGTTATTGCAACAACTTCATGTAACATGGCATTTAGGGAAAATGGCAAATTTATTACTAACCTTTGTTTTAGCGCTGCTAACAATTGGAGGTGGCGCGACCACACTACATCATACCTCCAATCACATGTAATATACCTTTGTATTACTCCTGCTAACTCCCTCCATGGCTCGATGCGAGCACTGGGGTTGAGTCCTTTCCCTTTTTTATCGATTTCTTCTCCAGGTTCTATGAAAGATTCCACGACCTCTTTAAGTGTTGTATACTTCCCATACCATTGTATGTCTTCATTGGGGAGGCCTATAACCTCTGCTATAATTTCCTCAGTGACCGGAATTTGTATGTCTCGGACCATGGAGACTCCTCTCTGCAAGTTCTGGAAGAAAGCTAGAATGATATTCATGTCATATCCTTGCAATTTGTTGAAGTACTCTGTCCACCCCATACGATGTAAAATTCCTCTTCCCTGGTCGGTTACCTATAGTAATGTGGGCTCTCGGCATACACTTCGACCACCCATTACTTCTGTGAACAGATGAGGACATCTATCGTTCCCTGTTGCAACTTAGTTCGACCAATTTTGGAAACAATATTACCAGAAATAGCAAATATCATAGAACAACAAGTGTATATAAAAATGTGAGTTTTCCCATTTATTACAATCATTATGATCTATCGAAAAATGTGTCGAGTATCCGCCCCCTCATTAATGAAGAGGTCGACCGCGACCGTCGACATATGTGAGTGTAATGATGGTAGGTGGTTCAAATGAGGTGTGATTACTATGTCGCCATCGCCGCTGGAAAAAACAATCATTAATAACTTTCAAAAATCACTTTAACAGTAATTATGAACAATCATCACTTTGTGTGGGAAATTCAAATTGACATACCTATGTTCAAAAAACGTTTAAGGAAAAAAGACTCTGAAATTCTTTTAAATTTGTTCACGTATTTTAGAAATGTTCCACATATCATAATATTGTAACTCTCCCTTGTTATTCGATATAACCGGAATGATAGCCTTGTTTTTAGGAAAGGAAATCTAGGAACATACAAAAGAACTTGGTGTATAAAAGATAAACTTTGATACCAGAGGTAGAGCCACTGCTGCCAGTAGGCGTCCATATCCTCGACAAGGTTTCCTTTTAACCCATAGATGAGCCTGTATCCTTAATAAATAGTTTGAATCATTTTTTCCCAAAAATACCACTATCCTGGTTTGGTAGCCAGATAACGATAATGCCACTCACTAGATCGTAACTTAAGTGAACAAGTTGGCTCGTGATGAGACCTCTTGTCCTTTGACAAGAAAAATTCCAAAGGCCATTGCCCCGGTGTGGTAGCCATAGTGGGAATGCCACTTATGTTATTATCTGATGACATTGGTAGGTTGGCTCGTGATGAGACACCCTATCCTTTGTGGGAGAAGTTTATTACTTTACTTATATATAAAAATAAATAATAAATAAAACATTTTAGGTTCTATCAAGGGAGGCTCATCTACTCCTTAAGAGTGAGGGATGGTGTAATAAGTGTAAGAATTCCAAGTAAAAAAATGTGCTTTAGGAATTTTCGTAGGATAACTAAACTTTTAAGAGACGGATCGCCCTGAACCGTGGCTACCAAACTGAGGCTGCCTAGGGTTCCATGGCCACCCATGAAGGTGGGGAGCCTCGGGCCCCTCCCTTAACCACAGATTCATTTCGTAATCTTTTGGCTGCCCATGGAAAGAATCCTTCCTCTGATACTCCACCCAACTTTGTTAAAGGGCTCGACTCGATCCCTGAAATTGACCTACCCCCGGACCAGCCAATGCGCGTAGCAGTTTCCCTGTCAGAGCGTGGACTGGTTGGACATTTTATGGGTCTCTGGCCCTCCACCAGGACCATAGATAACTAGATCCAAAGAAATCGGCGTCCACTAATTCAGAACAGTGTAACATGCTATGCGGTGGGAAGGGGATATTTTATCTTCGAATTCATCTCTCAAGCAGATCGGGATCTGATCTTCAGAAATGGACCATTTTTCATGGGAAACTAAGGGCTCTATCTAAATCGATGGTCCCCCAGCTTTGATCCAGAGTCGGAAGTACCTAAGAATGTCCCGATTTGGGTCAGACTCCCAAACCTACCAATCCACTGTTGGAACACCCCATCGCTCCAAGCAATCAGAAATGGACTCGGACATTACATCGATAGGGAAGATCCAAAGGATCAATATTCCTATGCCCTCATTTGTGTTGAATTAAACCTAGAGGTTGGCCTCCCAGAGGCGATCAAGTTAAAGGTTGGAGATTGGCAGCATTACCAGAAACTCGACTATGAACAACTCTCGTTCAAATGCAGGGGGTGTCACGAATATGGCCACTTTCAGAGGAACTGCCCTAAATATCTTAACAAGGACAAAGACATAAATGAAGGTTGGCAACAACCTAGAAGAGGGAGACCCTCCTCAAAGGAAAAGGGTCCAAGACCTAAAAATATGATCCAGACACAACCAAAGGAGCAAGGAAACAATGCAAAAACAGAACATAGAGGGATGGTGACTGACCCAGAGAAGATAAAGGAAGCAGCAGAGGTAGTCCCTCAGCAAACCCCAATAACGGACTCGAAACAAGGAATTCCTATCCAAGAAACTAGAGAAGTCCCACTGCAAGAAAGGGCAAAGGAGAAAGGTCAAAACTTGAAAGAAACCAGTAAAGATCCAGAAGTGGAGGAAGGCGAGGTATCCTCAGACAGTAACAGTGAGGAAGATAGTGACACCGACGTCACCCCAAAAAAACCAAGCAGAGGCGGGAAAACAAAGAAAGATGAAAGAGAAAAGGAGACCTACAGAGACGTCCTGAGTGGATCACAGCCAACCATCAGACAGATGATCAGTGTCAGACAAACCCAAAAAAAATCCAAGGCCCCCCAAGGAGCCCACATCTCCCCCTCAGGTAATCAATGAAACTAACCTATGGGAACTGTAGGGGTTTCGGTATTAAGACTAAGGAAGAGGCGCTCAAAGACATCATCAGATCTTCAAACTCTGAAATCCTTCTAATCCAAGAAACTAAGATGGAAGGACAAGACTTCCTTAGAAAAGAAAAATCTCGTTGGAATACCAGCAAAGGAATTGCAGAAAGCGCAAGAGGTGCCTCGGGAGGTCTGGGCACACTCTGGAACTCAAAGAAGTACGATCTCATCAAGTATGAAACATGCAAACACTGGATCTTCACCAGTCTTCTCCACCTTGGAACGGGACGTTAGGTAATCCTTTTCAATCTCTATGTGCATGTCCTCCTGGAGGAAAAGAAAATCTGTTGGGAGACCTTAAAGGACTTCCTGCACCGAAACAAGCTGGAAAATATCATCCTTGGGGGGATCTGAATCTGACCCTTGCGGTGACTAAGAAAAAAGGAGGTTCAATTGTTCAAGGCCCAGCAAGGGAATGGGTATAAGATATAATGTCTGCCTGGGAACTGGAGGATGTAAAGCCAGCTAAAGGGAAGTACACATGGTCCAATAAGAGGGTGGGACCAGGGCACATTGCAACTAGGCTAGAAAGGTTCCTAGCTCAAAGCACCTTTATGCTAATGGGCCTCACACTAACTTCATCCATCCTCCCACACAGTGTGTCAAACCATAAGCCAATCACCCTGGACATGTCCACTGATAACAATCTAGGCCCGATCCCCTTCAGATTCAACCCAAAATGGGTCAAGGAAGCTGGCTACCAAGCCTTGGTCACCAAAATCTAGAATGGAACTGTGAAAGGCTCCCCCTTTTTTGTTTGGGAAGAAAATCTCATAAGACTAAAGGCAACACTAAAGTCCTGGGAAAAATCCCTCTCAAGTCCCATCTCTGACCGTCAAGAAGCACAAAGATAGCTTGAAATCCACCAGCTGGGAATGGAGGACCTTGAACCCTCCCAAGAAAACCTATAGCAAGAGGCTAAGCTAAAAAAGAACTGGCACCAAGCCTGCATAGAAGAAGAAAAGTATTGGCAACAAAAGTCTAGGTGCCTCTGGCTAGAAGCTGGGGATAAAAACACGAGCTTCTTCCACAAGCAAGTAGAGGCCCGAAAGCAATTCAAGAATGTAACAAAAATCCATACCCATGACCAGACCATCACTGATTTTGAAGGTATCAAATCAGCAGTTGTTCACACCTTTGAATCCCTTTATACAGAGATGCATAATGTTGTCATCGACCCTGCTTCTTATCCCCTAGCTCTGATCTCGACCTGCATTCAGAAAAATGTCAACAACAAGCTAACCAAGGAAGTAGATCAGCAAGAAATAAAAGAGGCCTTAGATCAAATGCAGCCAGACAAAGCTCCTGGTTTTTCTGGCCCAAATGGTTTTACAGCCAGATTCTACCAACATAGTTGGGACACCATCAAGTACGACCTCACCAAGCTCATCAATAAATACCAGTCTTGTGTCAAAATAGGAGGAGGAACAAACTCGTCCTTTCTGGCACTAATTCCGAAAGAAAAAGGTGTGACCAGTTTTGACATGTTTCGACATATCTCCCTTTGCAACACCAGCTACAAAATCCTCACCAAAATCATATCCAATAGAATCAAAAATATTCTCCCTACTATTATCCCAAAAAATCAAGGAGGGTTCGTTAAAGGCAGGCATATAATGGACAACATCATCCTTGTTGAAGAGGCACTGCATTTAAGTATCCGACAGAAAGACAAAGGTATGATAATCAAGCTAGATCTAGCAAATGCTTTTGACAGGGTCAGACATAATTTTATGTTTCAAGTGATGGGGAAGTTAGGTTTCACCTCTCCCTTCATAAACTGGATTAAAGCATGTATCACCGCCCCTTGGATAGCCCCACTGGTAAATAGGAGAGCCACTAAGTTCTTCCAAGCCTCCATAGGCCTTAAGCAAGGTTGCCCCCTCTCCCCCCTGCTTTATGCCATCCAAGCCTATGTCCTTAGCTTCCAACTCAACTATGGTCAAACGCATCTCAATCTATCTGGCCTATGAATTTCCATCGGGGTAAAGGATATCAACCATGCCCAATTTGTAGATGACACATTGATCCTTGGAGGTGCGAGTACAATGACAGCTAAAAGGTTCAAAAGGGAGTTAGATATCTACACATAAATCTCAGGAAGTCTTATCAGCATGACCAAGAGTAGAATTTGTTAAGGTCCTAACCCGCACATAGGTAGATCAATGTATTCGGATGTAATAAAGGTCAATATTAATAATACCTTTCAATAAAATAGAATAAGGTGGATGTAAGAAGACCTAATAGAAGCTTCCGCTTCTAGAAGGATCTTCCTCTAGATGCTTCTCTTAATAGACATATTTAGTATAAATAAGAGTCGAGGGTATGAAAACCCTAGCTTGGATAATTATTGTAACAGAGCGCTGCTCAAATGGAGGTTGCCCCCTCGAAGAGGCCTGTGAAAATTGCTTTCAGAATCAAAGTGATTTTCTATTGCTATTTCGTATATCATTTCTGTGTATTGTGAAGATTATGCTGGATATTTTACTGTTATTCTGCCATTTCTAGCATTTTATTTATGTTCTGCATATTTTATATAATTGGTATCTTGCAAGTGGTATCAGAGCACTTTCCTTGGCAGAAATTGTGGGTATTTTTTT